>CM055829.1:18193261-18305624 GCA_029582265.1 Zoroaster sp. YZ-2022 | reverse complement strand
ACCAGTGCAGACGTCCTACCTCTCGACCACCGAGCTTGCCCGATGAACGATTGGCCGGCTAGAATCCTATATAGCAGCGGGTTCCGCGATATACATAGATAGGTGAAATTCTTGCGTCGGGAGATAAACAATTGATTAAACATAAATTAAAAGAACAATAATTATTTGACCCCATTATTAACCCTTAAAAGGAATGGGGTATTTGCTCCCTGACCTCAATCTAAATATTTTCCGTACGAAAATTTTCCAAGGGAGAATTTTTTCACAAAATTGGTCGCCGTCCCTCCCTTGACAAATATTAGGCTACTCGCCTGTTGGTACAATGTTAACTAATTATAATCTTAAAACTGATTTGATGTGACGTTGACGATGGTATCAAACACACTGAGAGATTATTCCGTCATGCTGTAATTTTGAGGGTTTTTTTTAGACAACGTGAAATATAGGCATATTATAAATTAGTAACTGATCGCGACAATGATCCATTTTCCACATTAGAATGAATGCAAAAACATTCCTAATGCATTTTCACTATTTTCTCAGTAATGACGCAAACAAATTACATGAAACTTTCACATGTTGGTTTCTGTATATATCTCTCTTGATTCTTATAAACTATGGATACACCTTTCAACAACTGGAGTGTTAAATTAACACCAGTGGTGTTACCTGTATTCTTACATGGTGGCTGTTCATAGTGAACATTGAGGGTATAGTTTTACCACCACAATTTTCGCAATTTACATTTAACCAACGGTGTACACTTCCTTTAATTACTTTAATACATATTAACTAACATTTACAAAATACTTGAATAAAATAATATATTATGCGTGTGCAAAATAATCCGAAATGAGAAAAAATATGAAAGGTCAGTTTTTATTGATTTTTTATGTGTATACATAATAATTACTTACTTTACAAAATACTTACTGTGTGTGCATGTGGCTAGAAATAATTCTGACCAAATTTGAAATAAGAAATTATTTAATTTTATTTTGCTGTGAAGGTTTGTCTAAGGTGCCTTCTTTTAAAGTAACGATTAGTAAAGAAATTAGTAATAAATAGGCTTATTAATAATAATTGGTTATATAAAAGCCAAATATTACGGATGTATTACTTTTGGGTCAGAAACTGTGGATTATTAATACCATTTTCTTAGAAACATATTTTTTAGGTGAAATTAACATGTTCGGTTTCTACACATATACAGTTCTGAGCATGTTTGCATATTTTATAAAGCGTGCCCATGCACAGCGGCTTGCACACGCAAAGGCGGATGTATATTCAAAGAGCGTAAGCATACGGTACTCATAGAAGCTGTTTTGCCAACATTACCAATGTTGTACCTTTCCTTCAATGTATATCTTGATTTGAAGTGAGTAAGCATACTCATAGAAGCAGTTTGCCAACATTACCAATGCTGTACCTTCCCTTCAATGTATATCTTGATTCAAAGAGAGTAAGCATACTCATAGAAGCAGTTTTGCCAACATTACCAATGTTGTACCTTCCCTTCAATGTATATCTTGATTCAAAGAGAGTAAGCATACTCATAGAAGCAGTTTTGCCAACATTACAAGTGCTGTACCTTCCCTTCAATGTATATCTTGATTTGAAGTGAGTAAGCATACTCATAGAAACAGTTTTGCCAACATTATCAATGTTGTACCTTCCCTTCAATGTATATCTTGATTCAAAGAGATTAGGCATACTGTTTGAAGCAATTTTGCCAACATTACCGATAGTGTGCCAATCTTTAAAATAATAGCTAATATTTATAAAATAATTCTGGCCAAATTAAAAATAAGAAAATATTTAAGTTTATTTGCTGTAAAGTAGATGGTTTGTATGAAGTTCTTTCTATTTGAAATATAATTATAATATTACTAATAATAAAAAATAATATTTGTTTAGCAAAATATTTTAGTTTTCTGATCCATTTTGGTAAAGAAACTGAAATTAATTTATTCCATTTTCTCATAAACTTAATCACTTATTGAGCTTAATGTTGTGCCTTTCAGGTTATTTAGCCGTCAATTCAGTTCTCATGCGTTTTAATTATTTCTGATGATTTTAATTATTGAAATAAAAGTCATTAGATTTGATCTCTATCATTGGTGAATGAAGAATGAGCCAATTTTTTTATCACCGTCCACGTACATTTACCAGCTGTTCTTGTTCTTGTGCCCTGGGTCTTTTTAATTCCTGAAGCTGCTTAGGGGAAAATATTGCTGAGCAAATAATTTTTGCAAAATAAAGCAGACAGCCAGGCAAAAGTGTACGCAATTAATATGAAATATTCGATGATAACCAACTTAACCTGCTTAGCTAAAGTAAATGCTAAACTGATCACTTCCATGGTCTGATTATAGTCTGACCTGGGGTCAATTTTATAGAGCTGCAGAACAATTTTGCTAAGCAATATGAAACCAAAGTGTACGGTACACATTTAGTACGAACATTTGGCTGGTAACTAACAACTGCAGCTCTTTTAAATTGGGCCCTGAATCTTGCGCCCGGAGTGTGGTCACCGATGCAGCTTCCTAGCGGTTGCGAAAGGCGAATTGAACTTATTGAAAGCGTTATTTCCAGAATCAATTTCTTTCTGCCAAATTATCTCCAAGTAATGAACCACTTTCTTCTTACAAGCACAACCCCGTTTTCAATTCAGCCTACATGCCTGCAAGTGCATCTTTTTCACAGGGTGGGGGAGGGGAAGGGATGTTAAACGAACCAGGAACTCAGTTTTGGTATTAAGAGAAAAAAATGTGTTGGCTTAGGTCGATAAATGAATTATCACCTTCAATGATTCTTGGAAACATTCTTATAAGTAATAAATGAAATTTTATCCCATTTAAGAATAAAATGTCCATGTTTTTATATTTGATTATTTAAATTTCTCGAAAATATTTCAAAAATTCGGTGTGAATGATACTAAATGGCTAAATTGGGATCTAATATTATAATGGTGTAGCCGAACTTTTATTTGATGTATTTTATCCATCCACGGCGTCCGGTTTGCTTTGCGCGCAATGCGGTGGGTTTTTGCAAGGTTCAAGGTTGAAATTAAACAGGACAACCTGTTTGTGTCAAATGGACCGTTCGCTACACGGTTAGGCCTTAGTGGATATTTTGAATTGGCTGAAATTGTTTTTATTATTATTTTCTAATAAAGTGTATTCGGTCAGTTCCAGTCAGTTGGTATGGACATGGACGAAGGAAGTTCCTTCCTCCATGGTATGGACAACAGTTAAGAAAAATGCCGTTACACATAACAGTCATGCAGTTGCATTATAACCTAAAATGAAACATTAAGCTCTTTCTGGTAACAGACTACTGAAATTCACTGCGATTTCGCCATGATATTGTACTCGTTACAATCATTACCTCGTATAATTAATAACACAAAAATGCAGTATAATATATAACAAGAACAGATATACATTACAGCGGCGTAGCCACGGGGGTCCTGGGGGGCACGTGCCCCCACAAATTTTCAGTGCCTCCCCACGAAAAATCCCGATAGTGCCTCAAAAAATAAAATAAAAATAAAAGGTAAAAACCCATACCCCCTGGGCCCACCCCCCACTGACAGAAAAGTAATGCCCCCTGTGCCCCCCCCCCACTGAAAAAGTCCTGGCTACGCCGCTGATACATTACAATACATTGTATTTCTATAGATGCAATTACACTAATAACTTTACTCAAAGTATAGTCGTCAATCGCTACTTTTGAAGTGGCGAGCGAGTATTTAGGATTTGGCCAACACTATTTGCACCCCATGTCGCACAGCCACACCCCCTTTTAGACATTATAACGGTTTGTTTTCTTGTATTTTACAACTGTAATAATAGTGTATGTTTCTAAACTTATTCAGCCCCAACCGGGGGTGATGGAGGGGTGCGGTCTCTCATCCACCCGTCCGCCACTGCATATTTGAGCAGCTGTGTAAGGGAATTTATACTTTATAAGTTTGGAGCGCTCTATGGTGACTTTAAGTAAGACTAATTGCGGTGAAACCACGTGAAATTCTCAATTGAGTAGTAATTAGTTCTGAAAAGAACTGGAGGTACAACTCGACGTTTCGCTCAGTATGCTCTGATCGTCCTCAGGAGCATACTGATCGAAACGTCGAGTTGTACCTCCAGTTCTTTTCAGAACTAATTACTACTCAATTGAGAATTTCACACGGTGTCACCGCAATTAGTCTTACTTATCCTCCTCACCTATGGTGACTTTGTTCATGTTTTATGGAAAAAATGTATAGCCTACTGGCCTTAGGATTCAGGGTACTGTACATAATTATTTATAACATGTTTGCATTTTGTGTGGGCCATCAAAAAGTGTATGGGGACAATCATACTGGGATTTTACTGTCATTCACTCTAAAAGGTTGGGGAATGCATATCTCTCATTTCCTAACCGATCGACGTACATAGACGGGGGACGGGGGTGTTTGATATTTGTTCCGGTGTACGTGTCCCAACAAGTCTGTTAAAGATTGCAGAAGATCTACCTTTGGGAGTTGATGAAGGCACTTTTTTGTTTTTGTTTGCTTGTTTTTGTTTGTTTTTTTTTTTTTTTTTTAATCCTCGATTTACTGCGGCTTTAAAAGTGCAGCATTGGTGAAACAGACTTCTTGCAAACTGCATGAACGTAACTGTTGCATGGCATAGTAGGAAAATACCCATCATATTGCGAACTGAACGATCTGTACATCTGTGCATATTGCTGTATCATCTCTGCGTAACTGGCCAAGTACATGTACGTAGTGCCGCTTAAACTGGTTGACTGGGTTGCACAGTAGTTTGGCAGAGAAGGCATATTAGTTGTCTCATTGCACTTCTGATAAAAGGCTAAATAAGAATGGGGGAAAATTTATATAATTATATACCAGGGTCAATCAGTGTCCAATCATCACACCTGCCAGGCCTCAAAGCCCTCCTCCCCCTCCCCCATACCACTGAGGGTTTCTGAAAACATAATTTTTTCTAATCGCACGATTTATGAGAGAAGTTCCAAAAAGACGGATATTCCACATGGACATCGCACCCTGGGGAGCCGGGCACGCCCCTAATGGGGGAACTTTGATGTCATAGATTAATTTAGTTTACTTTTATACCCATGCCCTGCTTAATTAATTTGATAAAATTAGGGGAGGGGAGGGGGAAGGGGAGGGGAGATTTATAACGTGCACGTCTCCACCAAAAAGGTGCTCAAGGAGCCGTACAAGAGAACAAGTAATACAAAATATTAAATACTACAAGCGTAGAATTAAGCAGAAAAACAGGTACTGTATAACATAATTATTCCAAAAGCACTTGGCATGAGGTGTGTTTTAAGACATTTCTTTCTAGCAGGATTTTATATGATGTGGGAGTATTGTATTCCATAAACGTGGTGCAGCGACTGAAAATGATCTATTACCCCAAGTATGTTCAGATTTTGGTTCAATAAGCAGTGATTTTGAGTAAGTTCCGTGAAGGGGTGTAAGTAGGTGCATGAAGAGATATGAAGACAATGAGCATTTATGGGTCCCGTCATGAATTCATTTGGACTCATAATTACTGTCATACCAAGTTTCCGATAACTATTTTGTGAAATATCTCACTACAAAATGATTGTTTTCATTTCTAAAAGGACATAATTAATGTTTCGATGACTAATTCCGATTAAAACTTTAAGATGTATCTTCTGTGTATTTTAGCTATATCAACAGACAGTTTATTTTTCATCGGAATATTTGATATATTTCTAGATAAAGTGAACACAAATGCAACATGTCATGAGAAACATGATTTTACAGTAAATATGTACCAAAAGGAATTGGTGGGTCCTGCCATAACTTAAATTTTGTTACTGTTGAACCATATTTCTGACAACTTTTTTGGTGAAATAATTCATTTCGAAGTACTTTCCTTTCTAATAGAAAATTATCAATGTTCCAATGAAAACAAATATTTCCGGAAATTGCGGGTAGAACACGGGCGATATTTAACGCATGTCTCATTGGGAGATCCAGGGGAGGGAATGAGGTATGTCCCCTCCCCCTTTCATTGCATGTAAATTACCATACTTGTTGTGTGCCCCTCCCTTGGTACCGTCTCCACTTTTTTCGCCGTGTGCCCCTCCCCCCTTTTTTAGACACCTGTGTGATCCGCCCTGGTATATCTTGATTTAGAGAGTAGGCACACTGCGAAAAGCAGTTTTCCTCAAATTATCAATGTTGCACCTTCCCTTAAATCGATGTACTGACATTTTGTCTTACCTGTTGATTGAAAATCATCACAGTTGATCCAAAAATTCTGATTGGCGTAAACGTAATAATAATAGTCATAAGTGTCATAATCGCTGATTTTATCATTTAGGTAGTCAACCTCATCGGCAGAATTTGGTGTGGCTATCACCCCTCCCATCTTATCACACTCCTCTCGTGCCTCAGACCATGGTAGCTTCTCAATGACTTTGTAGCATTTGTCTCTCCACTGGATCCAAGTAGGATGGCATACTCCTCCAATGGAGGCCATACATACCTCATCATTAGCATTGCTGCATCCATTCATCAGGTAGATGAGTAACATCTTAACCATGATAAAACGCAGACAAGATGCCATCGTGGTGCTTATGAAATATAACAAGCTGAACAGAAGTCACTTTATTGGTGTTTTGATGAATTATTGTTCTTGGAATACAACGTGGTCTTCGGTACAGTTAGTGTGGAAACATATGATCATTCTGAAATATAACAAGCTGAACGGAAGTCACTACTTAATTTTTTGCAGTAAATGTTGAAGTGGCTATAAATTTAAAGAGTGGCTGATTTGTTAAATATGAGATGATCGAAAACCAGTCTTGCAAGCGCAACTGGTATACTCAGATATGACACCACACAAACTCAGCGCCAGTACGTACAGAGCTACTTCTACGCAGTGCCACATTAAAGGTAAGGCACAAAATTGGTTATTTAGAACAAAAATCTAAACTTTTCGAGTTTTAATGCGAAACTAACTTGGTGTAAAGCTGATGATGGTATCAATCTTCCCTATTAATAATGTTGTCCAAGGTGTTGTCACTTTTAAGAAGAGTAAAAACAATTCAAATTTCAAAGTTTCAAATTTAGGATCGAAGGAGTATATTCTTTCCTAAATTCCGCGGTAGAAAGTCTGAATTAATTTTCCTGTTAACGCCATAAAGTAATAACCTGAAACACTTTGTTGTTTAATACATATCTTGATTTTTAAAAAAACAAGTAAGCATACTCGTAGAAGCAGTTTTTCTAGCATTGCCAATGCTGTAGTACCTTCACTTTAAAAAAGAATTTGCATATCAGTAAGATGCTACTTAAAATGCAGGCACCAGATATTGATTCTACAAAAAGCGGCATTCTGCACGTATGCAGGCAGCGACCGGCAGCCCTTCAACTAATTGGTCCATTAACTTTTGTTCTATCAAGAAATTGTCTGCTTGAGTTATCAATAACGCATATTAGGCTATATAGAAACTGACTCCAGCAGTTATATTGATTCTCTCCTCAGACAGTGTTCTCATTTGTTGTCATGGTTTCCTTGGTAAACACGGTTTTTGGTGGTTTTTTTTCCTTTTTTTTGGTTTTGTTTAGGTGTTCGAGCTAGAGCACGAACACCTCTTGTTATTGTTCAAGGGTTTGTTTGCTTTTTCTTCTCCTTCTCAGTGAGACATATCCAACAAAAAAGGATAGTTGCAAAGTTCACAGCACCTTAAAACTTAACACATACTTAGACCTTAACATGTAGTTGTGTCCTAAGTTGTGACGTCATCGTGAGGTCATCAGACATCGAATTACACGAAATCAAAGTTTAATATTTCAAAAAATTATATCTCATGAACCACAAAAGATATTTTCACAATCTTTGCATCATCTGAAAGATCTTGAATTATGTGATTTTTCGTACACAAACGTGACCCCAATCTGAATTCTCCTTCCGGTTGAAACTGGAAGTTGAATATTTCAAAAATATATTCAAGAAATATTTTCACAATCTTTGCATCATCTTAAATATCTTGAATTATGTCACATTTCGTACACAGACATAACCCAATTTGACCTCTCCTTCCGGTCGAAAACGGAAGTTTAAATGAACAACTATTCAGAAGTACCATTCTTTATGCACAGCCCATTTCGCGTGTAAACGGCCATGAAGTTCTCTCACACACAGACACGGGGCATAATTATATAGTTCACGGTACACTTCTTTAATTAGAATATAATACATTACGTTTCGTCGTTGTCAGCACCTTCGTGTCCACAGTTTACGGTAATTTCATTTTCATTGTCCTTAACGCTTGTTCTAAATCTAAGAGTGAATTCTGAATGATCGTTTTTGGGCATTCATGACTTCGATTATCTCATCGTGAAATATGATGTTTCGCATCTTTTCGCGATTTATGCAGTCAAAATAACAGTCATCGATGCGCAGAGGATTTTTTAAAGAATTTATTTGTTATTTTTACTTTCGTTTATGGGCAATCAATTTCATGGTAAAAGAGTTTTCCAATGCGCCCTTGACAAAAGGTTTTCAGGCACTGGAGTTAATTTAAATACAAAATCAATTATGATTTTGAGACAAGAGATCCAGATCTTCTTTTAACTTATGTATTTTATTTCTTTTCTTTTTATTATCTTATCAACTTAATTAAATTTAATTTTGCAAATGGAATAATGTGTATAGTTAAACTTCCCACAATGATTGTTTAATAACCAATGTGGCAGAAAAAGTGTCTACAACAACAAAATGGTTCCGAGGGGTGCTGATGATGGCTGTGTGGGCAAAGTGCCCAGGAAGTGTTTGAGGATCACGTGCCTCTTTCTGCCCATCGTGATTGGATAGATTTCCATAGTAACAAATTTATATTGTTCTTATTGGCTATTTCGATTGCTCATGAATATATGTTCACCATGTTACATTTCATTGTTATACCTTGTCTGTACGAACGTAGGCGCTCTGTAAACTACGAAAAAGGACTGTATAATAATCTGTAAATGTATTTGTACAGCCAAAACATAGTTGCGGAGTTCAAAGAACCTTAAAACAAATAGTTAGACCTTAACATATAAACTCCTCAAAAAAGGTTCGGAAACTCAAGTTTGACTGACGATTTCTCTCTTGTTACCAACTCATTTTCCTTGCATTTGGTATCATTGGAAGGCCCTGTTATTCCTCTTTACAATGATGTGCCATTTGTTATGATTTGTTATGCAATTGGGGGATGTGCAGCACAGCTGAATATGGGGGTGGGTGTAAAGTGAAATGTTGCAAAATGCATTGCTATTTTCATACAGTGCATTCCCCTTTTGCTTGGAGGAGGCTCTTGACTTAACATTGTTTGTTCAATGAAGGAAGCTGTTCAATGATTAAACCAGAAAAAAAGACTTTCCTTACGTCTTGTTTTGTCTTTTGTTAGTGATAGAGAGTTTCATTGTACTGTGAGAGAGATTTGTTGTTACTGATGGAGAATTACTGGGTGTTTGAGTGCAGAAAATGACAAATTCTTTTCCTCTGTTTGAAACTCAACCACATTAACAACAGAGTTGCTATCCCGGAGGCAATTTATTGTGACAGGCCATGTGGATTTATGAACTTTTCCCGCACATTTATGGCCTAAAACCTTTAAATATTGGTTAGTAAGCAGACAATCATTCAAGACACATCCATCTTCCAAACAACTCCTAACAGCAAGAGTCAATACATCCCCAATTCCGTAATCATAACAAATGGCACATCATTGTAAAGAGGAATAACAGGGCTTTCCAATGATACTAAATGTTTCCGAACTTTTTTTGAGGAGTAGTTCCAGGTAACGTTGTGATGTCATGGTGAGGTCATTTAATGAATTATTACGTAATTAATTATAATTAAAACAATATACACTACTCAAAACAATGTAGGGAACAAAACAATTTAGGGAACACCGGATTTACTGCAAGATGTGGTCACACCCGTTATTGGAATGTTCCATGAACCGGGATTTTCATTTGCAACCCCCTCTCTCTTTCAGTAGTCATGTCATGAAATGTGTAATCACTACATGCATCCTTTATCATGAGATTATTCCCGTGTTCCCTAAATTGTTTTGTTCCCTAAATTGTTTTGAGTAGTATATTTTATATCTCGTGAACCACAATAGATAACTTCTTGATTCCTTCATAATCATACAGAACATGGACGACTCGACATTTGATACAAAGACATGACCCTATTGACCCTTACTTCCGGTCCAAACTGGAAGTTCAAGTTTAAAAAGCTCTTTATAAATTGACGCAAATCTGAAAGGGTATTCGAAAAAAAACATTCTAGGTTTATATGTTAAGTGGGATCTGCTCTTTTCAAAAATATATTTGGTGACGTCATCGCTCTTAACAGTGCCATCGAGCGGCAGGTTTAAAAAATCACTTTTTGCTATCTTGAGAAAACATTAGACAGAATTTTAATAATAATAATAATAATGTGTGGACTTATATAGCGCACGTATCCACCAACTGAGTGGTGCTCAAGGCGCATTATAGTATTACCCCTGCTCATAAGGCTCATAAATCATTCCTGAAACCATCTCAGCTCCCTGGGGAGTATACAGCTCAATTGCTGCCATTACAGCGCATATAGGGCTAATCAACCAACTCTGCCCTCACAGGTACCCATTTAACCCCTGGGTGGAGAGAAGCAATTATGGTTAAGTGTCTTGCTCAAGGACACAAGTGTCACGGCCGGGATTCGAACCCACATTCTGCTGCTAACACCAGAACTTGAGTGCGGTAAGCTAGACCGCTCGGCCACGACACTCCACATATTTTACCAAATTTGGCACAATTGACACCCATAATATGAGGAAACATTTTGTGAATGACGTCACGTGATTGAACCGGAACTTACGGTTGTAAGAATTTAAAATGATATGGGATGACTGAACCGGAAGTTAATGTATTGAGTGTATTACATTATATGTTAATTTATTTATATATTATAAAACTCATATCTCCTGAAGTAACTTTGGTCTTTTAATTTTTTGGGGGGTTTTGTTTTGTTTGTACCTTTTATTTTCTTTTTTGGAGGGAGGGGGATAAGAACCCATAACCATGGGCTCCACTGAATTTGTCCCTAATTTGCCACAGTGACCAATCCGACTTTTTTTTTCAATTTTAAGTTTTCCCGCCCATAAGTACATTCAGGAAGAGACCTACCATTGTATCTAATCCACATGCATGTATTCCTTATAGTTTTGGAGATAGAGCATGCATTCAAATAACGAATGCTCCAACTGGCTATTTTTGTAATTTGGCAGAGTGACCAATACCGGATTGGTCAATATGCCAACTTATAGTTCGGGATTAGTCACTATGGCAAATGAGGGACGAATTATCACGTTTGATCACGGTTCGAGACTAATTGGTGTTGACCAAGGACCTCCTTTTGTTCTCCTCAATTGTTCTGACCGAGGATCTATTGTCTCTTTTGTTAAAGAGTTCACTATACACATGTGTACGTGTGGAAACCATTGTTGTTGGACATCCCCTTTATTTTTCTATCGCGTACAATGATGAGTCTCCTTTCATTGCAAACAGTCAAGGGAAGCGCCGTGGTCTAATGGATTAGACGCTTGACATATGTGCTGGCGATCCCAGTTCGAATCCCGTCTGTGTTTGTATGTTTGGTTTTTTCTTTCTTTTATTGTGTAGCGATACAATTCAAACCCTTTATTTAAGTAGGTTTAATTTAACCTATCTAATACCAACATGGTCCAGATGGCGCAGCACGTTGGCCGGACCACTGGAAGTGTCAATCGCGGGACTTTCAGAGCTGGGACGCACCGGTTCGAAGCCCTAGAACAGACCTAATTCAGGGACATGGCAGTTGCGGCAGCAGCAACGGTTTGGGGGCCGCCATGTCTCTCCCCTATTCGATAGTTGGTTACGGTGCGGGAAAGTAAAGGAGGGACCGGGGGTCTGCCGATTCCCCCAGAAGGGTGCTAAGGTGGTTATCACGCTGGGTTCGCCTAGAAGATTCAACGCTCCCCAATGCCTGGTCATTACCTCTGACTAACTTTCTGCAGAAATTAGTTTTGAAAAAAAATTATAATACTTTTTATTACAATTATTTTGTTTTAAAATTTACTCAATCATAAAAAATTTGTTGTTGGACAGCCCCTTTATTTTTCTATCGCCTACAATGATGAGTCTCCTTTCAGTTCAAACAGTCAAGGGAAGCGCCGTGGTCTAATGGATTAGACGCTTGACATCCGTGCAGGCGATCCCAGTTCGAATCCCGTCTGTGTTTGTTCGCTTTTTTTATTTTTTTTATTGTGTAGCAATACAATTCAAACCCTTTATTTAAGTAGGTTTAATTTAACCTGTCTAATACCAACATGGTCCAGATGGCGCAGCACGTTGGCCGGACCACTGGAAGTGTCAATCGCGGTGCTTCCAGAGCTGGGACGCACCGGTTCGAAGCCCTAGAACAGACCTAATTCAGGGACATGGCAGTTGCGGCAGCAGCAACGGTTTGGGGGCGGCCATGTCTCTCCCCTATTCGATAGTTGGTTACGGTGCGGGAAAGTAAAGGAGGTACCGGGGGTCTGCCGATTCCCCCAAAATGTCACTTTACGTTTTGTCCCTTATTAACATACAGCTGTTTTATTGCATTCCCTCACAAATACTTTTTTTAAAGCTTACTCATTGTGATTTTGATGATTTTGTTAATGGAAAAACATGTCGTGCCTTATTATCTATTGCCACTGAATAGATTGGGAGACAGGGGACTTCTCGAAATTATAATCACTGCTGCTTAGTAAGATGATTTGGCTTATTACGTGTTGATAGTGGGAACTTACTACTTTTAGGAAAAAATACAAGACTTACTCCTTCTGATTTTGAAGACAACTAAAATTTAAAAAAACATATAAACATAGAAGGCTTACTCAATGTGAATTTTAAGTATTTTTAAACTACACGGTTAAACACGTTTTGATTTTGACTTTAGGGATAAACTAAAAGACTTAACCCTTGTGTATATATATTTTTGTTTTTATCAAAATCACAAGGGCCTTGTATTTTTTATTTTTTGTTTCCATCAAAATTTACAAGCATTGTAATGATATTTTTGTTTTTATCAAAATTTAATTCACAAATGAGGCCTATTCAAAACATGTAACAAATGTTGGGATTTTTGCTAGTAAATTTACCTTTTCATATCAAAATTACAAGAGGTAAGCCTTGTATTTATATATTTTTGTTTTCATCAAAATCACAAGGGGTAAGCCTTGTATTTATATATTTTTGTTTTCATCAAAATCACAAGGGGTAAGCCTTGTAATGATATATTTTTGTGATTTTGATAAAAACAAAAAAATATATATATCACAAGGAGGTATTATTTTAGTTTATCCCTAAAGTCAAACCCGAACCCTAACACTAACCCTAACTCTAACCCTAACCCTAAGCCCAACCCTAACCCCTAACCCAAACCCTAACTCTAACCCTAACCCAATTTGCCGACTGATATCAGAGTTGGTGGGCACAAAAATATTTTGCTAGTAAATTTACCGACACATTTTCATCAAAATCACAAGAGATAAGCTTTGTATTTATATATTTTTGTTTTCATCAAAATCACAAGGGGTAGGCCTTGTAATGATATATTTTTGTGATTTTGATGAAAACAAAAATATATCAATACAAGGGGTAAGTCTTTTAGTTTTTCCTAAAGTCAAACCCTAACCCGAACCCTAACCCTAATCCTAACCCTAACCGTAACCCCTAACCCTAACCCGAACAACCCTAACCCTAACAACCCTAACCCTAACACTAACCCTAACCCTAACCCTAACCCTAACCCTAACCCTAACCCTAACCCTAACCCTAACACTAACCCTAACCCTAACCCTAACCCTAACCCTAACCCTAACCATAACCATAACCGTAACTCTAACCCTAACCCAATTTGCCGACTGATATCAGAGTTGGTGGACGCAAAAATATTTTGCTAGTAAATTTACCGACACAACTCTAATATGACCAGACAAATTTGGTTTTTCCCAAACATTTTCATCAAAATCACAAGGAATAAGCTTTGTATTTATATATTTTTGTTTTCATCAAAATGACAAGGGGTATATAAGCCTTGTATTTATATATTTTTCTTTTCATCAAAAATCACAAGGGGCAAGCCTTGTAATGATATATTTTTGTGATTTTGATATATCAAAAAAATTATCAATACAAGGCTTACCACTTGTAAATTTAGACAAAAACAAAAATATATAAAAACAAGGCTTAGCCCTTGTGATTTTGATAAAAACAAAAATTTATATACACGATTAAGTATTTAAGGGGTAAGTATTTTAGTTTTTTCTCCCTCTCTCGTCAATATCACAAGGAGGTATCCTTTTAGTTTATCCCAAAAGTAAAACCCTAACCCTAACCCTCACCCTAACCTTAACACTACCCTACACTGTAAAATCGTTGGGTAAAAGAAATTGGGTAAAGTCAGTTTAACCAACGTTTGGTAAATATTGATCAATTTGTTGATACAATTTGAAAATATTTAACCAACTCATATACGTTGAGTTGGTCAATGATTAAATACCATTTGCTGGGGAAACATAATATTGGGTAGCCGCATTAAATCCAACCCAGATGGTCAAAGTTTCCCTGTTAGTTGGGATCTTGGTGAAAATAATTGGGAATTTGTAATGACCAAGAAATGGCCTGTTCCTCATCATATTATTGTTAAAATGTATTAACCAAAATTGGTGCCCAGTAATTAACATTTGTTGGTTAAATTTAATCGATCAATTGGGTAGCCAAATGGCTATTCTAACCCATTTGGTTAAGTTTTCACTGTTAGTTTGGATTTTATTTTAACCTTGCACCCATCTCTTTGTGAAAATAATTGGGAATTGAATTGTTTTATGACCAAAAAATGGTCTGTTGTAATATTATTACAAACCAACATGAAATATTCACTATAACCCGAACCCTAACACTAACCCTAACACAATTTGCCGACTATAAATACAAGGCTTACACCTTGTGATTTTGATAAAAACAAAAATATAACACAAGGGGTAAGTCTTTAATTTTTTTCTCCATCTCTCGTCAATATCACAAGGAGGTATCCTTTTAGTTTATCCATAAAGTCAAAACCTAACCCTAACCCTAAACACTAACCCAATTTGCCGACTGATATCAGAGTTGGTTGGCGCAAAAATATTTTGCTAGTAAATTTACCGACACAACTCTAATATGACCAGACAAATTTATTTGGTTTTTCCCCCAAACATTTTTACCAAAGTCACAAGGGATCAGCTTTGTATGTATATATTTTTGTTTTCATCACAATCACAAGGGGTAAGGCTTGTATTTATATATTTTAAAACCCACGTCTTCAAAATCCCACAGAGTCAGCCTTTTTGTCTTCAAAATCAGGAGTAAGCCATGTATTTTTTTCTAAAAGTAGTAAGTTCCCACTATTCCCACTATCCCACTATCTCGAAGAACATGAGCTCCTGACTGATGTTCAGTATGGTTTCCGACATTCACGGTCAACAGGTGATATCCTATCCCTGATCACAGAACACATAAATAGAGCGTTAGATCGACGTGGTGAAGCAAGGCTTGTTGCCCTTGATATTTCAAAGGCCTTTGATAAAGTTTGGCACAGATCGTGGGCTCATCCATAAATTGAAGTCATATGGCATCTCTGGTGAATTGCTAAATTTACTCTCTAGCTTTCTCAGTGAACGTCAGATCTCTGTTGTGCACGAGGGCCATTCCTCCTCCACCCGTTGTATTAATGCAGGTGTCCCGCAGGGTTCTATCCTGGGCCCGTCACTATTTTTACTATTTATCAATGACCTGCCTGACTCTGTCTCATCACAGTTGGCCATGTATGCAGATGACTCAACAGTATATACTCCATACCCTGGTCCTTTGTCTGCCACATCCTGTGCTCAAGCCAGTACTGTTCTCAACCTTGACCTAGAGAATGTCATTAACTGGGGTAACGACTGGCTTGTCACCTTCAATCAAAAGAAGACTCAATTGTTGTCTTTGTCCAGGTCCAGATCCCCACATGTTTCTACCTTGGCAATGAATTCAATACCATTGCAGGAGCTCACTGACATCCGGCTGCTTGGTCTTGATCTCACCTCCAACCTCTCCTGGGACAGGTACATTCGTAGTATTGCCAAAAGGGCCTCGCAGCGCGTAGGCTGCTTATATCGTGCGCGGCAATATCTTCCTCCATCCGTTATGCTCTACTTGTATAAGTCCACAATACGTCCTGTCATGGAATACTGCTCCCATATTTGGGCTGGTGCTCCAGCTTGTCATTTGGCCCTGCTTGACGGTATACAGCGACGTATTGCAAATTTAGTTGGACATGACTTGGCTTCATCTCTGTAACCCCTATCTCTCCGTCGCTCTGTAGCCTCATTGAGCCTCTTTTACAGATACTATAATGGTAGGTGTTCCAAAGGACTTTCACTGGTTGTTCCACCTAACCGTACCTTTGGCCGCACCACACGTTTCTCTGCTCATTCTCATCCTTATACTGTATCTGTCCCCAAAGCAAATACCTGGCGGTACTCATCCAGTTTCTTTCCACGTACTGCCTTACTTTGGAATTCATTACCTATATCCTGCTTCCCTGCCACCTATAATCTGTCTCAATTTAAACGCAACATCAATATTCATCTTTCTACTTTTTGATTTCTTCTTCTCTTACCAACTTTCCCCTATTTAGCCTTCACCTTGAGTTGCCTGTAGGCCTTGTGATTGGCAACTACTCATAAAAAAAATAATAAATAAATTAAAAAAATTAAAAAAAACTATTAACACGTAATAAGCCAAATCATCTCACTAAGTGGCAGTGATTATAATTTTGAGAAGTCCCCCGTCTCCCAATCTATTCAGTGGCAGTAGATAATAAAACACGACATGTTTTTCCATTTTCTTGATGATAGTATTACAGAAAATGACCTAAACATTCCAGGCTATGTATTTAAACGTAATGATAGAGGTTCTCGTCATGGTGGTGGCGTAGGCCTGTACATACGCGATAATGTACAATATGATATGTTTCTTGATGACTATATTAAAAGTACTGAAGTAGAATCAATATTTATTAAAGTAAATAGACCTTACAAAAAACCCATTATTGTTGGAACCATGTATCGCCCTCCATCCAAAGGTGTAGATTATTTTAATTCTATGTTGGATGTTTTGGAAAAGGTTCTTGTTGAACATGACGTTATATTGTTGGGTGACCTAAATTATGATTATAAATTTGATGAATCTCTAAGTAATAACAACGTATTTTATATGGAACAATTGTTCGGATTTACGCAATTAATCAAAGAACCAACAAGAGTCACAGATACTTCTTCAACTTTAATTGATGTTATTTTGTCCACCAATGTTACTGAACATAAGACTTCTGGTGTTATTAAGGTTTCACTTAGGTGATCACTTCCTTACATATACTATTTAAGATGGTAAACCGGTTACTAAACAACAAAGGGTTGTTACTACTAGAAATTATAACAAATTTGATGCAAATATATTTTGTGATTCATTGAATAATGCAATGTGTGATTTAGCTCATCATCTGTCTCGTAACGATACATCACTTGACACTGCATGGGATATGTTTAAACACACCTTTAATAACATTTCTGATAAACATGCACCACTAAACAATGTGAGAGTAAGAGATCGCTGTAATCCTTGGATAACAAGGGATATTATAATACTCATGAATGAAAGAGATTTTCTTCATAGGAAAGCTATTAAAAATGCGTGTAGTGATACATGCAAACAGTATAAATTAAAAAGAAATCAAGTTGTTCATGAAATTGAAAAAACTCAACGTGAATTTTATAAAACACAAGCCCTTTTATAAATTTTATAAAACACAATATGTGGAAAATACTTAAAAACTTAACTGGGTCAAATGTCGTCTCTTCACCAAATAATATTGATGTTGAAAAATGTAATAATTATTTTGCCACAATTGGGTCTAAACTAGCTGCTAAATTCATTGAGAAGGTTCATTACGAGTGGGAGTTACCAGAGAGTATCTACACTTTTAAACTTGAATCAATTAGCACCGATATGGTACTCGAACAACTTAATAATCTAAAGAGTAAATCGAATCTAGATGTGTTGAATATGGACTGTAAACCGCTTAAAATTGGAGCACCTATTATAACACCCTTGTTAACTAAAATTTTAAATATGTCAATAAATGAAGCTAGTGTCCCGGAAGATTGGAAATTTGCTAAAGTCACTCCCATTTATAAAGGTAAAGGTTCGGTTGAGGATTATGGAAATTATAGACCAATTTCTGTAATAAGTCATGTATCTAAAATTATGGAAAAGATTATTTTATCGCAACTAAAAGAATAGTTATACGACCATCAATTTATAACTACTACACAGTCTGCTTATTTAAAGAACCATTCTACAAACACTGCCATCCTGATTCTGATATTTTAGAAGGTATTAACGTCGATGAAACTAATGCTTTGTGTTTTATTGATCTCCAAAAATGTTTCGACAATATTGATCTTGACATTTTATTGAAAACATTGGATAATTACGGTATTAAAGATTTGAGTTTGCAATGGTTTAAAAGTTATTTACAAGAACGTAAACAAGCAGTTAAAGTAAATTGTAACATGTCTTCATTCAAGGAAATACAATGTGGTGTGCCTCAAGGTTCTATATTAGGGCCAATATTGTTTTTATTATTTATAAATGATCTTCCGACTTGTATGACATCAAGTACATGTAATCTTTTTGCTGATGATACCGTTATTTATACTCAAGCAGCGCTTATAATGCTAAAACTGCACTTCAAAATGATTTGCAAAATATCGAAAAATGGTTATGTAAATATAAATTACATGTTAATGTTAATAAATCGTGTTGTATGGAAATCACTACAAGGTCAGTGAATGACAATAATTTTAATTTAATAGTAAATAATGAGCAATTAAATCAGGTTCAATATACTAAATATCTTGGCATTACAATTTGTAATGATATGTCATGGGAACGTCATATATCTACTATTTGTAAAAAATTGGGTCATGGTATTTATGTATTACGTAATTTAAAGAACAAAATTCCCCCTGAACATTTATTGATTGTATACAAGACAATAATTCAACCCCACATTGATTATTGTATAACTATATGGGGCTATGCACCTGATGTTCAATTAAACAGAGTTCAACGCTTACAAAACAGAATGGCACGCTTACTGACAAATAACTATGATTGGAATATTAGTCCATATGACCTTCTTAAAATGTTAAATATTCCTACAGTTACGCAGAGACGAGATTATTTTAATGGTATTTTAATGTATAGGTGTTTAAATGGTACAGCCCCTAATTATATGTCTGATTTTATATCGACGGCTTCTGATTAAAATTTTTATAATACCCGTAATGTTCAAGCGAATATGTTATATGTTCCAAAACCTAGAGTGGAACTTTTTAGACAGTCTTTTCAATATGTTGGACCTTCATATTATAACGAATTACCAAATGTAATAAAATGGGCTGGTGATATATTAAGCTTTAAACGTTCATTAAAAGATTATGTTTTAAATGTATAAAGACATCTGTATCTACATTAAGTATTTAGTTATCTGTAGTATCTATATTAAGTTCTTTTTTTTCTTATTTTCATATAGTATTGTATTACTTTGTATCTCCTGGGCGCCTAGGAAGAATACCGGAAGGTAAATGGCCTACCCAGGTTAAATATTTTGAAAAATAAATAAATTAACAAAATCATCAAAATAACAAGAGATAAGCCGTGTAGTAGTTTGTCAGTATTTGTGGGTGAATGCAATAAAACAGCTGTATGTTAATAAGTTAATGGTTTGTGAGTGAGTCAATTTTAAAATAAAATAATAGTAATAAAAATTATTATATATATTTTTTTCAAAACTAATTTCTGCAAAAAGTTAGTCAGAGGTAATGACCAGGCATTGGGGAGCGTTGAATCTTCATTTAGGGTTAGTGTTAGGGTTCGGGTTTGACTTTAGGGATAAACTAAAAGAATACCTCCTTGTGATATTGACGACAGAGGGAGAAAATACTAAAAGACTTACCCCTTGTGTATATATTTTTTAGTTTTTATCTATTTTTGTTTTCATAAAAATCACAAAAATATATCATCACAAGGCTTACCCCTTGTGATTTTGATGAAAACAAAAATATATAAATACAAGGCTTACCCCTTGTGATTTTGATGAAAACAAAATATATCATTACAAGGCTTACCCCTTGTGATTTTGATGAAAACAAAAATATATAAATACAAGGCTTACCCCTTGTGATTTTGATGAAAACAAAAATATGTAAATACAAAGCTTATCCCTTGTGATTTTGATGAAAATGTTTGGGAAAAACCACATTTGTCTGGTCATATTAGAGTTGTGTCGGTAAATTTACTAGCAAAATATTTTTGCGTCCACCAACTCTGATATCAGTCGGCAAATTGGGTTAGGGTTAGAGTTACGGTTATGGTTAGGGTTAGGGTTAGGGTTAGGGTTAGGGTTAGGGTTAGGGTTAGGGTTAGGGTTAGGGTTAGGGCTAGGGTTAGTGTTAGGGTTAGTGTTAGGTTATGGTTAGGGTTAGGGTTAGGGTTGTTAGGGTTAGGGTTGTTCGGGTTAGGGTTAGGGGTTACGGTTAGGGTTAGGGTTCGGGTTAGGGTTTGACTTTAGGAAAAACTAAAAGACTTACCCCTTGTATTTATATATTTTTGTTTTTATCTAAATTTACAAGTGGTAAGTCTTGTATTGATATATTTTTATTTTCATCAAAATCACAAAAATATATCATTACAAGGCCTACCCCTTAAAGGCCTACGTCGGTAAATTTACTAGCAAGATATTTTTGTGCCCACCAACTCTGATATCAGTCGGCAAATTGGGTTAGGGTTAGAGTTAGGGTTTGGGTTAGGGTTGCTAAGGTTAGGATTAGGGATAGGGTTAGGGGTTAGGGTTGGGCTTAGGGTTAGGGTTAGAGTTAGGGTTAGTGTTAGGGTTCGGGTTTGACTTTAGGGATAAACTAAAAGAATACCTCCTTGTGATATTGACGAGAGAGGGAGAAAATACTAAAAGACTTACCCCTTGTGTATATATTTTTTTGTTTTTATCAAAATCACAAGGGGTAAGCCTTGTATTGATATATTTTTGTTTTCATCAAAATCACAAAAATATATCATTACAAGCCTTACCCCGAGGGTGGAAGGGAAAATAGTCTGGTGACTTGTACATGCATTGAAAGTTAGCGCTATAATCTCACTTGCGTATACAGGGAATCTAACGAAGATGGCCGCAGCGTGGTTAAAGGTAGGCCTATATGGAAAAGCTACCAGAACGCGATTTTTTCTGCAGTACACCTCGTCCACTGTATAAATTTGTATTCTGAAAATGAATTTTGGACTTTATTTTCCTTTAAAATAAATCATTCACATCCGTAAATTTGTATTATAAAGTAAACATTATAACACCATGGAGGGCAATGAAATAAATCATAGCTCGACAATCTCGCCATCTTTCCCACAATTATTTATTTAATATCCCAATGTAAAAATACATCACTACCATAATATAATACATGTATTCACTTGTATAAGTTTCGTAACATTACTATCTGATAATAACATTCCAGCAAAATATACAGCAATAGTTTTTTTTAAAATAAAATAAAAATTAATTTAAAAAATAATAAAAACGGGCAACTACTGAAGATGGGTCTATAAATGCAGAGATTAAATGTTGGTGTAAATTGACCGTTGCCAGATGTGATGATGATGAAGAGGTTCCAGGCACATTTTCGTAGAGATGGCAATGAAAGTTTCATACATTTCAAACAAACGTAGTATCAGAACAGAAACAAACAAACAAACAAACACCCCAACAAACACCAAAAAACACCCAAAAATAACATCAGAAAGATACAAACAGACTGCAACAGAAACACAGACATCCTAAAAAAAGAATGGAAAATAAAACCACAAAACAAGACAAACATATTCATCATCTCAGAGAAAGATGTACTCTGTCATTGATCTCTCTGTTATGATGTAAATATAACTCATACGCATGATAACTATTTTTAATATGTTTTCTAACAGGTCTGAAATGAATGCATTATGTTTGGGCTGTGAACGAGCTTGGCAAGTTACCCACTGACTTCAGTGGCAGTTACAGAACTGAAATGGCACTATAAATAACTTTACCCTGAAAATGCCATGAAAATCTGTTTTAACGTAAAAAAAACCCAGCAATTTCATGACGACACAACACCGTGAAAATGCCATGAAATACTCTTGGAATTTCTTCGCAGTGAAAACGCAGTAAAAACGACCTGAACGTCTTGTGGCAGTTTTGGGGCAGCTCATTAATTCTCAAGATCGCTGTGAATTTGCCCTGAAATCACTGTGAACATTATTGCCAATATCGTGGAGTGCCATGGTCGAGCGGTTTTGTGCATCGGATTTGTGTTCTGATGGCTGAGTCGTCAGAATGTGGGTTCGAATCCCAACCGTGGCCATGGTGCTTGTGTCCCTGAGCAAGACACTTTACCATAATTGCTTCTCTCCACCCAGGGGTAAATGGGTACCTGTGAGGGCAGAGTTGGTTATTGTGTTTGATTAGCCCTATATGCGCTGTAATGGCAGCAATTGAGCTGTATACTCCCCAGGGAGCATGAGATGGCTTCAGGAATGATTTATGAGCCTGATGAGCAGGGGTAATAATACAATGCACCTTGAGCACCAGTTTGGTGGATACGTGCGCTATATAAGTCCACATTATTATTATTATTAAATTTTGAAACAAAATAATCATTTTAAAGGGAACGCACAACATCAGTAATGCTTTCTCTGCTCTCTTAATGTAAAATAGTGAAAATCACTCTTTCAAAGAGCTATATGGCGGACAAGTCTTTTTGGATTGGATAAAGAGTAGAATTGGTAGTGTATAAATAGTGAATTGGTAGCCTTTTACTGTATTTTTCAATCGAATCAGAGTGGGTTTCACTCCAAAAAGACTTGTCCACCATATAGCTATTTAAAAGAGGTTTTCACTCTTTTACATTAAGAGAGTGGGTGTGTTTTCTTTTTTTGAATCAAGATATGCCTAAAAATTACACAACCAACCTGTGAAAGAATCAGGTTGTTATATGCTACGTCAACAACGAGAAAATAATGAAAATGCATTCAGATTTGTGTTTGTTCTAATGTGGAATTAAGAAAAGAGTTGTCATGACTAAATTCAAGCCGGCAATAATTTCACTTTTTTTTAAATGACAGCACTTTGGAAATTTGTTGCAGTCATTTTGATAAGCTTTACACCAAGTTAGTTTAAGGTTGAAATTCGATCATTTGGCTATTTATTAATTAATTCTTTGAAAAATGAATGATTCATTTCCACCCTTACGAACAAAACAAATATGCACGGCAGAGGTGTCATGTTCCCCCACCTGACCCCCTTCTCTGATAATCATTCACTGATTTCAACATGATTTCAAATTTAACTCTCTCAATTTGAGAAACACAGGGCTATATGCATCAGTGTCTATAGCCAGGGGGGTCAGGGGGCAGGGATTGCATAGGGGAACATTTGGCAGGACTAAAATGGAACCCAGTTCTAAAATTGCGGTTTGTGCAGTTAAAAGACATAACAAGACAAAAAATACCCTTTTCATTTTCCATGGCCTATATAATGCTAATGGTTAGATAAAGAGTACAGTGCAATTTACCTTATTGGCCGAGCGGTCTAGCTTACCGGACTCAAGTTCTGGTGTTAGCAGCAGAATGTGGGTTCGAATCCCGGCCGTGACACTTGTGTCCTTGAGCAAGACACTTAACCATAATTGCTTCTCTCCAACCAGGGCTTAAATGGGTACCTGTGACGGCAGAGTTGGTTGATTAGCCCTATATGCGCTGTAATGGCAGCAATTGAGCTATATACTCCCCAGGGAGCTGAGATGGTTTCATGAATTATTTATGAGCCTTATGAGCAGGGGTAATGATATAATGCACTTTGAGCACCACTTAGTTGGTGGATACGTGCGCTATATAAGTCCACACATCACCATCATCATCATCATCATCATCATCATCATAAATAATTGTAAATATAGCCTACTACTCAAAACAATTTAGGGAACACTGGAATAATCTCAGTTAAAGCAAGATCATTTATTTCAGATAAACACAATGTTTCACAGAATTGATGAGAAACAACTGCACAATGAAACAGATGATAAAGGATGCATGTAGTGATTACACATTTCATGACATGACTACTGAAAGAGAGAGGGGGTTGCAAATGAAAATCCCGGTTCATGGAACATTTCAAACCTATTTGATGTTAAAAATCCGGTGTTCCCTAAATTGTTTTGAGTAGTATATTTGTTAAATATTTTGTTGTATATATTATATAATAAGTCTTGAACAGTATATATACAAAAGTAGATCCGGGATTTATTATTGTCATTTTGAAATTTTACCTATTTTTATTATATCTTATTTAGGATAATTTGCCTCCATGTTTTCGCATGCAAACCTATCGTGTCGACCAAAACCCGCCACTATTCAAATGTTACATCTAAACTGTACAGTAGGCCTATTATGAGTATACAAAGTAATACCGCTTATTAATATTTATATAATTATATGAATAAAATATGTACGAATATTTTTGTAAAATGGCCAATACAAAACGATCTATAATGACTGTTTCTTCACCTTTTTAATATCTCTGTTAGAACATTTCTGGCTTGGATATCTAACATTTAAGTTAAAAACCCAACTCAGCTGAAAATTTTACATTACCACATTACAATACAAAGGTCTATATGTACTTTGTCTATCAAAAAATCTAACCAAAATACTTTACAATTACAACTTTATAATAAAAAAAACTGTTTATTGAAGGGAAGGTACAACATTGGTAATTACCTGGTTACAATCTTTACAAATTATTTTTTTCGAAAACTTACTTGATGTGAAGTTGATAAAGATTAAATCATCCTGAAAAATATATTCTGTCTGAAGTACTCTCATTTCAGAGAAAACACAAACAACTATGTACACAAGCAAAAATAATGCATTTTAGACTCTGCATGGAGCTGAAACTTTCACAGGTCAGTTGTGCAAACCTTGTTTCAAAAATAGTAAACATTACTGACGTTGTACCTTCCCTTTAAAGATGTATCAGCCAGTGTTTTACCGGCAGTTTACAGAAATTTGAGTTGTCATTGGAACACTTTTTATATGGATGTCCCTTCTAAACCTCGTCCCCACATGCCCCACCCCCAGGCCCCCCATACACGGCTACTATTAAGTGTGCATGCTGCAGAAGGGAGGATGGGACTAGGCCATCCACCTTTCAAAGCCTTCGCACTGAAGGCAGTTATTTATTCTGTCATAATTTGGCATTGTTTTTTGCTAAAATGAATCATAAAAACCATTTTATGTGTTAACATTTTTTATTTTGTTTACTCAAAAAAATATTTAAACTGGTTTTAGCATATTATGTAAACCAATATGCATATTATGTCCCACCGAGGTGTACAGCAGTGAAGATTTATACCCTGGTGACGGGGTTGGTCACACCCTTCCAAAATGGCTTCCCTGTTATAAAAGAGTCTGTAGCGATGTCAGGTGCATTCTTAAAAATATCCATAATGATTCGGTGAGGAACGGTTGGATTGATGACGCTCCTGGAAAAATAAAATTAATATAATTTTAATATAAAGTTATATATTGCAAACCCTCATTTTTCCCCACATAAACTTTTCTAACATTCCAACCGAGACTTTTTGAGGACGTAATTCTTGTGGGAAGATTTTTTTATCATTATTTCTACTTTATTTCTGGTAGTGAAATCAAAATGCTTTACTAAAAATGTGCCTTAAGAGCTGTACGGCTTGTAAGCTTGAGGAAACCTGTGATTGTACAGGCTAGGCGGGGTCCCATATAGGTATTTTGAATCCGCACTGTGATTGTATCTGCGTACACAGGGAATAAGACAAAGATGGCCAATCGCAGTTTGTGACATAGCCACGTCTCTAATTAAGACAACCCATATGGCAGTTTAAGCAGTAGTTTTCTGTTATGTCTTATTTATTGGGTGCATTGCGCATTTAATCTCAAGTCATCGGATTGGACATCATTTCGTTTTTAGCTGCGTTCATGCGATTCTGCCGTGACAGGTCGATTGTATCTTACCATCATTCCTCGCTCCCAGTACGGTTCCCGTTCTCCACTGGGGTTGAACATAGAGCGGGTACGACGAGGATCAGACGATTCGTGATGGCCCTGCACATAAAACAAAAGCAACAAAGGAAGCGTGTAAGAGCCCACTGGAAAATGATGGTAATTGCTGATTTTCTTTTTAAATATTGTTGAAATGTTTGCCCCCCATGCTGCCATGGATCAATACATTAACATTGTAAAACCACAGAGTTTACTGCAAGCTTCAAAGAAATTGTCAACAGGCAAGAAGAAGAATAAAAAACTGCCAGATTTTCAAATAGATAATTACCCCAGATGGTTCCTGCAGCATACGCCTTCCCTCACTGGGACGATCCTGGGGAAAAAATGAAAATAATTTATTTATTTATTTATTTATTTATTTATTTTTATTTATTGTCCAATTCCAACAGCGGACAAGCCGCCAATTACAGGAAATGATAAATATAAATATAAATATAAAAACAATGAATTAAAAATTACATAACGATATAATGCAAACATTTATCAATTGATCAATACAGTCTACATTGACTGGGTCCTATTGAAACTGCACACCTTTACAATCTCGCTCCGTGGTTTTTATTCTTTTGTTTATTTTTGTCTACCTATTTGGCAAAGAAATGTTAATAAATAACACATTAGTCATCTTTGACTAATAAGAAAAACATAACTATGCGCATCTGCTTAGGGCTTCTACATTCGCATAAGGTGATTGGTCAACATATCGTATATTTTAATATTCAAATGCATGAATATATGAATAATTGAATAGCAGAACAAGTTGTTAAAAAAGGTGACCAATCACCTATCTGGGATGTTATTATAAAAACTCATATCTCCTGAAGTAACTTTGGTCTTTTAATTTTTTTTTGGTTTTGTTTTGTTTGTTCCTTTTATTTTCTCTTTTGGAGGGAGGGGGATAAGAACCCATAACCGTGGGCTCCACTGAATTCGTCCCTAATTCGACCAATCCGACTTTTTTTTCAATTTTAAGTTTTCCCGCCCATTAGTACATTCAGGAAGAGACCTACCATTGTATCTAATCCACATGCATGTATTCCTTATAGTTTTGGAGATAGAGCATGCATTCAAATGACGAATGCTCTAACTGGCTATTTTTGTAAGTGACCAATACCGCATTGGTCAATATGCCAACTTAGTTCGGGATTGGTCACTATGGCAAATCAGGGACGAATTATCACGTTGGATCACGGTTCGAGACTAATTGGTGTTGACCAAGGACCTCCTTTTGTTCTCCTCAATTGTTCTGACCAAGGATCTATTGTCTCTTTTGTTAAAGAGTTCACTATACACATGTGCACGTGTGGAAACCATTGTTGTTGGACAGCCCCTTTATTTTTCTATCGCGTACAATTAATTATAGGGTGCGACGCACCCGGTGCGTACGTTATAAACACCCACAATGAAGAATCATTGATAGTGGACAGCCTTCTCATTAAGCTTTGACTTGGTATTACTATGTCGACTTGTGACAATTTCGCAAATTGAGGATGCTGTAATTGTGTGATGTGATCCAGATGAATGGTGTGTTCTGGAAACACTAACGGTAAGTTTTGGTCGTTTTGGTTTTGAACTTTAGGCCGAAAAAAGTCTCCTGTTTCTGGTCATCGGTTGGCTTCAAAATTGGTATGGTGACACGCTTTTTGTTTGTTTGTTTGTTTGTTTTTTGTTTGTTTGTTTGTTTGTTTGTTTTTTTGCCAACAGGGAAATACGTTATACATACGCGGGGACCAAATAGACACTGTATTGTGGCTAAGAGAGGCCTCACAAAACGGGCAAACGTTCATACCCCTATGTGACAAAGTCGTTAAAAACACAGCACGGCAAAATTCCAACAGATCCAGCAATTTTGACTGCAATTGGACATCGTTTCATATAAAAAATAAATAAATAAAAATGCCGACGCGCGGGTCTGGGGCGACGCGAGCATAGACCAGAAACCGGAGACTTTTTTGGTCTTAGATTTCAAGTACAAGTGGCATAAATTGAGAGTTGAGAGGTGGGAATTATTTAAATTGGCCAATTTCAATGGCTGCCCTGGCATCAATCCGTCCGTCATAATGCTATCACCAATGTTGTACCTTACATTTAAAGGGATAATGTCGTCACGATCAGAGCAGACTTTACTGGGCACGGAATCGGTGTCCTAGTTTAAGATGAACACAGTGACTGAAAATTACTGGCTCATTTATGCAGCAGCAACGGTAATATGACCTTATCATGTGGGGTATTATTTTCAGTCACTGAGTTAATCTAATACTAGCACTCCAATTCCAGCCATGTTGATCGAGACGATATTGTCAATTTAAATTTGTTATCCAAGTGTGCCAAGTTTTGCGACGTAGGCTGAAAACTTTGTTAAAGATAAGGTATCGTATTGGTTATTGGAAAATAAAAGGTATCTTTCTTGTTTGAGAAAAAGTTATATAAGTTCGAATTTAGAGAGTATCTTTTTATTATAATTTCCCGTTTAGAATAAATACAACAAGATATGATTCCATTTCCACTATTTTCTCGTTAGCGACATAGCACTAATAAGCTGTCTTGATAGTAGCGGCAAACCATAATGGCCAAGCGGTACAAGACCAGGAATGAGCCGAAACCATAATGGCTAAACGGTACAAGACCAGGAATGAGCCGATACTGTCTTGATATAGCGTCAACCTATAGTATAAAGCAAAATAGTACATTACCAAAAATGGGCCAATACTCTCCTGATAGCGGCATTCCACTGTCATTATGGGTGCACAATTCTAATCATACCTGCAAGACTCTTAATACCAATACTATTTTAAAAATCGCTTAAATTTAAACTAAAGATTTGAAAGGAATTGTATATTATGTATGTAAAATGTATCTGTAAAATAGATCACGGAACTGGTACATTTAAAATGTATTATACAATTCATGTTTCCTCTAAAATGACGGAAGATTTTTTGTACCATCACCAACATCACATCAAATTAGTTTTTATTTTATAATATTCAGTAATTTTGTAATATTACCAAAAGTGTGCGTTCCCTTTAAGAGCAGGAAGCTCCTTTTATAGAAGAAAATTATACGGATGTTCTATAAAGGTTGACGAAATCATTGCCTAATGAAACACATTTTCAAAAGTGTGTTGTTTTCTTTAAACTGACTCATTAGTCGATAAACCTTGGTAGTAATATTAATAAGGTTAAAATATTCAATTTAATAAAATCCTTAAATAAAGGGGAAGTTTTAAAAATGTAACTTGCTTCCACAAAATGAGCACAAATTCGCACAATCTGTTTTGCAATGCAGTATTGGCCCTAGAAATAATTTCTTTCTCTAAATAATTTCTTTCTCTAAATCATTCTTAAATCCCTGACTGTATTTAAGAATGACTGCAATTTAAAAATCTCAAATTAAAAAAAAATGCTTACTTTACTCTCATTTTGTGTGAGCAGATTACAAACGCTCTCAGCCCATAACTTGATTTCAACTTCTTACCTTGAGCTCAAATATGATCCCCTCCTTGGCTCCCTCCACCTCGGTGTCTTACCACCATTTTGTCATAGGTGAAATAAGGCCAGGCGTGACTGCTGAAACCGAAAACTGAAAACCATTTCTCCGTTCTTACTATACCTATTCACATCTCCATTTCATTATGCAGGTTGATTGGGCTTCACGGATTCATAAAACTGTCCCACACTTAAGAAAGTGCTCACTATCATTCTTGCTCAAGCAAAACAACAATAACAGTGAAAATGGATACCAACGAAACCAATATATACAATTCAACAACTGTACCGTGAATGGATGACACTTCAAAGACTGTGCCATGGATGGATGACACTAGGCCTACAATGGCTAACACCACGGAAGCGAGCCTTTCTCTTCTAACCTATCCTGAAAGAGTCGTTGTGGCTTTCTTCTTTCTCCTGATTTCATTGAGCAGCATTATCGGCAACAGCATGGTCATCTTGGCCATAGTGTTCAGCAAGAAGCTCCAGATGTCCACCAATGTCTTTGTGGTCAGTCTTAGCGCAGCTGACCTGCTGGCCGGTCTGGCGGCGCCCATGAGCGCCGTCGGGTTGCTGAGTCCTGGGAATCATTGGCCGTGGTCTTCGGAGGCTCCTTGCTACTTGCTACCGAGCTCATGTGCTAGCTTATACAACCTCGCTTCCATCGCTCTGAACAGGTTGATACACATCAAGCTCCCGATGACGCTGTACAGTAGTCTGTACACCAGGCGTAACCTTGTCATCGATGTCGTCGTCATCTGGATTATCGCCATAGCCATCGTGACCATGCCACCTCTTTGTGGCGTAGGAAAGTTTGGCTATGACGAGCAGGACCACACCTGTAGTGACCCGGGCACCCACCCTAAGTCCAAGACATTCCACATAATCATATCCATCACATCGTACCCCATTCCTTTCATCATCATCATCACGAGCTACCTTATATGATCTTCATCCACGTCCATGCCAAAGGTCTAAAGTCGAAGGTCGCCCGCCGGGATCGGATTAGCCGACAGCAACTCGAGATCACTAAGAATCTCTTCATGACCGTGTGTGCCTTCTTTATATGCATAACTCCTTATGGTGTAGCATTGTTCATTCACAACAGTCATTTCCTGCTCTTTGGAGGTGTGGTGTTCCTCGGCAATAGCTGCGTCAACCCCATGATATACGCAGCGAAGCACCCACAGTTTAAGAAGGTGCTGCGCCTCATGTTGCGTTGCAAGTACTCGCAGATTGAAGAGCCGTCGGATTCGCTGCAAATCTGACAGCTTGCTGTTGTAAGGTGTGATTTGCGCATATTTTCATTATTTCTGAAATGTCCTTTTCGAAACTTTATAAGTAACTTTACAATAATCCAGCCATAGCAATCAAACGTCAGTACTGATTGACCAAACAGGGTTACGCGGATACGCTTTTTACGACGACTGTTGTTATCTCGGTCAAGCTTTCATGTTCGTTACGCTTCATGGCAAGTTAAATAACGACATAAATATCAAATAAGCTAAAACTTTCACAGATTGGTTTATGTATAATTCCATTACCTAAGTTGTTAAATGTATAAAATATATAACAACAATGTCCAGTGCGTTTAAAACTGTATACGGAATTTACATAGGCCTACCGGTAACTCATAATTGCTTTTGTGTGAGTACTATTATAATAAGTTGAAACTTTTACAAGTAAGTTTTATATGTATGTCTTTATTCACATGACGTTTACATTTATAACCTGTGCAGAAAATCATGTCACATGTTCCCTTTACATTTGTATAGGCTTGACCCCTGTGTGGGTTACACTGCAACACAAGTCCTCTTTTTCTGTTATATTATCATTATTTCTACTCCAAAATGATTTCACGGCTCACATTCTAGTATGAAATTTAAAGTAACCTACCATGAGCAAAGTTTGAGACCAATTAGTCTTGTTTGCGACATATTGGCGCAGGCAAATCATTTGAGACACGACAGCAAGCCAAGCCTGCATTGCTTAAGCGATACAGCTTAAAGATGTATCGCCAGTCTTCGGCTAAGACGACACACAGAATTTATAAATAGAACGAATTAATACGAATAATCGTTGTTAAACAAAATTCGGATGTCGGAAACTCTAAATAAAGGCTGATATCTGAAAGGCGTTTGATTCTGATTAGCCAATCAGAAACCTGCCCATCCCCTCGACCTGAGGATTAAAACTTGAGGTCCTGCCTGTTATTAATTTTAGTTTTTAATTTACGGGTACTAATCCTTGACGGATTTTTTCGTTCATTGTCTGAAATGAAAGCTTACAACTTCCCTAACCCCATAAAAATAGCAATTTAACATTTAAATTTACTTTTTACCGTCAAATCAGAGATACATCTTTAACAAACCACTGCTAAAATAGTAGTAAATAATTAGCCAATTTAAACACTATTTATGAGTTAAATTTATGCATATTGACTGAAATACCACTAGCGTGCCTTACTCACAAAATAGAACAATAATTCGACACAATTCTAGTTTAATTAACAGTGGATGTAATCAGTGCCATTGTGTGAAATGGGAAGAACAACGTTAAAACATAAATAGATTAACGACTCTGCTGATAAAATTTGTAATCATTTGGAAAACAGTTCTTCTTTTAAAGGATGTGTAGAATTTCTAAAATAAAACAAGTTTTTACTAGCCAATGGATTGGATTGTACGAGACCCCAAACAAAGGTGGAACTTTCATAGGTTGTTTCTGTGCATTTGTGTTTGCTTTTACATAAAATTATTTCATAGACATGCCTTTTGTAATATTTTTTTAATGAACGTGTGCTTTCGAATACTATTGTATCACCTTTCCTTAAACCAGACCGATTGTAAATATCGCATATAAATAAGAACATTAATTTACACAACACGTACGTCAAAAATGAATAATTGTTGTCATGTCAATATTAAAAACACCAAAACATATTCACAAAGTATACATGACCTATGACCGTGACTGCAAGGGAACAAACGTTCTTTTCAAGAAAACGTGAAACTAACCATAACCCTGACGACAAATCAGGCAACTATAGCCTCTACACAACATTGATTAACTAATGCATGACATACATGTACGATATATGAATGGCTTGTGGTCCTGTGTATGACAATATAGTACATGAGTCTCGAATAACCCTTTAAAGGGAAAGGACAACATTGGTATTTTGTAAATTTACATTAATTTCAACCCAAACTACCCTATCACAATAGGTGCTTACTTTTTCTTAGAAAACGACGACAAAATGCATTTTAAATAATTGTTGATTTTTTTCGTTTTTGCATTTTTCTTTCAAAGTTTTTGTAAAATTGACTTAAGAATTCCTATTGTTTCTATAAGATGTAGAAAGCATTTCACAGCATGATTTTGATAATACCGACTTTACATCAAGTGATTTTTGTTTAGATAATAATTCGTTATCACCAATGTTATACCTTCCCTTATTACGGTTATCCACATTTCTGTATTGTGTGGATGTATTGTCTTAGTGCTATGGGTATTATGTTGACATATGTATTTCTTCAAATGATTTCAAGGAATTGTACGCCGTAGGTAAAATGCATGTACGTTCATCCAATACTTTGTAAAAAAAATGTATAGAGATGCACAGAAACCTTCATGTAAAAGTTCCAGATCATCTAAAGGTTCAGCACAGTCATGACCAGGACAGACTTTTGACAAGACATGGAATTGGTGTGCTAGTTTTGAATGATGCATAAATATCATTACTGTTATTTATGCATCAGTCACAGTAACGACAATCTTGTAGTGCCCTGTATATCTAGGCCCGCGGCTAGTGGAATATTCTTTTCAATTACTGAGTTCATCTACAAATAGGACACCAATTCCATGCCCTGTCTACGGCAGTATCGCCCCTGTCACAAACGAGCGAAAAGGAAGTTTGCGTTAAATCCAAAATATGGAAAAGAGCGCAACTGTGATTCTGTAACACATATTATTGTATTATTTTTACCGTTATTATTTTGTTTTTAACGACAGAATGTCTGAAGGAATAATTTCTCAGGTTGTTCGGTACCATAACGAACTTCATATCATGTAACTTTTTTAGATAATATAAAGTATTGATATATTATCAGAAATAGATTAAACTCAGAAATCCATTCCAATCTCTAGGTATGGCCTGTTGTTTCCTGTGTAGTCCCTGGAGAGCCATCCTGTATTTGAGTAACTGCAATGTCGGTTGAGGTTTTAGCCGTTGTTAGCTTCCCGTTTTCTTCTTCTAGGTCCTGAATATATTGAAATAAATCACTGTGACGATTAGTGGCGGATCCATAGAGGTCACGCAGCATATACTCTTTTCATACTGGGGCTGTCATTTGTATTTATTTACTTATTTTATTTTTTTCAGTTTGTTTATTTTTACTTATTTTTACTTATTTTTATTATATAATTTTTAAATAATGTCGCTAATCACAAGGCTGAAATGCAAAAGAGAACAAACAATGCAAGTCAAAGAGAAGATGGATATTTATTAACATAAGAAGAAAAAAAATTATAATACCAAAAACATGTTAATCAGACTCGCCAAAATATTCATTTATAGACATTAAGCAAAAAGTCTCGGAAATATTTGGGCTCAAAATTTGTAACCGTACCGTAACAAATGAACAGCCAGATCGCCCAATTATATGTTTTCTAACATTAATTTCAAGAATGTATTAAGAGGTACAATTGGATAATATCGCATACTTAATAATATCTCATTTGTTTACACCGCTAACAAAACCACGTAGCAGGCCTTTTGGGGCACAGATAGAGCTGATAGACCTGTTCAAATTTATGTAATAAACTCACGTTTGGGCTCAGGGTAAATTTTTCTCTTCCTAGTTTGGAAATGACTCTTCAAATGTGAAGGGGTTTCAGCTCATTGAGTCGACTTAGCTATTAAGAACAGACTCTTCAAATGTGAAGGGGTTTCAGCTCATTGAGTCGACTTAGCTATTAAGAACAGACTCTTCAAATGTGAAGGGGTTTCAGCTCATTGAGTCGACTTAGCTATTAAGAACAGACTCTTCAAATGTGAAGGAGTTTCAGCTCATTGAGTCGACTTAGCTATTAAGAACAGACTCTTCAAATGTGAAGGGGTTTCAGCTCATTGAGTCGACTTAGCTATTAAGAACAGACTCTTCAAATGTGAAGGAGTTTCAGCTCATTGAGTCGACTTAGCTATTAAGAACAGACTCTTCAAATTAATGTGAAGGGGTTTCAGCTCATTGAGTCGACTTAGCTATTAAGAACAGACTCTTCAAATGTGAAGGGGTTTCAGCTCATTGAGTCGACTATTAAGAACATTTATTTATAACTTGACTCAACATTTTGCAGTAGGAAGCAGTACTTGTACATATGCTCCCACTGTATTTCATGTCGGAAATAATGTAGAATACATCCACCACTTTTCTATCCGAATATTACAAATATCACAGATTTTCTTTTAAAGGATGATAGAGGACACACTTAAGAGGAGGAAAGTGTAGTCAAGTGAGGATTGGAAAGGATATTTTGTGAGATTTTGAACAATGAATGTATGCACATCCAGTGAGATGTTGGCCATTTTGTCGTCTGCTAAAAACACATGCTTAGACATTGTGCATAAGTGGTAGATGGGTTCGACATTCTGTCCTTTATTTGTTGACTGATAGTGTTTCTTGGCAGACGTACGGACTGAATCACATTTGAGGTGAAACAAAACATCTGAGTTAACTTGCCGAACACTTTTTCTTCCATTGTAGTATTTCCTGACGAAGAAGTCCTATCTCTTTCTGTGAGTCCTCCGAATTGCTGTTTTGGGCGTTAAGGCTCATTGCTGCGGTAATCACCGTGTTCTGAGTCGGTCGAACATCATTCCTCATTCTTACCTGAATAAGTAAGAAACAAAAATAGTTGATGACGCAACCAATTATATCAGGTCGTAAGATCTTTTTTTTCTTTCGAATACGCCACTCGTAAAAGCGTTTTCAGATAATGTGGATTGTTGAGATGTTACGTAATGCTAATGGACTAGCTGATATAGACCTTTATCACAGTCAAGCCATTTTTTTCTTCCCTACAATTTCAAGTGTCCAAACTGAGTCTTTAAGGGAAAATAGTCTGACACCTTTTAAGTAATAAGAATCAGTGCTTAATAAACTGTTATGTACGCACAGGAATCTGACGAAAATGGCGCTGAGTGAAGGTCTGTTGAGCTAGCTGCCTCTTAAAACATTCGTTAACATCATCATTGTTAACGTCATACAGACCATGTAACTTATTTATACTTTGTGTGACCTTGGAGTACTAGTGTGATTTCCCGCCGGGCAAAAATGTGGGTTTATTTGTACTTCTTTACATAATAATATCAAACATTTTTTTCAGATGAATAAGATTTGAGAATAAATCAAATTTCCATTTACCTTGGGAACAAATATAACACAAAGTGTAAGTGTAGTAGCCAGCCATATCAGAGAAGCTACCAAGGCGTAGTGAGAGTTCCGTTCCTCAACAACGAAAGATACCAGGGCTCCAACGAAAGACAGGATCAGCACGTTGTACACGCAAATGCCTGAAAAACAAGCATGCCAAACAAAAACGCTTGCATTTCTTTAGAAATTACAAATTGTTTATATAAATTAAGTTAAAACTGTTCAACTGGCCATGCATATTATTGTCAAGATAATAGTTCTGCCAATTTTTTGTCAATCCCCAATTGTAGTCATTCGTTTTAGCATCGTTTCAGAACACGGTTTGTAAGCTACAAACAATCTAAATAATTGATATCGATGGAATTACAGGAGATTTAAGAGAAGATACATCATTGGTATTAACCTGATTACAACATTACTGAATCATTATACAAAAGATCACTAAACTTAAGTTGGTCCTAAAAGATAATTATGTCTGAAGTGCTCTGATTTCAAAGAAAAAAACGTACAAAATTGCTGGACGTACATGTTATACTCCGTGCACTTTTAAAACTAAAGTGTTGAATCAACCTTTTAAGAGTTCGGTGAGTGACACCACTTTATAAAGTTAAATTCAACTCAAAGAAAGTGTTGAATTAACATGGAGTCAAGTCAAGTCTAACTTTATCAATGTCAAGTCCACACTTTTAAAAGTTAAATCCAACTTTATAAAGAGTTGTTACTGACCGAACTCTTTAAAATGTTGATTCAACACTTTAGTTTTAAGAGTGTGTGTTTTCTGTAAGGTTTGTGAATGTGTGTTCACACATTCACTAAGACCTTTAATCACTAAGACTCCTCATTGACATGAAAGTTTTGAATAAGTAATAACATAAAGTCAATACAACATATTGTTTTTCTGGTTTTAAAGGGAATGCACAGCAATGTATTTTGGCAGGAGCTTTTCAAGTCTCAATAGTTTTCAAAAATATAAAAATCAAAAAATCAAATAATCTGTGAAAGTTCCATTATAGGTGCTCTCATTTTTGAGAAAACTATTATAATGCGTTTATGTTATTTTATTATTATTTTTTTTGGGGGGGAAATTCGACCAATTTTTGTTTTCAGACTGAATAAGTTATCAGTACGATTAATACAAACTTTTCACCAAGTAAGGTTTTAGACAACACCTCATTAAATTAATGATTTGGTCATTATTAATGTGGACCAGCCAGTGTCTGCATAATAATGATATTTATGCAGCAGCCACGGTAATGTGATCTCATCGCCTCCTCATATCTAGGCTAGTACGCGCTCATAGTGGGATATTTTCTGTCACTAACTTCATCTAAAATAAAGACACTGATTCCATGCACTGTCGAAAGTCTGCTCTGAACGTGACTATACTGTCCCTTTAAAAAGATGTGCAAACATCATACTTCCGTTGAAATCAACGAACCCACCACGACGAGGAAGAAGGATAACAATCAGAAAGAAAACCAAATTAGCATAATACCGATGTACTTAGAGTCATTCAGTGCCGGGATGGATACTTTTCTCGTCTCCCAGGCTAAGAAAGCCCCAAATACCAACAGCAGGCCGTCGATGACGTAGAAGGCTCCAATAAAGTAGATTTGATTGGCTGACTCGCACATCATGCGGATTGGTATATTGACGATGTCATCGTTTTCCTCATCAACCTATTAAGAAACAACAAGACAATAGTGAATCGAAACCGAGATAAGGTCTTAGATGTCTTATTAAATCTCACATTGTTTCGGTTTTATTGACAAAAATGCAACGAATAATAAAAATACAGTATTGTTTCTGTATCAATAACATAATAAATGGGCACAAACCTACAACTTTGAAGCTTTAAGTCACACAAAACGCAGTTGTAAACCCCGTCCAAAAAGATGTATGTGCAATGTCCCGAGGTTTGGTTAGAATTATGTTGGGATCGCTATAATTATAATAAAACCATCGATTTGGACCGTGATGATAAATAAATGAATGTTTATACCACTTTCGATCCAATCTGTTCCACTGCCATGACTGGGTCAATTATTTCCCACACGATCAAAATCAAAACATCGATGAGAACAAGTGCCATTACGCTTCCTAATAACCATTTATCCTTCACGACCTGCAAATGATAATTAAAAACACCAATTATATAAATACTTTTAATTACTTAAAACACGCTCAACATGATTTATTAACCCCATCAGGCCTGATAAACGCATCTGAGTACGTAAGCAATTGTTTTATGGAACCACTAGGAGGCGAGGCTTATATTGAATTTTTGTCAGATTTACCAACCGGGTATTGTTCAATGCACACACCTTAAGACAGCATAGCAATTAAGATAACTGGTAACATCAACTTCAAAAATGGGCACTTGGAATTTGTTCTTGGAACTTGCTTCTGGAGTTGAATGTTTCTCTTTTACCAAACAATTTGAAGCAACGCTGTTTAGAAAGATTTAAAATTATAACAACATTTTAACAAGAAATGATTCGATTTTCGTACCGTTTTCATTGCTGTCTTGTTGGTGAATATTTTGTGCACTCGCCAAGTCTTGCTGAACATGGAGCCAAAGGCCATAGAGAACCCGATTGAAAGACACCACGTCTTTGTCTGTGAGTAGATAGAAATATGAATGTATAGTATAATTCAATGTTACCCAATACTGTTCATTCAGTACAGCAAAACATACAAGATGGCCACGTAATTACTTACCTTACACATTCCAACAAAGGTTTCCGTAGTTGTGATGTTCGTATCAATACCAATGATGATGATGGAGAAGTAGGATAGTATTCCACCAATCAGCATCAAGTTATTGATGTTAGGGCTCGACATCTTGATCACACTGTACATGGAATAATGTAATTTTAATTTCGATCGTTTGTTTTACACTGTTTTGTTGATGTCCGGGAATGTAAAGACCTGCTGAATATCGCATAGGAAAGAAATTTGGCAAAGTATATTGCCAATGGAAAAGACGCCAGGACAGTGTTATCTTGGCACGCATAGAGGGAGAAATATTTGGAAAGAACAAGCGTAGTTGCCCCGCCAAAACATGGACTGAAGGAGGACTGACTGTCCTAAAACTGACCGTTTTACAACCATTTTATTAAGACCATGTGTGAGCGTATCTGATTGAACTCACATTGCAGTGGGGGAATTGGTCTGTACATGTTTATTTACTCAACCACATTAAAAGCCCATTAATTAAATGACACTATCAACAAAAATAATATGAAAATAAACTAGAGATTGGTGTTTAAGTATTGACAAACACTAGGTGTTCGGGAAGAGGTAAAGGTCAAATTGGGGTCAACTTTGTTTAAATTCTTTTGGCAATTAACGATCTGTACAATGTTGCAAAGATTGTGAATTTACCTCTTGTGGATGATTTTTGTAATATTAAACTTTGACTTCCGGTTTGGACAGGAAGTAAAGGTCAAATTGGGGTCACCTTTGTGTAAAATTGTTTTCACAATTAACGATCTCTACAATGGTACAAAGACTGTGAATTTACCTCTTGTGTATGATTTTTTTTAATATTAAACTTTAACTTCCGGTTTGGACAGGAAGTAAAGGTCAAATTGGGGTAACTTTTTGTAAATATTTTTTGACAATTAACGATCAGTACAATGGTGCAAAAAATTTAATTTACCTCTTGTAGTTGTTGAGATATGATTTTTTTTTTAATATTAAACTTTGACTTTCGGTGTGGACAGGAAGTTAAGGTCAAATTGGGGTCACCTTTTTGTAAATATTTTTTGACAATTAACGATCTGTACAATGGTGCACAAATTGTGAATTTACCCCTTGTGGTTGTTGAGATATGATTTTTTTAAATATTAAACTTTGACTTCCGGTTTGGACAGGAAGTAAGGTCAAATTGGGGTCACCTTTGTGTAAATATTTTTCGACAATTAACAATCTATATAATGGTACAAAAAATGTCAATTTACTTTTTGTGGTTGTTGAGATATGAATTTTTTTAAATATTAAATTTTTTTGACAATTAACGATCTATACAATGGTGCAAAAAATTTCAATTTACCTCTTGGTTGTTGAGATATGATTTTTTTAAATATTAAACTTTGATTTCCGGTTTGGACAGAAAGTAAGGTCAAATTGGGGTCACCTTTGTGTGAATATTTTTCGACAATTAACAATCTATACAATGGTACAAAAAATGTCAATTTACCTGTTGTGGTTGTTGAGATATGATTTTTTTATATATTAAACTTTGACTTCCGGTTTGGACAGGAAGTAAGGTCAAATTGGGGTCACCTTTGTGTAAATATTTTTTGACAATTAACAATCTGTACAATGGTGCAAAAACTGTGAATTTACCTGTTGTGGTTGTTGAGATATGATTTTTTTCAATATTAAACTTTGACTTCCGGTTTGGACAGGAAGTAAGGTAAAATTGGGGTCACCTTTGTGTAAATATTTTCCACAATTAACAATCTATACAATTGTACAAAAATGTTTAATTTACCTCTTGTGGTTGTTGAGATATGATTTTTTTAAATATTAAACTTTGACTTCCGGTTTGGACAGGAAGTAAGGTCAAATTGGGCTCATCTTTTTGTAAATATTTTTTGAGAATTAACGGTCTGTACAATGGTGCAAAAACTGTGAATTTACCTGTTGTGGTTGTTGAGATATGATTTTTTTAAATATTAAACTTTGATTTATCGTAATTCGATATCTGATGACCTAATAATGACGTCACAAATTATGTTTCAACTACGTGTTATGTTCTAAGTATATGCCAAGTTTCAAGTTCATGTTTAGTTTGCATGTATGTGTTTTTTGTAGACAATCTATGGGGAGAAGAAGAAGAAGGAGAAGAAAAAAAAACGAACAAAAACAATAGGTGTTTCGGGCACATACCCGAACACCTGTCCAAACCGGAAGTCAAAGTTTAATATTAAAATAATTTCTAAATTCAGTATTGTATTGTATTCAAATAAACTTCAAATTGATGACGTCATCATTTTAACTTCAACCGAACACCTAGTTTTTGTTGTGACAAAAACTTATATCTAGTTTCTTCTCCTTCTTCTTCTTCTCCCCATGGATTGTCTACAAAAAAACACATACTTGCAAACTTCACATGAACTTGAAACTTGGCATATACTTGGAACTTAACACGTAGATGAAACAGAATTTGTGACGTCATGATTAGGTCATCAGATATCGAATTACGATAAATCAAAATTTAATATTTAAAAAATCATATCTCAACAACCACAAGAGGTAAATTCACAATTTTTGTAGCATTGTACAGATCGTTAATTGTCAAAAAATATTTACAAAAAGGTGACCTCAATTTGACCTTACTTCCTGTCCAAACCGAAAGTCAAAGTTTAATATTTAAAAAAACATATCTCAACAACCACAAGAGGTAAATCCAAAATTTTTGTACCATTGTACAGATCATTAATTGTCCAAAAATATTTACAAAAGGTGACCCCAATTTGACCTTACTTCCTGTCCAAACCGGAAGTCAAAGTTTAATATTTTATAAAATCATATCTCAACAACCACAAGAGGTAAATTCACAGTTTTTGCACCATTGTATAGATTGTTAATTGTCAACAATATTTACAAAAACAAAGTTGACACCAATTTGACCTTTACGTGTCCCGAACACCTAGTGTTTGTCAATACAAACACCAATATCTAGTTTCTTTATAACATTTTCACAAAATAATATTCAGCAATGTGTCAATTTAAAGCATTTTTATCAGGGAAAAATGTTTAAGCCATTTGTTTTCCATACCGTATCTTTCTAAAATGGATGTTGAAAGCTAAAAAACAGCAGGCAATTACTATTCCTAGAATAGCAAATGTGGAACTAGTGATTAAAACTGGAAGTTGTATCGTCTGCCGATCTTCTCGCTCGATAATGAAGTCGATAGGTGGCGCCCCACCTGCAAAAATGTGTAATGATGAGAAAAATGAACATTACACGTTTTATTTAAAAAGGCCTATTATGTATGGCCTTTTAGGAACATTGTAATACTTGAGCGGGTGTTTTCTTCTTGAATTTGTTGTCTCCGCAAATGCTTATTCCTGCCTTCTTCCCCGTTGCATTTAATTCGTTACAACACTGGCCATTTTAAAATCAGTATATTCTTGTAAAAAGGAGCAATTTTCAGATCATATCCGAAACATGGTTAAATTAATGAAGCAATGTGAAGTATTCGGTGCAGTTCAAAAAATGACACTTGCAGGTCTTTTGACACACGTGGGCAATAAGTAATATGTCAAATCTACGTATTGAAAGTTAAGGTCACTTTTTAAAATGGCTCATTAGGAGTAAATTTTAACAAAAAATAAAATAGCAATGTTAGTAAAATTTTACATTATGGTAAACACGTTGAGGGTTGAAATACTGACGCACACTTAATATTAAAATTATATGATATTAAAATATGCATAATTTACTGGAAGACCCACGGTACCTTGCCATATTACTGGGTAGCGCCCTAACTCCCAATTGATGTCTTTCCCTGACCCTGCAAATGGATCCAAATATCCAACTGCACGAAATGAATTATCTATCAGAAATAAATAAAAGAGTATAAAATAAAACGTCTCGAAATTGCGAAAACTTCCAGAACCGAAAGCGAGGTCCTTTATCTCCTGTAACCATGACCCCAAGTTATTGATCATATCAAGTTCTTTATCACAATTAAATACATCTTCCCATATGCATAGTGCATCATGTAACACCAAAAGAAAGCCAATGAAAAATAAAAACAAATTTTCTCAAACATGTTTAAAGTTAATTAAATTATCTAAAGGATTTAGAATAGCATGTATTAATGTAAGAAGTCTTATAAAGTCTGATAAATTAGATCAATTAAAGGTGCTACTTAATGACCAACCCCTTGATATTCTTGCTGTTAATGAAACTTTTCTTGATGACGCTATTACAGAAAATGATCTAAACATTCCAGGCTATGTATTTAAACGTAATGATAGAGGTTCTCGTCATGGTGGTGGCGTAGGCCTGTACATACGCGATAATGTACAATATGATATGTTTCTTGATGACTATATTAAAAGTACTGAAGTAGAATCAATATTTATTTAAGTAAATAGACCTTACAAAAAACCCATTATTGTTGTAACCATGTATCGCCCTCCATCCAAAGGTGTAGATTATTTTAATTCTATGTTGAATGTTTTGGAAAAGGTTCACATGATGTTATATTGTTGGGTGACCTAAATTATAAATTTGATGAATCTCTAAGTAATAACAACGTATTTTATATGGAACAATTGATTTACACAATTAATCAAAGAACCAACAAGAGTCACAGATACTTCTTCAACTTTAATTGATGTTATTTTGTCCACCAATGTTACTGAACATAAGACTTCTGGTGTTATTAAGGTTTCACTTAGTGATCATTTCCTTACATACACTATTTTAGATGGTAAACCGGTTACTAAACAACAAAGGGTTGTTACTACTAGAAATTATTTGTTACAAGTATATTTTGTGATTCATTGAGTAATGCAATGTGTGATTTAGAGACTCATCTGTCTTGTAACGATACATCACTGGATACTGCATGGGATATGTTTAAACACACTTTTAACATTTCTGAAAAACATGCACCACTAAACAATATGAGAATTAGAGATCGTTGTAATCCTTGGATAACAAGGGATATTATTATACTTTATGAATGAAAGAGATTTCCTTCATAGGCAAGCTATTAAAAATGCGTGTAGTGATACATGGAAACAGTATAAATTAAAAAGAAATCATACAAGTTGTTCATGAAATTGAAAAAACTCAACGTGAATTGTATAAGACACAAGTTACCAATAATAATGGTCAAAAACACAATATGTGGAAATACTTAAAAACTTAACTGGGTCAAATGTCGTTTTTTCACCAAATAATATTGATGTTGAAAAATGTAATAACTATTTTGCCACAATTGGGTTTAAGCTGCTAAATTCAATGAGAAGGTTCATTACGAGTGGGAGTTACCAGAGAGTATCTACACCTTTAAACTTGAATCAATTAGCACCAATATGGTACTCGAACAACTTAATAACCTAAGGAGTAAATCAAATCTAGATGTGTTGAATATGGACTGTAAACTGCTTAAAATTGGAGCACCTATTATAACACCCTTGTTAACTAAAATTTTAAATATGTCAATAAATGAAGCTAGTATCCCGGAAGATTGGAAATTTGCTAAAGTCACTCCCATTTATAAAGGTAAAGGTTCGGTTGAGGATTATGGAAATTATAGACCAATCTCTGTAATAAGTCATGTATCTAAAATTATGGAAAAGATTGTTTTATCGCAACTAAAAGAATATTTATACGACCATCAATTTATAACTACTGCACAGTCTGCTTATTTAAAGAACCATTCTACAAACACTGCCATACACAAGGTTGTTTCAGATATTTTAGAAGGTATTAACGTTGATGAAACTAATGCTTTGTGTTTTATTGATCTCCATAAATGTTTCGACACTATTGATCATGAAATTTTGTTGAATTTTTTTGATAATTACGGTATTAAAGATTTGAGTTTGCAATGGTTTAAATGTTATTTACAACAACGTAAACAAGCAGTTAAAGTAAATGGTAACATGTCTTCATTCAAGGAAATACAATGTGGTGTGCCTCAAGGTTCTATATTGGGGCCTATATTGTTTTTATTATTTATAAATGATCTTCCGACTTGTATGACATCAAGTACATGTAATCTTTTTGCTGATGATACTGTAATTTATACACAAGCAGATAGCGCTTATAATGCTAAAACTGCACTTCAAAATGATTTGCATAATATAGAAAAATGGTTATGTAAAAATAAATTACATCTTAATGTTAATAAACCGTGTTGTATGGAAATCACTACAATGTCAGTGAATGACAATAATTTAAATTTAATAGTAAATAATGAGCAATTAAATCAGGTTCAATATACTAAATATCTTGGCGTAACAATTTGTAATGTTGTGTTATGAGAACGTCATATATCTACTATTTGTAAAAAAAATTGGGTCATGGTATTTATGTATTACGTAATTTAAAGAACAAAATTCCCCCTGAACATTTATTGATTGTATACAAGACAATAATTCAACCCCACATTGATTATTGTATAACTATATGGGGCTATGCACCTGATGTACAATTAAACAGAGTTCAGTACGCTTACAAAACAGAATGACACGCTTACTGACAAATAACTATGATTGGAATATTAGTCCATATGACCTTTTTAAAATGTTAAATATTCCTACAGTTGCTCAGAGACGAGATTATTTTAATGGTATTTTAATGTATAGGTGTTTAAATGGTACAGCCCCTAATTATATGTCTGATCTTATATCAACGGCTTCTGATTTTAATTTTTATAATACCCGTAATGTTCAAGCTAATATGTTATATGTTATATGTTCCAAAACCTAGTGTGGAACTTTTTAGAGTCTTTTCAATATAATAATAATAATTATATAGCGTACGTATCCACCAACTGAGTGGTGCTCAAGGCGCATATTATTACCCCTGCTCATAAGGCTCATAAATCATTCCTGAAACCATCTCAGCTCCCTGGGGAGTATACAGCTCAATTGCTGCCATTACAGCGCATATAGGGCTAATCAACCAACTCTGCCCTCACAGGTACCCATTTAACCCCTGGGTGGAGAGAAGCAATTATGGTTAAGTGTCTTGCTCAAGGACACAAGTGTCACGGCCGGGATTCGAACCCACATTCTGCTGCTAACACCAGAACTGTAGGACCTTCGTATTATAACGAATTAGCAAATGTAATAAAAGGGGCTGGTGATATATTAAGCTTTAAACGTTCATTAAAAGATTATGTTTTAAATGTATAAAGACATCTGTATCTACATTAAGTATTTAGTTATCTGTAGTATCTATATTAAGTTCTTTTTTATAATTTTGTTATAGTATTGTATTACTTTGTATCTCCTGGGCGCCTAGGAAGAATACCTGAAGGTAAATGGCCTACCCAGGTTAAATATTTTGAAATAAATAAATAAATAAATAATAAATCAAAACGGATGATACTCTTGGCCTGTGAGACTGAGTGACGTGAATACAAACTTGTAAACTCTGATTGGTTCATTTCCACGTGGCGCATACTTGGCACATTATTTTGTATACTTGCTGGTTGGTCATTATCGCATAGGCAGCCGGTCTTTAACGGCCGTTAATACATCCCACGTGATCATCTTTCGCGCAATCAGATTGTTTTAATTGTCTTGGGCATTTATTAGAAAAAATAGTTTCTGTTGTCAATAATAACTGAAGTAGTTTAGTCTCGAAAACTGAATTGATGAAGAAATGTATCCTCCCTTTAATGATTGTCTGTATTTATTTACCTTGTCGTTGTGACAGCTGAAACAATCCTATTCTATCGCCAGTTTCGTCGAATCGTATTGGACCCTGTAAACAGCAAATGTCATTATTCAACTAGCAAATGCGATCAGCCCAAAAATATCAACGAATGTATTTATTTGATTTTATATTTATTTTTAACATTGGTACTCGTTGGTTTTAATTCCACAAGTTGATATCTTATTGAATTTGTTTTTTTAAATAGCAGTTGCTACTAATCAAAATGACATGTAATTATCAATGCAAAATATAGCATTCAGAAATAGCATTCGAAGTTTAAAATATGATGATTGATGTAACTTTTAACAAAAAAATTCTTTTGGCTTTCTCAGAATGTGCCCCGCTTTAAAATTTGCTTTAATCTTCAATCGATTTTCATGAAACTCCGTTGACTCTTCAAATAACATTTTAAAGAGTCAGTGATAACTCTTAACTTAGACTTAACTTGACGCCGTGTTAATTCAAAACTTTTTTCGAGTCAAATCTAACTTGTTGTCACTCACCGAACTCTTAAAAGCTTGATTCAACACTTAAGAGTGTAGTGATTTTGAGATCAACAAGAACATTCAGATGAGGTCATATATTTTCAAATAGGTCACTGTAAGGGGCGTTATATCCCCCTTTTTGCAATTTTCTTTCGAAAATAGTTAATTTTAATTTATAGTTGCTTTATTGTGTTCACCTGCAGCCAAAATGTCTCTTTCATTAGATGAAAATTCAACGTTATGATTATTAATAGGAATATTTTCTTGTTTTACGACACAATGTAATATTTATATTAATTACAACATAATAAGCATAATGTCAGAATTAGTTTTGCCATCATTTGTTTTGTGACTTACCGACACGCCTTCAAACGAGATATTGCTGAGTATGTTGAAGAATATTTGGCCAGTCACCTCGTCGTACGCAAAGTCAGATAAGGTTCTTGGAGGATCTGAAATTTAACATTCGGTAATGAAACCAATCAGTTGAACATTAGGCCGTACAGATTCACGTTTCAGTATGTTTGAATGCACTGGACATGATCTGCAATACTCTCGGTTGTAGTTAGTCAGACTTGTATGTAGCCTATGTGTTATTATTATTTTTGTTGGGGATAAACTTGGTTAAGCATGCTGTATAAAAAAATAATTATATGAACATATAATTACCCAATTCTCTAATTTTCCCTTGTGTTTCATGCAGAGCCAGGGCTGCAGTCCACGCCATGTCATATGTTACGCTAATATCTGTGTAGCCTATCAGTGATTCCGGATTTTCCAACCCAGAGAAATCGTTGAATTCCGCCAAGAACTTGGCCGTAGTCTGCAAGAGGTAGTTAGTAATAAAATAAATGTTATTGGCATTATGTTTCGAACCTAGCAGGTTATCTCTCAAAGCCTTTCTCTCAAAGCTAATTCTCTATTAAATAAAATAACCATAAAAACGTACACTGGGTGCGATCAGTGCAATACAATTGTCACAAAAATACTGGGCAAATGTAATGAATTTCAAAAAATACGCTGAAGAAAAAACATCCATGTTATAAATTCCTGTGAGAGCATCGTACCTGTACCAGTAAGTTAGTAAACAATTTGGAACGAGCAAAATGCATTGTCGACGACTTACCAATCCAGAGCGTGATGGTCTTCGGGTGTCGTCAGACGGAAACAGATCAATATAAACCCCAAAGTAATAAGCCGTTGCCACATCCATTTCATCCGGTGAGCAGTCAATCGTATCGTCCAGTTTCCGCCACCACCCCGGCTGCAGCCAGCCTAATAATATCGAGTAATACAGTAGGACGTTTTTTAATACATTGGGAGAACGTGAAATTTGCCACGCATAACGTATAATGTAAAATAAAATCATAATTATGACTAAATATCTCTTAATTATGACTAACTTAAGCTGAGTATTTCTTGTTACGATGCCCCTTTAACGCTTCCGTATAATGTATGTGAGCCAATGAGAGATATTCTTTTGAACTCAGCGAGGGCGCACTTCAGGAGTGTGACATTGTATATAACCGCTCTATGGCTCTTCTTGGGTTCAAACGCGCCCTTTAGGTAGTGGAACAAAAATGGGCAAACATCCAATTCAAAATGTTGAATATAAAGACTTAACATGTATTCTTTTATTCTACGAGGCAATGGATCATCTGCTGATTATTATTATTAGAGTGTCGTGGCCGAGCGGTCTAGCTTACCGGACTCAAGTTCTGGTGTTAGCAGCAGAATGTGGGTTCGAATCCCGGCCGTGACACTTGTGTCCTTGAGCAAGACACTTAACCATAATTGCTTCTCTCCACCCAGGGGTTAAATGGGTACCTGTGAGGGCAGATTGGTTGATTAGCCCTATATGCGCTGTAATGGCAGCAATTGAGCTGTATACTCCCCAGGGAGCTGAGATGGTTTCAGGAATGATTTATGAGCCTTATGAGCCTTATGAGCAGGGATAATAATATAATGCGCCTTGAGCACCACTCAGTTGGTGGATACGTGCGCTATATAAGTCCACACATTATTATTATTATTATTATTATTATTATGAATTCCTTTGTACAACATAAGCAACCAACTACGAAAGCGGCGGAAATCGTCTCCAGAAATGTCGCAAAACAGTGTTTTTTTGTCTTTCCAGTTTCATATCTCAACTTCTACTCAACGTATGAATTTCGTTTTTACGCCCAAAAGGAGAATAGTTATTCCTCTTCATAACAAACAGCGCGTAAATTGTATCAGATGATTGTTTTAAAGTCTCGTACCATGCCGGTTAAAGAATCGTCGGTTAAAGATCGTCGGTTTTGTAAATTTTACCGTGTCGGCGGCATTTTTTGCTCATTGCAGACTATGCAATGCGGTCCCTAAACGGTCGTAACTCAGTAACCTTCCAGCCGATTATTTTCGTTCGAGCTTTAAAATAGAGGTTGATCCCTCACGGAAAGTTAATGTAAAACTCTCGCCGATTGGCTACATTTTACTGGCGTACTTGGTACTGTTAAACTAAGCACGTCCACAGCATCCGGCGTTTTATGATAGAGATGGCCACGTTGAACAAGTGCTCCTGTTGAAGAGGTAGGTTCACGGTTGAACGCACAGCCCATACAGGCCCCGTGAAGATAATAATCTATGTACTGATGTATAGGATACACTAAGTGTGCAAAATAAGCAGAGAGAAATTCATATTATTAGGTTTTGTTATGTAAATTTTAAAGAAAATGTTAATAGGCCTATATCAAACGGTATAAATTTCAGGATGTTTGGTACCATAACAATATTAAATCCAAGTAAGATTTTAAACAATACATCGCCCATTTTTGTTCGGTTTATTACCAATATTTTGCACCAATTCTGTGCGTCTTTTGTAGAATAAATTGCACACAAGTGGATAGCGCATTGCTTTTAATTTAGGCTGTTCTGACCATGAACCAATAACATACCGGCAGAAGGATCCAATGAACCTATACACATTATTTATAAATGCCCAAGATTGTTTAGACAATCTGATTGGACAAAACGTAATCATGCGGGGTGTATTAATGCACAGTAAAGACATGGCTTATCTCAATCAGAGCAGCACCTAAATCAGAGCAGACACAAGAGGGCGCACCAAGAGTCCAGACGTGTTGTTTTCGTCTTCCGCGAAAAATCACAAGAAAATCCAAACATTTTACGATTTTTTTTACAATAATTATCCAGGAATACTCTAGTCTCAACCGTTAACTGTAAGTCCATATTTTTGCGACATTTTGTGATAATTCTTTTCAACCTCTCACACTAATAGCTGTAAGACTTAAAGATGGCGGCAAATAATGATGCAATAGATGAAACACCTGTCAAGGCCGATCGACTTAGTGATGTGTCTCTGTGGGTACGATTAGAGTTTCACCGATCAATACGAGCAAATGAATGTGAAATAGCCTCCGCTATATTAAACGCAATAAACCAGAGCTCTCCAGACACACAGCGTATTCAGCCGAAAGACATCCTTGGCGTTCAATATATGTCATCAAAGCAGCCATATTGGATTATAAATTTAGCCTCCAAGCAAGCAAAGGGGCTTGTACTAACTGTCGACTCTGTAAACATCAAAGGTAAATCATTCATGTTTTCTGATTTTGCTCGTGTTACACCTCAGCGATCGAACACCAGACTGAGTATACATGGTTATTCCACAGCACATATCCGATGCCGATATTGAAAGTTGGGTAGGATCCTTTGCCAATTTAGACAGTCGCATATATCGACATAAATCAAAAGACAAAGGCCTGAACAATCAATTCCAACATCTTCATACTGGGCATAGATTCTGCTATGTAAGTGAGATCACTGAACAGAAACCAAGATTTTCAAAAATAGACATCTCTAGCCCTTTAAAGCCCACTTCTCTTATTGAAATTTAAGTGGTTCTGGTCAGTCCGAAGTCTTTTGTAAATATTGTCATGGCTCCGACCACCAAATTGCAGAGTGTCCATCAAAGCCAATCCAAAAATGTTACCATTGCGGTGAAACTGGACATGTGAAATATACTTGCCCCCATAAAAATATGGGACCTAAGTGCTTCAACTGTGATACATTTGGTCATCGAAGTTATGACTGTCCAAATAATTCTGATGATAGCAATGGCTTCGATTCTGACACTATCAGTTCATCAAACCAGAGTTTGACAAAACCTCCAGATGGTGAATATAGTGAAATTTCTCGCGCATCTGAAGCTTCTGCCCTCGCTCAAGAGCTGATAGACCACTGCCTTCATCCAGATAGCCAGAAATATCCTGAGCTACTGCAAAAGGTCAAATCACTACTTAATAAAAGCTCCAGAAATTCACAGCGTGAACAAAAACAAACTGAAAGTGTGAAAGATAGTACCTGTAAAAAGCGTGGGAATAATAAACCAAACAAACAAAAGAAGTCTGCTCAGTCCAGCTCAGCTGTTTCTTCATCAGCTGGAAAGAAAAAAACAAGCGACTCTTAAGTTTACATCATCTTCCCCTGAAGTAACACCAAGACACAAGGAAATAACTCCTAACATGTTCAAAAGTATTTTGACTTAATGATTAGTCAACTTTTCCTGATTTTTATAAAATAATTTTTCATTTTAATGAAAAAAAATATATATTTCATAATTTTTATGAAATTTTTTTTCATTTAATTGCCATTTTTCTAAATTGACTTTATTTACCAAAATTTAGTTCATAAAAAAATAGGAAAAGTGGACTTATTATTAAGTCAAAATACTTTTGAACATGTTTCCTGAGAAAAATGAACATCCTGACAAGCGCGAAAAAAAGGATTCTGATGCAGAAAATGAAATTGGGTCTGCCTCTAGAGACTTCACATACAGTTAGTCAGAAAATCTTGCGCATATTATCACCCAAAAAATAATGGGTATTGTGCAATATACATCTTATGGACTTTTTCCCACTTTTAAACTGTCTAATATGATGTACTATTTTACTTCTAACAATGTCAATGTATTATAATTTAACAACGCTCAATGTTCGTGGCCTGCGCAACCACAAAAAGCGCAAGTCCATTTTTAACTCCCATATTATTTTTCTACAGGAAGTCTACTGTAACGAAAATGATGTTGCAAGTTGGGAAAAAGAATGGGGTGGTACAATATAATATGCTAACCATGCTACAAATCATAGTCGTGGTGTTTTTATTGGCATCAAAAATAAGCTTGATGCCAAATGTGACAAGGTCTATGGTGATAATCAAGGTAGACTGTTGGGTGTGAAATTGGAAATTAACAATAATTTCTACTATTTATGGAATGCTTATGCACCTAATGAAGATAATGAGCGCAAAAAACTTTTTTGCGTAATATGATTGAAGTTATTTACGAAAATAGTAGCGATGGTAACGTCATTATCGGCAGGGATTTGAATACAGTTTTGAATCCACCTGTTGACAAATTTGGTGGTAATACTCCAAGTTTAGTATGCGCCAATATCATTAATAACTTTTAACTTTTTTTTTACTGCGCATGCTCCCAGCGAGGAAACACGTTTGTAGTAAGGGCTCCGGCCGAACAAAACAGTTTTAATCTTATTATGCAGTATTAAGCCAACAATTTACTATTTTGTCTGAACTATCCTGAAAACCTACTCAATGAGAATCAGTATGCCAAAAACGAGACAAAATACAAGTAAAACGGACGAAAACCGAGCGGAGAAAAACGACGACTTGGCACAGCAACAGAAGGCACTGCAACCAATATAGCCGCCGGCATTGTCCAACACACGTGTGAAGGTAACTAAAAAGCTTGATTGTATTCTCGAGAAACTGAAAAAGCTAGACATTCTGGAAGAAATTGTTCACCGTGTAGATAAACTGGAGAACGACGTCACAGCTACGTCATCAGAAACGACGTCATCAGAAACTTTATTAGAAGTTCTAAAAGAAAAACAGTGTCAATTAGAAGGAATTTATGAAATAAAAGCTCGGGTGCTATTATTCGGTCTAGAGCACGCTGGACAGAATTTGGTGAGAAAAACTCCAAATACTTTCTTAACTTGGAAAACAGAAATCACAAAAATAATTCTATCCCCAAACATATTTTTTTTAAATGGAACACTATTTGCGATACATCTCAGATTTTGCATGAAGAAGTTAAATTTTATTATAATCTTTATAAAAGTCAGCCAACAGATGTATCTGGTTTCAATAATTTACTTCCTAGCGAACCTAATCGAAGTCTTTCTATTGATGACAAAAGTTCCTGTGAAGTTCCTTTGTTAGAAAACGAATGTGCTGCTGCTCTTAAGGACATGGCGAATAAGAGTCCTGGGTGTTGATGGCATCCCGGCTGAATTCTATAAATTCTTTTGGAGAGACATTAAGTCCTTTTTATTGAATGCATTTGAGTACTCTTTTCAATCGGGCCAAATGAGTGCAGACCAAAGACGGGGTGTTATTAATTTAATCCCCAAACAAGGGAAAACCCAGCTGAGCTCAAAAACTGGAGACCAATTACCCTGTTAAATGTAGATTACAAAATATGTGCTAAAGTCATTGCCAACAGACTTAAAAAGGTTTTACCTAATTTAATAGTTACTGATCAGACAGGGTTCATGCAGAACCGTTATATTGGTGAAAATAATTATTCGTCTTGTCTTGGACAGTATTAAATATGCTAAAGAAAATAATATTCCAGGTATTATCCTATTTTCAGATTTTGAAAAAGCATTTGACAAACTAGAGTGGTCTTTTGTTGAAAAAATCTTTAAATATTTAAATTTTGGTCCGAACATTCTCAGATGGGTCTCTCTATTATACCACAATATCTCCAGTTGTGTGGCCAACAATAGCCATGTTTCATCATTTTTTTAACGTGTCGAGGGGGTTAGACAAGGTTGGCCACTTAATCCTTACCTGTTTATCTTGGCTGCAGAACTTATGGCTATCGCTGTTAGACACTCAAAACAAATTTCTGGTATTAAAGTAGGACTAGCAGAGTAGTTTGAAAATCAGTAGTTATGCAGATACACTTCTCTTTTTATTGATGGAAGTGATGCTTACATTAATGCTACTTTTGATCTTTTGCATAGTTTCACACTGGCCTCTGGGTTAAAAATTAATTACTCTAAATCAGAAGCAATGAAAATTGGCTCATTGATCTCAGATAACAATAGACAAAATACCGCCAGACAAAATTAGACATTGGTCTACGGGCCCTATTAGATTACTTGGTATTTTTCTAAACCATAATGAGGAGGATTTATTTGAGTTAAATTACAAGCCACAACTCAAAATAATTCAAACAGTTCTTAATTTATGGTCTGTAAGAGATTTAACGCCAATTGGAAAAATTACTCTAGTTGAAAGCTCAGCTTTATCTCAGTTAAGCTTCCTTTTAACGGTCTTACCTAACCCATCACAGAATTTCATAAATGAAGTTAATACACTTGTGTATCATTTTATATGGAATGGAAAATGTGATAAGATTAGTCGTAAAACAATTATAAATGATTACAAAAATGGTGGTCTGAAAATGTTAGATCTAGACTGTATTCAGAAAAGTTTAAAAAGCACTTGGGTCGAAAGATTTTTGACTGAACCGCAGAAGGCCATTAAATGGAAATTCTTCATTAATAAAATTCTATGTGACGTGGGTTTAGCTGATATAATATGGTACCTTAATGTGTCTCCTAAAGATTTTCCTTTTCACATTTTAAAAGATCAATCTGTGATAGATGTAGTTAAAGTTTGGTTGCAATTCAGATATCGAAAAAAAAACTAGTCGATGGAGAACCTAGTATGTATTTTCTTTCTGACGTTATATGATATAACTCTAACATTAAGATTAATAACAAAATGCCTTTTTTATAAATCATGGAAAGAAGGAGGAGTGGTGACTCTGAAAGATCTTTGTCAAGAGAATGGGTCGTTGTTGTCTTTTGACGAATTTAAAAAGAAGTATGTAAATTTTAGATGTACTTTCATTAAATATTATGGGCTTCTTAAGGCTATTCCAAAATACTGGAGGCAGACTCTTGAAACAGTGCAGTTAGGTTCTGATATTGTAAACAATACTTGTTTGATCTCTGAATTCTGTAAACCAAAAAACCTTCTCAACTTGTCTACCGTACAGTTATTCAATCAGTTTGTCAAGAGCCTGTAAAATGTCAAGAGAAATGGAAGAGTTTGTTTGGTAATAATCAAAATTGGAGTGTCATATATGAAACTCCCTTCAGAGTAACAAAGGACCCAAAACTGCAATATTTCCAATTTAAGTTTATTCATTTTTTAATTCCTACAAATACTTTTTTGTATAAAATTGGGAGGAAAGATGATGATAGTTGCTTTTTTTGTAAGGATCACCCAGCCTTTTGCATTTGTTTTGGGAATGCGAAATTGTAAAAAAAAAAATTTGGAGTGGTATTGTGGAATGGTTAAATAACAAAAAAAATTCAGAAGAATCCTGTTACTTTTAATGTTTCTGATACATGTTTTGGTTTTACAGATGACCCAAGCAGGCTTGTCACACTTATCATTGTACTGGCTAGAAATTCATATTTGACAAGAAATGCCAGGAAGACCATCATCTCAGCATTGCTGCCTTCAAAAATTATGTTCATGGTTATTATATCACCGAAAAACAAGTTACAATTCCAATATAATAGGTCTATTGAGAATACAGAGACCATTCAAGTTTTTTGCTGGGGCAGACTTTATGAGAAGTTCGCAACCACAATGCTTTCAATTCAATTTTAAAGATATGTCTCTCATATTTTTGGCTATTTTTGGCTAAAGGTAAAAACCTGTTCATTAACAACGAAGGATCAAACAAAAGCAAATGAATCCGATCCGAGACAGTAAAAAAAAAAAAAAAAAAAAAATTAACTGATAATGAACTTGTTGATATTTGGAGGGTTAAACACGGTCGACAAACGATATACCTGGAAACAAAATAACCCTCACATTTGTAGTACACTTGATTATTGGTTCATTCCAAGTAGTATGTGTGGCGCATCACACTATGGATTGTGGTGGAGCAGTCTGCAATTTGTCTGCAGTGATTTTGTGCAGTTTGTAACGGCAAGAACCACATTGCACCACAGTGAAATGGAGCAATGGGCGACGATTTTGCACTTTGTGGAGGAGGGTGCACTTTGTGGCGGTGGAGCACCATAATTTTTTTTTTGATGGCCAACTTCAATTTTTTTTTTTTTTTTTTTTTTTTATGACGTCATTTCGGCCAAGTAAAAAAAATTGTGTTACCACTGCTCCACCGCCACAAAGTGCACGCTCCTCCACAAAGTGCAAAATCGTTCTGATATATATATATATATATATATATATATATATATATATATATATATATATATATATATATATATATATATATATATATATATATATATATATATATATATATATATATATATATATATATATATATATATATAAATTAAAAATTTGAATTATACGGGGGAGGTCTATTAGGTATAAGTACCCGCTCCGCTGATATTCGCGAAGCGGGTTTTTCATCGTAAAATTTTTCTATCGTAAAGTTTACTTTAAATTCAACAGTTTTTCTATGAGGTTTTTTTTCTTTGTCGACGATGACGGGTTTGACGTCTTTTTGATCATCGACGACATTTTAGGCGTAAATTTAGTTCTGATGTTTTCTTTCATTTGCGAGTATTTGTCTCGCTCTTCGCAGATTAAATGAAATTCTTCTTGACTTATAAGACCGTCTTCGATCGCTTTCGAAACGTGGTTGTCGACGGTGTTGAGTTTACTTTCTGCTAAAACTCTAATCTCGTCGTGTTTTTTTGCTTTTTTATTTAGTTTATTTTTCGCGTATCTGATGGCAAACGCCATACCCCCTAACCCTATAAGCCAGTCCTTCTAAAACGTATCCGATCGGCGCCGCTACGACGGTGGCGATGCTGGCGATTCCAGTGGCTCCTGCTCACATACATCCCAATTCCGCCATCGTTTCTACGACGGAACAAGTTTTGATTATTTTATTATATTTTTTTATATACGGCCTTGCGCTCGTTTCTCTCTTTTAAAATTTCTTTTTGAATGTCGTCGATTTTTTGTAAACGAAACGCGTTCACGTTTAACTCTTGGACATTGTCGGAAGTATCTATAGACGGTAAAATTGGATAAACTCTCGTCATTTCTGTAGGGGCGCTCATTATTTCTATTCATAATAAAATATTATAATTTTTATTTTAATCCAATGGAAAATTATTAATTGTTATATCGTAACAAATTCCACTTTCTAGAGAGCCAAAAAAGGTTGCTTGTACAAAGATTTTTCTGTTGTTATCGTTATTTTCTATTTTGAAGCAAATTCCGCATTCTAAATGCTTTGCTTCATCATCAAAAGCAAATCTTTCTCGAGAAAGATTTGGAGGAAAAAAATCGTATTCTTCCCACGGAAGAATTTCACGTTTTGTAACGTGTGAAAAATTATTATTATTATTGGTTATTTTAGCATAAGTTGAACAGTTTGATATTACAAGAAAGACTTCAAACCCTGGTTGACTCGAGAAACCACCATACCACGTGATGTAAAATATATCACCAAAATTATACAATGTTATTCTTTCTTGAATTACATCTATATCAATAGAGCCAGTTTTTTCAAATATGTATGGATTGATTTTGTTAGAGGTACTATCACTAGACGAAATTCGATCGCTTTTACGACTAGGTCCGTAAATACTCGCCATTTTATATATTATTATTATTATTATTATGTTAACGGTAAACTTTTTATTTTTATATTGAAACAGATTCCTGTGTTTACAGCGCCGAAAAAGCTCCCTTCTACAAAAACGTTTATATTTTCTGTTTTGTAGCAAATTTCGTATTCTAAATGCTGCTCTCGATCGTTAAAAATAAATTTAACATCTCGAGCTAGAGAAGGAATATGAGCTTCGTGCGTCGAAAAATTACGCGTGATAGAATACGAAAAAATACCATCGACTTTCATAAATTTTACAAAAATTGAACAGTACGCGGGTGATTGTTCGAACGTAAAAAAGGTAGTTTAAGCACACCATGCCATCCGAGTATAATATTAAAACTTTCGACTAAATTTATTAACGGTATCGTTTGTTGAATTTCATTCGGTTCGATAAATCCGTGACGTTCGTATTTAAACGGATCGGTGACAAGTTGTTGTTGCTAACGACGTCGCTTCTTCGACTAGGACCGTAAATACTCGCCATTTTTATATAATAATAATAATATATAAATATATAATAATAATCGTTTTTATTTAATTTCGACGGTTAAAATAACCGGCATACCGTTATTATTTATATCTCTGCTGTCATTTCGTTAAAAGTACCGGTTTTAAGATTTTTTCGCAACGGATTAGAATATTCCATCCACATACTTTCTCCCAACGATATATCTTGTAACGGAAAAGCATTTAAAATAGTACAAGGTTTACCATTCATTGATTGCAATGAATGTATATTATTTTAAAAGGTTGCAAATCAAGTTTTTCCCTTCGTGCTCTCCCATAGATAGATAATCATTCGCAAACCCGAGTAAATTAGCTAATCCCGATGAAAATTTGATTTTTCGTTTTTGATGAGTAATATTTATAAAAGATTTACCGAATTTTTCATCGACGACGAACGTAATCCAAGGTGTGTTTTTTAAGACAATGTTGATAATTTCTTTTATATTATAAAGTCCGGGTTCGATGAACTCGACCTCTTCTTCTTCCTGCTGTTCATTTCTTTCGTTTATCCAGCTTCGCCATCGCCATATTTTTTCTTTTTTACGTACATTATAGTAGCCGATCCAAATGTTAATGCTTTTTAAAGAAATGGTGAGTTTATCGTCTTGATTATCGATTGTATTATTTAATGAGATTGTATTATTTAAATTTTTAATTTCGATTGTATGATACATTTTTATATTTAAAATTTATAATTTATATTTGTATTATAATAAAATGTCGATTCCAATAGCATTTCAGAGTAATTTATCGAAACGGTATCTGCAATCTGGAAATTTTGTCGCTCCTCAAAATTTTACTGCCTGAGATTTGACGAATATAAATATTTACGTTAACGAAAATGAGTATTTTAACGTAGAACTTGGCGATCCATTTCAAAATTACAAGTTACCTCGCATTAATAGCGACGATGTTGTAAATGATTGGAATTCTAATCCGCTAAAGTTTTATCAGAATCAAATAAATTTTGTAACGTGGTGCAGTACGACGGGGTGCGGCGTGAGTTACGAACATTTGTTACATTCAAATCCGATGATTAGTAGTTTTTTTAAATTTCACGTTTATTATCAAATTAGACGAATGCTCAAAGAAATGAGCTGTCCAGCGTCTTTTCAAAATTTATGGAGCGCCTTTGAAAACAATATAGACATTGGCGCGTATAATAAAATATGTAGACACTTTCACGTCTCCCCGGTATCCGATTGGAAACAACGAGTAGACAAAAACTCGGGAGGATTGGAAATAGCCTATTATTACGACGGCACTAGCTACATTCCGGTAGCTGCAAAAGGCTACGATAATTCACATCGATACGTTAAGTATCATAACGCATATGATCAAAATCATTTTAAAACCGCTAGATTGATGGAGTTTAATATTGATCGTGGTGCTGATGGTGATTGGAATGTCGATAAATAATATGATCAATCGACGATTTCAGTCGCTTACATTTCACAATATCCCGATGTTCAACAAGCTTGGATTAAATTTATACTCAATTCGAGACAAGCGGCTCAAGCTCAGGGTCATTTTTCGGCTTTATCAGAAAAAATACTTTAAACAGCTCTAGCTGGTGTAAATAATTCCCAAAACCTTTTAGCTCAAACTCCAACTTTTACGCAACAAATAGCTCAAGGCTTTACTGATATTGGTATAGAACGAATCAACGATTCTATAAGAACGTACGTTTACGCGATATTGGGAGCTCAAGTGCAAGCTAAAAGTGGTATTCTTACACCGGGTACCGGTTTAGACGCGAAAAGAGAATTTTTAAACATTCTCGATGCTTCGATCGATTCTGCGGTTGATAGGCAAGATTCTATTGATCGATATCAAAAATCTTCACAAGAGGCTTGAATGCAATTAAACTTTGTCATTGGAGAAAAATTATACTTAATGCCAAGCGACATGAATTTACGAATAGGTACGTACGTCGGATACAACAATAATATTCAAATCGCAACGTCCGATTTATCACTCGGTTCGACAACCGTTTTCGAATTCGACAACCGTTTCACCGTCCGACAATACTCAAGTAGGTACACCGCTATCTATAGATGTTCAGCAAACCACCAACCTTAGATACTCAACTCGCTACACCCATCGAGACAGAAGACGTAACTGATGTAAGTGTTAATAAAACGTCTGACGTTACTCATCGAGATGAAAAAAAATGCTTTAATTTTTGGTTTTGCGATACTCGGCGGCTTGGGCGTTATTATTTACGAGTTGATAACGCGAGGCTAACGCTGACTCTGTATATAAGATAAAATTAAAACTCCGACTCCGGTCCAGCCACATACACGTGTTCCGCCGTCCATCCTACTACTTTTGAAATTGTATTAAATAACCAACTTATTACCGATCCGATGATAGCGGGTAGAGCTTCGAAAGCTTTTAATCCGAGTTTCTTTAGTAGATTCGCTAGATTTTTAAAAGTTTTTTGTATCCACTCTTTTACACCACAGTAACTCGGTTCAGGTGTTGGTTTAGGTTCAGGTTTAGGTGGTGTGTTTTTTTATTTTTTATTTTGTTTTAACGCAATTCGCCCCACACAAGGCCAATGGCCACTCCAAGGTGGGGCTACTAAGTCATTGAGTTGTTACAACGACTCCACACTGAAGAAACCAGCCCCTCGCACCGAAACAAGACAAATGTTGGTTTAGGTTCAGGTTTAGGTGGTGTAGGTTTAGGTTCTGGTTTGGGTGGTGTAGGTTTAGGCGTAACGGGTGTTGGTAAAACTGATTTTACGCTCAATAAAATCGCTTCAACGATGGTACTGATGACAAGACTAATGGCTGTTAATATACTAATGATCGTGATGCCTTCTTGTTTAAATAAAGTTTAAATTTTTTCACTTAACGTGTCGATGCTTTCCATCGTGTAATGAATTAATTCTTTGAATATATTCAATTGACCATTAGCGTCTTTCTATTTCGACATGTAAGCTTTATATGCTTCTAATCTTTCTTCTTCTAGTGTTTTCAGTTGTTTTAAAAGTTCTTTGTTTACTTGTTCATCTCCTATCTCATTTTCAGCGATTACTTGTCGAAGAGCTGAAATTTGCGAATCGCGAGCATTCAATTCAGCTTTAAGACGTAACATTTCGCCTTCAGTTCTTTGCAAGAGTTCATCTTGTCACTTAATTTCTCTCCATGGTGTGGTCTCAATGAAGTTTTGTAATTCTTCGTTGTTTTCAACACTCGAAATAAATTCATCAGTTGTTTCTGTAACATCTCCAACAATTGTTGGTAAGGATCAAGGCGAAGTAGATTTAAGAGATGTTTTATCTACTTTAGAAACGATGGGTAAGTACCTTTTGCGAGCTTCTTTTGGAATTTTACCATAGTCATTTACACCCAACTGCACTCTAACAAATTCAGGGCCTGATTGTTTTGTAATTTGGTGAGCTCTTTGCGATATTGTTTTTAGTGCGGCAAAATCTTTTGGATCGTTTCCTAGCGTTAACTTTACATCATTGTAATAAAGACCATCTTTAAGAAGATGAAAATGTTCATATTGAGGTAATTTATTTAATTCTAAGCCCTTGTCTTCTATTACCTCCTTAATAAATTTGTCAGCATAATCGCTCGCTAATTTCGGCAATGTATCTATTCTCGAGGTGCCTTCACCATCTTCTCGTAATCTTTTTAATCTTTTTAATCTTTCTAAATCTTCTAATCTTTCTCTTTCTAATCTTTCTTCATCTTCTCTTTCTTCTTCTTCTTCTTGTTGATCTTGACGTTCATCATCATCATCTCTAGCAAAATCATCCATTTCATACCCTCCTGCCATTTACAATTAGTTTTTATTTTTTATCTCGCTTCAATAATTTATAAGTCACAAACCCTATTACACTCATGCCTAATACAATAAATACAATTTCTCTCGTTTTTTGATCTTCGCTAGGAACGTAAAAATCTTCTAGTTTTGGTTCGTCGTATAAATTTTCCGGTAAATCGAATCGACTTCCGGTGATGATATAATATTCGTTCATCGCTTTGTCAATGTTATCAAAAGTTTTTTTAGCGTTTAATTCTTTTACGAGTTTCTCGTTTAAATAATCTAGATGTTTCTCGCGCTCTCTCGTAAATTTGTCTCTGGCTTTCGTAAATTTTTCTAACGCCAAATCGTACATTTTTTTTCTTCATTACTACCGCTTAAACTACTAAATATAAAATTTGATCCAGTAAAAGCAACCGCGTTTACTACGGCGCCTCCGATCATCATCGCTAGAGACACCATTTTTATAATTTATAAACATTTTTTTAAATTAAAAAAAAAAAAATGTTACATGTTAAATATGAGTCAAGCGTACGGAGACAAACTAAACCCATACAGAAAATTGAGAGAACCAAGAGGTGTGAAAGGAATACGTCAAAAAGTTGTTATTACAAACAATCCGAGTACAATTACCGAAAATCAACTGTTGGTGGTTCGTTTTCCAAATTTAGGAAAAAACGACGTTATCGTTCCGGATTCAACTAGATTAGCTTTTAATATTGATCTCGAATCTGCAAATGACGATACAAGAACGATCGTATATAATATAGGCAGAGCTATCATAAAAAATATAACTATTAAAATGGAGGGAAATGAGGTGTTTAGTTTAGACGATGCGGATGTATTCAATTGTTTCAAAGATGAGTGGTTGACGAACGAGCAACTCGAAAATCTAGCGTACCAAGGAATCAATCTACTAACGTGACTAAATTAAGAGTAAATGCTAGCGACGGTGTTGTAACACACAACGGAGGAAAAGACAAAGCCGTCGCGGATACTCTAAAGAATAGATATTACATTCCACTCGATTTTGAATTATTGGCCGATCATCAACCGTTTTTTCAATCCGGGATCGGGGATCGGCTGACCTACGAACTCGAGTTTAATAAATTTTCTAAAGTTATCAAAAGCTCGGACGATAATGCCAAATACATCATAAGCGGAATTTCTTTAGAATACGAAGTCGTTAATATACCGCATCTCGCGCATGATTAAAAATCAATATAGCAACAAGTTGACGATATTGTACGATAGAATCTTGAGACAGAGCGTGAGACTGTTAAACAAACGCGATACAACGTGGAATATAAATCTCAATACACCGGCAAAAAGCATGAAAGGAATATTGTATTTATTCAAAGAGCCCGACGTAAAAGAATCATGGAAATTTTATAATCCAAAAATCGATAAAGTTTCGGTTACTATAGAAGGAGTTCCTAGTCAACTATACGCACATGGGATGCGCAGGTATCAACACTGGGAAGAAATTCAACAATATTTTGGAGATTCGAAAAAAGAACACGCCATGCAAGTAACTAAAGCTTTAAATTTATTATCCATCAAACTCCCCGATTATTTACTAAATAGATACGGTTTATTTTTAGATATGAGAAGCAGCGACGACAACAAAATTCACGGAAGCGGAAGACGAGTAGAAAACTTATCCGAAGGAATTACCATTCAAATGGAAAAAGAAGCGGAAACCGCGGGTGAATTATAGGCCTACTGCTATACTTTTATCATCATAGACGCGCTACTCAATATCGAAAACGGACGATTTCATTCCGCGATATATTAACATGTTGACTATTATTAAAAACCATGTTACCGAAATATCCACACGCCGCGTTGATTTGCGGGCAGACCGGATGCGGAAAAACAGAATTTGTTTTAAATCTATTACAAAAGGAATATCGTAAATATTTTGAATATATCGTTATATTATGCCCGACCGTCGCAGTAAATCTCGCTTATCAAAATAGAAAATGGATTTGGAACGACGAGCGAGTGCATGTCGATGATCTAAGTGATTTATCGTTAAACAAAGCAATAGAAATTTATAGCGACGTTTTCAAAGAAGACGAGACGTTGTTTATCATCGACGACTGTAGCGCGAGTAAAGAATTACAGTATAGAAAATACGACGAGAATAATAAATGTATGATCAGTCAGTTGGCTTTTAGCGGAAGACACGTCAATCACAGCTGTTGGATTCTTTCGCAAAAATACAACAATGTGTTAAAAGGTTTTAGAGAGCAACTAAAGTGGGTGTGTATATTTTATTGTAAAGATAGAGACTCGTTCGAAAATTGTCTTCGAGGAAATGACGTCATACCGACTAAAGAGTTGAGAATACAAATGCACGAAAAATTTAAACGAGTTAAACATTGCAAGTTAATTTTAAAAACGGATCAACTGACCGATTACGCGATATTTGACTAGGTCGTAGTAGGTTACTTAGTAGGTCGTAGTAGGTTACTTAGTAGGTTACTTAGTAGGCCGTAGTAGGTTACTTAGTAGGTCGTAGTAGGTCGTAGTAGGTTACTTAGTAGGTTACTTAGTAGGTTACTTAGTAGGTCGTAGTAGGTCGTAGTAGGTTACTTAGTAGGTGACTTAACGAGATTATATAATAAAATTTATAGATAAATATGCTCATCGAATGTTTAGTTGGATTTTGTGTATTTACAAACTGTTTGATTCTCGGGGGAGTTGACTTTTTTATTCATAAATATTCACACGTTGATAATGAAATTATAAAACCGTTATCAACAGCAAAAACAATTTAAAATAAAAAAATATTTCGAGTATTCTATGAAATAACGGAACAAGTTGAGAAATTTTTAAACGAACAGCGAAAACAAAATTTTAAATAAATTAATTTCTCGCATTATATATAATAATGGAAGAAGGTGAGACAATTTTAAACGAAGAGTCGCAACAACCAATACAAGTTGCAAATATCGTTTTACCGTCTAGTCAACGCATCGATCGTTTGTTAGCCGTCGTAGCTGGAGGAAACTCGAAAAAATATTTCGGTAAAGAGTATAGTATTAGCGAAATTGAAGCTTTAAATTTAGTCGACCAAGATAAATTATACGTACGATATGAAGCGAGATTAGGTCGCGATATGATATCTTCGTTAGGCTCGTCGATTATAATTCTTTACGCTAAAGCATTGGGATCGAGTTTAAACTTTGTCGATGTGATGGGATACGAGTTTACGATCGATGATGAAAATGAATTAATTACAGATTTAGAAAAAGACCTGCTCATTTCGAGCGCACTTTTTGCGGATTATGTGAAATATACTACAAGTACGGAATATTCTTAGCACCGATCGCGGCGACGCTAATTTCGGCAAAACGTTTAAAAAGAAAAGATTCTTGTTTAGATTATATCAATCAATTCGATTTACCGAAAGATTTATACAACGAACCTGAATTAGAAGATTTTTACGTTCCTAGCGAAGATAAAAAACACTGGAGAAATTTTATTTATCGTTTTAGGTATGACAATAGCAGGCTACGCGAGTTATAAATTATTGAAGCGAGATAAAAAATTAAAAAAAGTAATTGTAAATGGCCGAAAGAGGAATTGAAATGGATGATTTTAATCCACAAAACGATGATGATGATGTTCTACAAGAAACGACTGCTGATGAAGAAGCAGAAAGGAATTTAGAAAGAATAAGATCGATAGAAGCAGGCAAAGAACAATCTAAAGTACTCGATAACAACAAAGCAAAATAAATTAACGACATGATTCATAGACTTCGTTCGCTTCATGTCACAAACTATAACCCCGGCGAAATAATAAAACATAGTCAATATTTTGAGTTTAAAGAACTGGATCTTGCAAAAGGTATAGTAAAGGGTTTTTATTATGACCACGTTTTATTAACGTGGAAGAATAAGCCAGATAAATTTGTTAGCTTAGATGAAATAAAAAAGAGAGCGATTGCAAAAGGTAAATCGGGGGTAGCATTTATTCATGAAATATTAGGAATAGAGAGCAAAATATAATTGGAACCTAAAGTTTCAATAAAGGTTAAAGAAAAAATTGATCATCTCGATGGAATAAACATTGAAGGTGCTTCGATGGAAGATGTACCAAACATTATAGATAATGTGAGTCGAATAAACAGTGAAATTAACAGTGAAATTAATAATGAAATATCGACAGAACCAGAAACTCAAATAGATGAGTTTTCACCAAAAGAACGGGCGGGTCTCGATAAAGCTTTACAAACTCAAAGAGGTAATCTAGTAAATAATTTAGCTAGATTAAGTAAACTCGACAAAACAATCACCGATATTGATAAAAAAATCACCGATATTAATCAAAGAATTGATGAAAATGAGATTGGAAATGGAGACGCAGTTAATGAACTTTTAAACCAACGAGAAAAACTTTTAAAACAACGAGAAGATTTACTAAACGAAAGAGAAGCGAGATTAGAGGCTGCACGCACAAATATGCACGCTCTTAATACTCTACTCAAAAGATTCAAATATTTGTTTCGTTACTTGAAAGTAAGCGATGACACGTTGCGTGAAAAAATTGCAAACAAGGTTTAACAATCGCCGGTATATTGTCGTTTGTTGGCGTGGTCATCACTGCCATCATCGAAGCGATCGCATTAGCCGTAAAATCGGTTACACCAACTCCCGTTATACCAACTCCCGTTACACCAACTCCCGTTACACCGAGTAGTAGCGGTGGTGTAAAAGAGTGGATACAAAAAACATTTAAAAATCTAGCGAATCTGCTAGAGAAATACGGAAAGAAAGCCTTGGCTTCTTTACCGGGTATTGTTGGATCGGTGATAAGTTGGTTATTTAAGACATTGTCAAAAGTTGTCGGATGGGCGGCTGAACACGTGTGGTTAACCTTGACCGGAGTCGGAGTTTTAGTTTTAACTTATATACAAACTCGTCGCTAGCGTTGCGTTATCAACTCGTAAATAATAACACCTAATCCAGTAATAATCGCAAAAACAAAAATTTAAGCATTTTTTTCATCTTTGTGAGTAGCGTCTTGCGCCGTGGTTACTATAGATGATGCAGTAGGTGCTATATCGTTATATGTTGGTTGAGTATCTACCAAAGGCGCGGTTGATGTAGTCGTCGCGCCTGCGAACGAAGATGGTTGATTAGTAACAAGTGGTGAGCCGAGTTGAGTAAAATTATCGCTTTGCCCTATAGCATTGTCAAAATCATTATCATCGTTCGCTTGTTGATGAGTATTTATTGACGACGTATCGAATGATGACAAAGGTGGTGGAACGGGTGTGGAATTCGTGTCTTCATTCTAACCGAGTGATAAATCAGACGTTTTAAATACGATTTGAATATTATTGTTGTATCCAACGTGCGAACCTATTCGTAAATTCATGTCGCTCGGCATCAAGTATAAACCTTCTCCGATGACAAAGTTTAACTGCGATCTAGCGTATTCTAAATTATCTTGATATTGATCAATAGAAGATTGTAAATCGATCGGAGAATCGATCGAAGCGTCTAAAATGTTTAAAAATTCTCTTTTTGCGTCTAAACCGGTATCCGGTGTAAGAATTCCACTTTTTGCTTGAGCTTGAGCTCCCAATATCGCGTAAACGTACGTTCTTATAGAATCGTTGATTCGTTCTATACCTATATCCGTAAAGCCTTGCGCTAAACCCAATGGTAATATAAATTTAACCCATGCGAGCTCAGTCTCAACAGATTGTGAAATGAAACCTATTCTAATAGTATGTTCTTTACGATTATGCACACCATCGTCAAAAGCCATTCTTTTTTCACCCATTTCTGCGTCAAATGCAGGGCGTGTTTGTAAATTGATCGGAGTTTTATCTTTTATTATAGAAGTATCATAGTTGTGTCCAGGTACCGGATCGTATCTTCTTCCAACGTTCCTCCAAAAATAAGCGGTGCCTAGTCCATTAGAGTTTTTGTCTACTTGTTGTTTCCAATTCGAGACTGGAGAGAGGTGAAATTCATTACATATTTTATTATACGCGCCAATGTCTATAGTGTTTTCAAAGGTGCTCCAAAAATTTTGAAAAGACGCTGGACAACTCATTTCTTTGAGCAATCGTCTAATTTGATAATAAACATGAAATTTGAAAAAAAAACTACTAATCATCGGATTCGAATGGAGTAAATGTTTATAACTCACTCCACATCCCGTCGTACTACACCACGTTACAAAATTCATTTGATTCTGATAAAACTTTAGCGGATTAGAATTCCAGCTATTTACAATATCATCGCTAACGACGTGAGGCAACCTGTAATTTTGAAATGGGTCGTTGAGTTCTACATTAAAAAACTCATTTTCATTGATGAAAATATTTATATTCGTCAAATCTCGAGAAGTAAAATTTGTCTCTGCTGCAAAATTTCCTGATTGTGGATACCGTTTCGATAAATTACTCTGAAATGCTATTGGAATCGACATTTTATTATAATACAAATATAAATTATACATTTTAAATATAAAATGTATCATACGTTCGAAATTAAAAATTTAAATAATACAATCTCATTAAATAATACAATCGATAATCGAGACGGTAAACTCACCATTTCTTTAAAGACCGTTAACATTTGGGTCGGTTACTATAACGTGCGTAAAAAAGAAAAAATGAAAGAAAGCTGGATAAATGAAAGAAATGAACAGCAGGAAGAAGAAGAGGTTGAGTTTATCGAACCCAGACGAAATTATCGACATTGTCTTAAAAAACACACCTTGGATTACGTTCGTCGTCGATGAAAGATTTGGCAAATCTTTTATAAATATTACTCATCAAAAACGAAAAATTAAATTTTCACCGGGATTAGCTAATTTACTCGGGTTTGTAAATTAATATCTAGCTATGGGAGAGCACGAAGGGAAAAAACGTGATTTGCAACCTTTTATAATAATGTACATTCATTGCGATCAAATTTCTACGAGCGAATTTTATTTTGACGGTAAACCTTGTACTATTTTAAACGTTTTTCCGTTACAAGATAAATCGTTGGGGGAAAGTATGTGGATAGAATATTCTAATCCGTTGCGAAAAAATCTTAAAACCGGTACTTTTAACGAATTGTCTTTTCAAATTAAAGATTCTATCGGCAGAGACATAAATAATCACGGTATGCCGGTTATTTTAACCGTTGAAATTAAATAAAAATGATTATTATATATATAAATGGCAAGTATTTACGGTCCTAGTCGAAGAAGCGGTATCGATAATTATAGCACACAAAAAATTCAATCCAATCCGTCTATTTACGAACGTCACGGATTTATCGAGCCGAATGAAATTCAACAAACGATAACTTTAATAAATTTATTCCAAGAACTTGACATTAAACTCGGATGGTACGGTGCGCTTAAACTACCCTTTTTTACGTTCGATAAATCACCGACGTACTGTTCAATTTTTGTAAAATTTTGTAAAAGTTGGCGGTCTTATTTCACATTCAGTAACGCACAATATTGTAGCCAATGTTGAACATATTCCTTCTCCAGCTCGTAATAATAAATTTACTTTCAACGATGAATCGCAGCATTTAGAATACGAAATTTGCTACAAAACTCAAGATAAAAAAGTCTTTGTACGAGCAAGCTTTTTTGGCGCTTTAAACACTGGAATCTGTTTCGATATGAAAATAAAAAGTAGTAATCTCGAAATTTAGCTACATTGTTTTATAGTAAATAAAATAAAAAATATTATATTAAATATGGCGAGTATTTATGGACCTAGTCGAAGAAGCAGTAATTATAGCACACCAAACAAATAATCCAATCAGTTTCTTTATAAAGAAACTGGGCACATTGAACCGAGTAAACTTTTACGAAATGAAGATTTTACTTCTTTCAGAGAAATAAACTTAGAAATATTTTGGTATCAAAATCAAATAAATTTTGTAATTGATTTTCCATCATTTAATTCATTATATGCTAAAATGAATATGGGTGAAAATAATTCTTATTCTATAGTGAAAAGTAAACAATTTGATGAAGATAATAAAAAATATGTTTTAATCATATTGATTTCCCCGAAGGAGATAACTTTTCTTTTTCAAATGAGCCGCGGTATTTAGAATGTGTATTATGCTACGTTCTAAATAGTATAGATAATATCGAAGGTTTTGTACAAGCAAGCTTTTTCGGTGCTTTAAACACGGGGATCTGTTACGATATAAAAATTTAAAAAATTCCAATTCTACCTTTATCAAAATAATAAAAAATTAATCTTTTATTATTATTAGAATAATGAGCGTCTCTACCGAAACAACGAGAATTTATCCAATAATAACGGCTACAAATCCTTTTAACGATGGTGAAGAGTTAAACGTGAATGCGTTTCGTTTACAAAACATCAACGACATTCAAAAAGAAATTTTAAAAGAGAGAAAGGAGCGCGAGAAAACATATAAAAAATATAATAAAATCATCAAAACTTCTTCCATCGTAGAAACGATGACGGAATTAGGCGGTATGGGAGCAGGAGCCACTGGAATTGCCAGTATTGCGAGCGTTATAGCATCACCGATCGGATTCGTTTTAGAAGGACTAGCTTTAGGGTAAGGCGGTATGGCGTTTGTCATCAGATACGCGAAATATAAACTAAATAAAAAAGCAAAAAACACAACGAGATTAGAGTTTTAGCAGAAAGTAAACTCAACACCATCGACAACCACGTTTCGAAAGCGATCGAAGACGGTCTTATAAGCCAATAAGAATTTCATTTAATCTGCGAAGAGCGAAACAAATACTCGCAAATGAAAGAAAACATCAGAACTAAATTTACATCTAAAAATGTCGTCGATGACGAAAAAGATGTTAAACCCGTCATCGACAAAGAAAAAAAAGAACTTATAGAAAAACTTTTGAATTTAAAGTAAACTTTTCTATAGAAAAATCTTACGATGAAAAACCCGCTTCTCAAATATTAGCGGAGCGGGTATTTTCGTCTGATAGACCTCCACCATATAATTCAAATTTTTAAGTGTTATTTTTATATACTATAAACGAGTTGGTTTTTTTTCAACCAACTCTTTTATAACGCGATTATAATTTCTTCTTGCTCTCCCTTCAACGCGTTTTAAACTATTTATTTTTAATGCGTAAGCGCATTTCGTACATAAATTTATCTTTGTTTTGTACCATTTTTACATCTTCGACACGGAACTGGTATACTTTTCCCGTGTTTAATACGCCACTGATGTAGCGAGCAATATACGTCGCCGGGCACGCTAGGTATACAACACTTGTCTGTTTTCCCAACTAAAAGCCATTCGCACTGAATAATTGCTTTCGATAAATATTTTGTCGTCATCCTCTTTTTTACTATAAAACTACATAATACTAAATCGTTTTTTCGCAATTTTTTTCTTCAAATTTCAATATCTTTTTTTTCTAAATAAATTCTCTACTAAAAATACATCAAGAAACCTCGATCACGTCATCAACAACCACCTCGATTACGTCATCAACAAACCTATGACGTCATCAAATCTACTCTCCAAATTTGAAAAAACAAGAAGTGTCCCAGCACTGGTACTTTACCCTCTACTAATGTTATTGATCACATTGATAATTATTTTCTTTTTTTGCAAATAAATCAGGCATGTTTGGGACAATGTCAACCACGTGATTTCTTCCAATGTCAACAACAACATTACTCTCAGTGCCGAAGATGTCATCTTTGGTGTTGATAATTTGAAATGTCTTAATAATATGTTTGTTAATTACGTTATCGCGATTGCCAAGCTTTGTATTAGCAAATTCAGATATGGTAACCACCCAAATCTTATCTTCTTGTTCAATAATGAGATTAGACTTAGAAATGTCACTTACTAATCTCTGCCAAACCTGAGATACAAATGACACTCCATTAGTACCTTGATCTGCCACGACGCATGCTCACCTCGGTCAGTCAATTTGGCGATTCTAACCCCTTTATTCAGAGCCTACGATTTTTTTTAGCTCATAGTGTATCGGTATATGACAGGGTGTGAGCATGGAGGAAGGAAAATATTTTCCTTCCTCCATGGTCTGAGGGAGTGTCGGAGATCTCATGTTGAGGCGACTTATCGCTTTATAAACATTTTTGTGTTCCCTTTTATATTGTTTTACTGTAAATGATAATGTGTTATTTGTTTTGTAGCCCTGCAAATAAAGTGGTGGCTTCCTTGTGATTTTTCTTTATTACGGATTTGTTATTAAAGGCATAAATAAAAAAAACTATGTGGCAGCTATTTGTCAGCTGTTTTGTGCGACGAGCGACGCAGATTTCAATCGACACGCGCGATTTGGCATCACGCGCCTGACTCGTGTACTTTTACAGTGTTTCGTGTGTCCACAGAACGTGATTTTAAACATTTCTATTTGGCTTTATTCAACAAAAATTATTATTATTATTATTATTATTATTATTATTATTATTATTATTATTATTATTATTATTATTATTATTATTATTATTATTATTATTATTATTATTATTATTATTATTATTATTATTATTATTATTATTATTATTATTATTATTATTATTATTTCGCGTTAGCACAACATGAAAAGAAAGATCTTGTTTTCCTTTCTGCCGGTTACACCTCGAGTCAAGCTACGTCCCGTAGCCTTAGATCTCGAGTGTCTTTCGCAGAATCCTTGCTGTCCCTAAGAGCGCCGCCTTCTGTAGTAATTCTACTCTAACAGATGTTCCTATCTCCTTGAGATGTTTCTCCAACGCCGTCGGGATTGTACCCAGTGCTCCCACTACCACAGGAATAACCTTCATCTTGACTTGCCACAGCTTGCGAAGTTCTCTCGCTAAATCCTGATATTTCTGTACCTTCTCCTTCTCCTTCGAAGCTACTCTACTATCACCCGGCACAGTTATATCAATAAGATGACACATCTTTGCATGCTTATCCAAGACAACAACATCCGGCCGTCTATGTTCTATAACATGATCTGTCTGGATGTTGAAGTCCCAGAGAATCTTGACATGATCCGTTTCTTCAACCTTTTCCGGCACATGGTCGTACCACTTCGATTGCACCTTGACACCGTACTTCTTACACAGATCCCAATGGATCACCTTGGCCAACTTGTCGTATCTGCCTTTGTACTCTGTCTGAGCATGCACTCTGCATTCGCTGACAATGTGAAATACAGTCTCCTCCGCCGCATTGCACATTCTGCACATAGAAGAGACATCTGACTTCTCGATCTTTGCCTTCATCACATTCGTCGGCAGTGACTGGTCTTGTGCTGCAGTAATCAGACCCTCAGTTTCTTTCTTTAGTTTTCCTCTCCTCAACCATTCCCAAGTCTTGCTACTTGCCACTTCTTCGGTACATCTCAGGAATCGGCCGTGGAGTAGCTTTTCCTGCCAATCTCGTGTTCTTTCTTCTCTTCTTTGATTCTTATACTCCTTTGGACCTAATTCGTGTGCCTTCGTGTATTTCTGTGCAACCTTCAACAACTTTTCCCGAGTACTACTTACATGACACTGCAAGCTCCTTCTCTCGATGTTAACGCTGTCTGATACACTAAGTAATCCTCTTCCTCCCTCTGACCTCGGTAGATAGAGTCTGCTGACATTCGACCGTGGATGTAACATACCGTACATTGTCATCACTTTCCTCGTTTTCCTGTCAGCAACATCTAGATCTGCCTTAGTCCACTCGACAATTCCTGCACTGTACCTCATCAGCGACACAGCCCAAGTGTTGATCGCCTTTATCATATTCCCTCCATTCAGCTTGGACTTCAAACACTTCTTCGCTCGTCTTATATACTCTTTCTTAAGCCTCTCTTTTGATTCCTCATGCAGTATGTGATCCGCTTCAAGCACTCCAAGATACTTATAACTTTCTTCTTTACCCAACGCCCTCAATTGTGTGCCATCTGGGAAATTAATTCCATCCGAATGTACCCTTTTACCCCTCTTCATGGTCATCGCAGCGCATTTCTCCAGACCAAACTTCATGCCGATGTCATCGCTGAAGATCCGTACAGTCTGCACCAAGGAATCAATCTCTTTCTCGTTCTTCGCAAACAACTTCAGGTCGTCCATGAAGAGCAGATGATTAATCCTGCATCCATCCTTCGTCATCTCGTATCCCGCACTAACCTTCCTCAAAATCATCGTCAAAGGGAACAGCGCCAAAACAAACAACAGTGGAGACAGAGAATCACCCTGGAAAATACCTCGTCTGATGTTTACCTTACCAAGACATTCATCACTGGCCATCAGATTTGTTCTCCATGTCTTCATGCTCTCACCCAGAAAACATTTCACCGCATCAGCTGCCCCTATCATATCCAAACATTCCATAATCCACGAGTGTGATACCATGTCGTATGCCTTCTTGTAATCTATCCATGCCATGGCCAGATTAGTTTTCCTGTTCCTACAGTCCTTTAGCACCATCTTATCAATGATGAGTTGGTCTTTCGTTCCTCTTGACCGCTTCTTGCAACCTTTCTGCTCATCTGGAAATAACTGCTGATCTTCTATGTGGCTATACAGATCTTCTGCAATGATATCGGTCAGAAGTTTATACATCATGGGTAGACATGTAATAGGTCGATAGTTACTTGCAACGTTACCCTTCTTAATGTCCTTCATGGTGAGAACCGTTCTTGCTTCAGTCATCCACGTCGGAACGTTGCCACGCACTAAGCATTGTTGCAGCTGCTGGGCTATTCTTTCGTGAAGACTACTGAAGTTCTTTAGCCAGTATCCGTGCACTTGGTCTGGTCCCGGGGCTTTCCAATTCGGCACTTTCCTCAACTGTTTCTTCACCTTGCTCACATCAATCTGAAATCCCTCTTGTTGTTGTACATTCTTTAACTCGTCTTTCACGTCGGCTAACCATTCTGCTTGTCTGTTATGATCACCAGGCTGATCCCAAAGGCCACCCCAAAAATTCCTTGCCTCTGCTGGCTCTGGGCCCACTTGTGAGTTGTCACATTTCCCGTCCATTTCTTTGAATAATTGACGTTGATTTGTACTGAATAGGCGATTTTGATGAAACTGCCTGACTCTGTCATCGTACCTCTTTACTTTCGCAGCGTTACCCTTAACCCTTTGCTTTATTTCTTCCTTAACTACACTCATCCCCTTTCCTTTTACTTGATACTTCTTCATTAATCTGTTCCTCATATCTGAATCTTTCATTGCACCTCTATCCATTTGCTCTATTCTACTGAGATCTTTGCGTAACTCGTTAATTTGGCCCTCAAGTCTGCGTTTCCACCAAGGTTTATTATCTTTATGTCGTGATTGTGAATGTGAAGATTTTACCCCTGATCTCTCCGCTACTACAACTGCACCTGCAAAGACAAGATCGTTAATTTCAGAAAGATTAGTAGTACTTACCGTCCCAAGGATTCTACTTACCATAGCTGACACATTTGTCAGCTTTTTCCTTGGGACCTGGCGCAATGCAGGAATACTCCACTTACCTGTCCCTTTTACCGATACCATTACCTCTTCAATCCTCTTCCTAATCTCTAGCTCTTCCTCCGTCAAGTCTTCTGTTCCTTCTTCTATTCCTCCACTGACCTCATCCGCACTCTGGGAACTTGCCAGCTCACCAGCGACCACATTGTCCAGTTCCTCCTCCTGCACGTCTTCATCCCCAGCCTCTGTCCGTGATATTATTCTACTCATCTCTTCCACCTCAACTTTCGTTAGCCACTGATTATGTTTGATTTGTTTTACCTGGTCGGCAAGCTGCTGTTCGCTTATTTCAAACATACCTTTATCCTGTCATATGTTAATCATTCTCCTTCTGTACCCTCTGTTCTCTGGCTTGCTCCTTATAAAACATTCCATTGCAATTCTGTTATCGTCCTTACTCCACTTTCTCCTGTTTACAGCACGAATTCTGTTATTGTTCTGAGCAGTTTGTGTACGATCTGGCGGTACCTGCTCAAGCATACCGACCAGAACGGGCGATGGACTTCCTCTTTGAGAGTTTGTCGCTGATTCACCGTTGAGTTGATGCTGCATAGCATTCATTATTATCATCACAAAATTGTGAGAAAAGTTGTATTGTTTCAGGGGAAATTACATGCAAAAGCGATGTGTATTTCACCCTGCAGTAGTTCACTCAGCGTTAGTTGCTATCAAGATGTTCTAAAGGACGCAGATGGAACGCGTGTCTCACTGCTAACTATATACACTGAGTAACGTACGTTGTAAAGAGTCTTCCGAAATCGGAGAAATCCAAAAGGTTTTTACAGTAAAAAGCCACAAGATCTTTAATGGCCGATGTTGAAACTTACCCTGTAGAGTCTACTCGGTAGCACCTACAAGGAGTACACTTTTGGTAATGATTATACGACGGGAAACAATAAATATTTTCGCTTGAATCGAGAGCCGATCTGTCGCAGTGTTTCTTGTCTCGACGCCATCATCATCATCATCATCATCATCATCATCATCATCATCATCATCATCATCATCATCATCATCATCATCATCATCATCATCATCATCATTATTAGTAGTAGTAGTAGTAGTAGTAGTAGTAGTAGTAGTAGTAGTAGTAGTAGTTTTTACATTTTGAAAAGGAAATAGATTCTGACATTTGTGAATGGGAATAACAGTATGACGCGCGGTCTTTACCGCAGGTTAATGACCTGTTTTGAGCAATAATGACCTCGCTTTCGGCTTGGTCCTTATCGGCCGTGACCACGCCCCTTAATATACGCTTCTAAATTTGGGATAACGGTGGACCATTTTGCTGAACTTGCCTGGGATGATCCAAACATATTTGGCGCCATACATTTTCTGCTTGTAGGCTTCACAGAACACTCTCCTCGCCATGTCACTATAGAAAGCACCAACTATTATACGAGCTCCTGCATTCTACAAACAAAACAACATGGTTTGAAAATGTTAAATATTGTTTATTGTAAACTGGCTGAAAATAAGGTGATGGAGAGAGAGGGGGAGGGGGCAGGCCGAAACGCAAACAAATAAATAAAATAATAAAATGAATGTATGGTAGGTCTAACAGGGTTTAACAAAATATATATTAAGCACTTCCTAAGTTTTCATGTGCATGTGTCAATATAATAATTGAAAAACAATAATAACTGAAAGCATTTGATCTTGCCCATTCTATCCCATTTTTATATCGAGTTCGCCCTTGCTCTCCAACCGAGAGCAGTTCCCGCTATTGTTTTGTATTCTTCAAGATTCCATGAAGAAAACACACTGTTCTCTCCTAGCTTCATCATGTCTTCGCATGTCCTAGTAAAACCTTACCCATCTGTGACTTGTCCATTTCTCCGTTTGCTCTTGCACGATTATTCTATTTTAATTTTATTACACATTTTCACTGGCATACGGAAGCGCATTGCTGCCAATTGAAGGGTAAACATTTTTTTTTAAGTCGTTCGAACGACATACTAAGTCGTTCGAACGAGATAATAAGTCGTTCGAACGATAATAGTAAGTCGTTCGAACGACATAGTAAGTCGTTCGAACGACATATACTAAGTCGTTCGAACGAGATAATAAGTCGTTCGAACGACTTACTATGTCGTTCGAACGACATACTAAGTCGTTCGAACAAGATAGTAAGTCGTTCGAACGAGATACTAAGTCGTACGAACGACATAGTAAGTCGTTCGAACGACATAGTAAGTCGTTCGAACGACATACTAAGTCGTTCGAACGAGATAGTAAGTCGTTCGAACGACTTAGTATCTCGTTCGAACGACTTACTATGTCGTTCGAACGACTTAGTATCTCGTTCGAACGACTATATATCTCGTTCGAACGTCTTAGTATCTCGTTCGAAAGACTTAGTATCTCGTTCGAACGACTTAGTATCTCGTTCGAACGACTTAGTATGTCGTTCGAACGACTTACGTATTGTAGTGAAACGCTTTGGAGCGTAAGGGGGTCATTCAACACCAACATTCAACAATTCAATCAATTTACAGGATAAACTGTTGATAGTCTTGGATCATTTCACCGCCAGTTTTATTAATAATAATATATTCCTCCAATCTCCACATTCAACTCTTCACCCAAAAGTCCCTCGCCCTCCACCTTGTCACCTTTCCAACTCTCTCCTTCCGTCCTTTTTCCCAAAACCTTCCACCCTCACCTTTGACCTCCCTCTACATTCTTTCCATCCACGGGCTCCCCATGACAGCGCCCTCTCGTGGCTAGGAACGCCAATACTAGAAGCTCACATACCACAGTATCTCGTTCGAACGACTTACTATGTCGTTCGAACGACTTTAAAAAAAAATACCCTTCAATTTGGCAGCAATGCGCTTCCGTAGCAATGCGCTTCCGTACTTTCAATAAATGTATCATGAAACAATATTGTTGTATTGAGTATATTAAATTGCAAATTATACTAACCCTTAATTAACTCTTTTATTAATATGTGAAAGGTAATTCCAATGTCATTCCCACAGCTTTTTTCTGTACAATAACACACTGATAATTCATTTCATTTGAGTTGAAGTACACATTTATTTTCGTGCGCTTATGACATTATATACATGTATAGGAATGTTCTGCGCATGGAGACAAAGTCCAACAAGCGAGAGGCTTGTAGCGTATTGCCTTGGAGTAAAGAAATTAATAAATAAAAAATTAATAAATACAACACCATGTACATGTACAGTATACGCTTACTGAGGACATAAGCAAATACTTGGACGGACAATTGGACAGGCACTGGATGAAACAAAACATAAACATAATTGAAGACAGACAAACAAACAAACAGATACAGGTAACACAGCAAAACGATGGTGGGAAAGGGATATAAGACCATGAATGGTGGAGATGAAACTATGTTACATAATTGGCAAACAAGAAACCTTTCGTACGATTTTTTTAAACCGGTCCACAGAGGATTGAGTTTTGATTGAGACGAGGACCGAGTATCGATAGAGAATGACGTGCGTGTAAATCAGGTACATAATAACTGTACTAGATCACCTAATAACATGTATATATACATTTTATTAGGTGATCTAGTAGTAGTACAGTGATTATGAATATCATTAACAGATGTGAAATTAAAAGGTGAAAGTGTGAGGGAGGTTATTAGAAAATGTGTACATTAAAGTGCCCGTTTGAAATTTGTTAATATCAGAGAGTGTTAGAGGTTTTTAATTTGGCATAGAGAGATGCAGTGTTGCCACAGTCAATTCACAAGTGAAAAATAATCATAGGCATACTTACCATGTTCAAGACAGTAGAAAATTAAATACATGTACAAATAGGGGTAACATCCAGAGAAGGTAAAATCCTTCTGTGGTGAAGTACCCTGAATGCTGATGGTTATTACTGTAGGGAATCGGGGTTGTTTATCGTTAATTTTGTCTTTCCTGTTATGTTCATGCCCCTTTAATGTCACGGCCTTAATTATAACCACCATACGTCATTGTTATGAGATGTGCCTAGGCCTTGCCGAAGTATTACAACATTGTCAGTAAAAAAAAACTAACGTTCATTATACGATTCAGGGTTATTTTTAAATTCCAGGTATGTGGAAAGGTTAACAGTTGATTTAAAAGAGTAATTAAGATTTAACTTACATTTTAAATACCAATCTAGTATGTTATTTTCATGGCGAAACAATTACGTTTGAAGTAATGTACCGGTAGTTTAGCTAAACGTCATCCTCTCGCTTGCTGGTCCAAAAGTTGTTAACACTTTACTAACATGGAGCTCTGTGTGGCCAGGCACTTTAGGTGCATTGTTCCAATGCACCCAGCAACAACCATGTGCAGTGGCCTTGGGGTTACATGCAGTCAGCAGACCAGTCAAGCGATTTACACTCAGCCCACTGCCCAGTAAGGTTCAGTGGCTCCTTCATACTGGATCCTTTATACCCAATATCTTATTCTTGATTGTCCATGGTGTAGATTGTACACGTCACCACCTGTATTGCTCATATGCACCAACCTTTTTTGTGATTAATAAATCATCGCACTTGTAGAAGAACCTCATGTGTCACAAGCGTCGTAGACAGGATACAAGTGTTATAATCACAAAAAACGTTGGTGTGTGGCGAGCTGCAGGGCAAGCATGGAGGCACTTCAAGAGCAGTTGAGGCTTCTCAACAGCCGAATGGCGAAGATGGAGGCCAAGAAAGAGGATGAAGCTGGTGAGGCGAAGAGCGAGAAGGCTTCAGCTAAAATAGTAGTTGTTCCCAGAGAGCGGGGAACAAAGCTAGCCAGAAGACCCAAAAGTGAGAGAGACCCAGAGGTCTCTGAATGGGCGGAGGACATCAGACGACTAACGAGAGACCTGTCCGACGACGAGGGAGCTCAACTGATGCTAGACCACCTCTCCGGTGCGGCACGGGACGAAATAAGGCTGTGCCCACCCTCAGAGAGAAGCGACCCTTCCAAAATAATTGCTCGGATTGTAATGGCATACGCCTGCCACGAGACGCCATGATCCCGGTGGGAGGATTTCTACGCCAGAAATCAGAGAGGAGGAGAGTCCCTACAGGAGTTCTCTCTTCAGCTGATGAAACTGCTCAGGAAGGTAGAGATTGCCTCCTCCAAGGGGAAATTCCTGCTAGAAAATAAGGATGCCACCCTCTGCGAGAAGTTTGCATCAGGACTCGCCGACCCATCACTGCGAAGGGAAGTGCGACGGTATATTCAAGAGAACTCCACCATAGAGTTCGGTGACCTGCGTAATAAGGTCCTCTCTTGGGAGAGCGCTCCTGCCCCACTCCCAGTCGCGGAGTCCAGAGCCGCAATGGCTAAACCCACCGGGCCAGATAAGGACGTTCAGACATAACTGGATCAACAAGCCAACCAACTTAGGGGCCGTCCATAAAGTACGTACGCACGAAGTGGGGAGGGGGGTTGTTGACATTGCGTACACCATGCTTACAGGGGGGAGAGGGGTCCAAGCCAATGCGTACCGTACGCAAACCGACAATTTGCTTTTAATGAATTATCATGAAATCAATGTACTATCTCATATAAATAACTACCAGGACCAGCTTTTGTGCATTGAAAAACAGTTATAACACAGTACCCTTCACCCCAACCAAAAGTAAATTTATCTTCCCAGCGCTACCGTCAGCCAACTTCGGCCTATAGTATAAGACTATCCTTGTTGCTACCTATTTTTTTTTCCAACGGCCTGTATAGGCACAATTACATGTACTGCAGGTAAACAACAACAACAACAACAAACAAAAAAACAAAAAAAAGATCTACGTCTTGTATATCAACTGCCTCTTGTTCAAACACATTTTCGTGAAAAGCGTTATTCACTCAATAAACCACTCATGAAAAGTCAAGGGCAAACTGTGCAAAAAAGTGTATCAGGATATTTGTTTTCCTTTTTTGGTTCAAATATGTCATCATTGACAAATATATCACTGTTCAATCATTTCCAGGTCCGTTAATAAAAATGTTTGCAAATTTTTTTCTGTCAACAATTTGTGAATTATTTCAGTCTTTGGATGCAACATGCGAATCATACTACTACAGCAGGTGTACTGTGACGTTTAATGATGCTAGAATAAGGTAGTCTGAGAAGTCAAAAAGAGATATGGCATGCGTATGCGTACAGGGGGGAGGGGGTTGGAGCCACTGCGTATGCCATGCGTACAGGGGGGGGTCAAAAAACTTTATGGACGGCCCATTAAGGCCACTCAGGAATCAGTCAACAAACTCTGCCAACAAGTCACCCTCTAACTCAAAGGCCAGCATAGTTAGAGTCAAGCAAGTAAGGCCCTGCTTGTTACTCTTGTGGTGGAATAGGTCACATCGCCAGGGTGTGCCCGAGTGGTAGCATATGGCCATCCAGGCCTACCGGACCTCGGCCGAGATCAGCTCCCAGGAGCTCAAAAGATGCACAGGCCCCATCATTCACCCCACCGAACGAGAATTCAAGAAATGAACCCCACAAGACAACCCTCCACTGTAGTGAGCCAGACATTGGAGGTAGAGAAGGCCGGCTATTCAGGTTGGAGTAAGGATGAAGTCTTTGGTAGAGCAGTTGCTAAGAGCCCCGAGGTGACCGTTTCCATTGAAGGTCACCAAGTAAAATTTATTCTCGACACCGGAAGTGAGGTAACTGTTCTACCAGAGAATGTCATCAGAGCGTTATCTTCTGGACAACCAGCGCTACATGATGTTACAAAGTGGCTAAAAGTCTATGCGGCCAATGGTGTAGAGTTGCCGTATACTGGGTACACGGAGCTATATGGATGTCCTAGGAGCCCAGCTTGGCCGTGTAGGAGTGCTGGTTTCAAAGGTGTCAGGGAATAACATCCAACCTACAAGCCTGCTTAGTTGTAATGTAATACGAGAAGTGAGGGCAGCATTGATGGAGAGACATGGGCACAGGTACATGACTTCACTTCAAGATACATCACCCTGGGTAGATGCGCTATTTGCGTATGAAATAGAAGAGAAAGCAGGTGCCAAAACTGGCTTTGCCAAGCTTGGGGGAAGAACCCCCATTTGTCTACCTGCCCGAAGTAGTAAGGTGGTAACCTGTACAACGAGACAAGTAATCAGAGGTCCCTCCGAGGTGATCATTCAGGCCATCAATGGTGCTGCCGGAAACCTACCAAGGAATGTAGCTGTGGTGGACACCTGTTCGTCTGTTAAGGGGGTGGACTGGTGTCCGCAAAGGTGGTCAATGTTGGAGACGAAGATGTGTGGCTTCAGCCAAAGAGCCGTATTGGGATGGTGTCGACTGCACGGGTTGTGCAGTCTGACCATTGTACAATCCAGGAAACACACGACGGTATTCTTATTAACCTCGTTGGCGCAAAAGAAGCACGTACCAACTGTACAACTACAACTGAACCACCAGACGAGACGCCACTACCTTTTGATATTCAAATAGGGGATTCGAAGATATACCCTGACCAGAGGAGACAACTAACACAACTGCTGATGAGATATGAAGATGTATTCTGCCGGTCTGATCATGATCTGGGTTATACCACAACAGTGAAACACCGAAGCCCTACGTTTGATGACCAACCTATTTGCGTACCCCACCGGAGAATCCCACCTCACCAGATGGGAGAAGTGAAATCCCACCTGCAGAAGCTACTTAAACAGAAGATAATTCAACCTTCCACAAGCCCCTACGCTGCACCAATGCTGCAAGAAAGATGGCAGCATCCGCCTCTGCGTCGATTATCGGCCACTGAATGAGAGAACCAAAAGAGATGCGTACCCCTTCCGCAGATTGAAGAGGCACTAGATTCACTAAAGGGAGCCAAGTACTTCAGCTCGATAGATCTAGCCCAAAGCTATCACCAGGTGGCAATTGAAAAAGACGACATTCCAAAGACCGCTTTCCGAGCAGGCACTGGAGGACTTTATGAATAAATGCGGATGCCCTTTGGATTAAATAACAGCCCAGCCACCTCAATTACAGTTTAATATTGATACCTGGATGATATTCTAGTGTTCTCCAGCGGGTTCGAGGAGCATCTTCATCGGTTGGAGACTGTCCTGAAGCGGCTGAGGCATCATGGTCTCAAGATAAAACCCAGCAAGTGCCACCTCTTCAAACAAGTGTGCCACTATCTTGACCACATTGTGTCTGCCCGTAGGATAGCAACGGATACTTCAAAAACCGAGGCAATACGCTCGTGGAAGACCCCAAGGAACGAGAGGGAGCTGAGATTATTCCTTGGGCTTACAGGGTATTACAGGCGGTTTGTGAAGAGTTTTAGCCAGATTGCAGCGCCTCTACATGCCTTACTAACAAAACAGGGCTGCCAGAAGGGACAAGGCCGGCAACGTCCCACACAGAAACAACAGCAAGCCTTTGCAGAAATATGGACTCCTGCCTGCACAGAGGCCTTCGAGGGCCTCAAGGAGAAATTAACCAGTCCACCAACTCTGTGTTACCCCGATTTTCCCAGCCCTTCATTGTTGAGACGGATGCTTCTTTGGCTGGACTGGGAGCCGTCCTGTCACAGGAGCAAGAGGGCCGAAGGGTGGTGATCAGCTATGCAAGCCGCAGTCTCCGACCACCAGAAAGGAACATGTCAAATTATAGCTCAATGAAGCTGGAGCTACTGGCTCTGAAGTGGGCTGTGTCAGAGAAATTCCGTGACTATCTTCTGGGTGCATCATTCACCATCTACACAGACAACAATCCCCTGTCCTACTTGAAGACAGCCAAACTGGGAGCAACCGAGATGCGATGGGCCAGTCAACTTGCCCAATTCGACTTTCAGATCAAATATCGCTCTGGAAAGTCAAATGCCAATGCAGATGCCCTGAGTCGCCAATACACAGATGTTACGACAGAAGACACACTAGAAGACGTCACGCAGTCAACAGCTCTACATGAAGCGACTGAAGCCCACGTGAATGCAATGAGTGTAAGCACTCGTCCGGTGCATGCTATAGAAGTCCCATCGCCCACAGAGACACTCCCAGGGTATTCAGCGAGAGAGATCAGTGCCATACAACAAAGAGACAAGGTGATTGGCCGATTCCTGGAATTTTGGAGATGTGGCCACAAGCCTCTGCATCGACAGTTGTCACGTGAGTCCAATGGAGTGAGAGCACTGATTCAGAGATGGGACAGAATGGTAGAGAAGGATGGAGTTTTGAGTGTTAAGTTCCATGACCCGTTAGAAGGAGACTCCTATCAGCTGTTGCTACCAGAAGAACTTAGACCAACCCTTCTGGATGCCCTCCATAACTAAGCGGGCCACCAGGGCCAAGAACGCACTCTAGCACTGGTACGACGGAGGTGCTACTGGCCAGGAATGGCTGTTGACGTTGAAAGATGGTGCAAGAAATGTGAGAGATGCACCATGGCCAAAGCACCCACCCCAGCGTTAGGCCGACTATGGGTGCACTACTTGCGGATAAACCGCTGGCCATTCTGGCTATTGACTTCACTGTGCTCGAATGCTCAACAGACGGCAGGGAGAATGTCCTTGTAATGACGGATATCTTCAGCAAGCTTTCACAAGCCGTACCATGCTGGGATCAAAAGTCATCCACGGTCGCCAAGGTGCTAGTAAATGAATGGTTCCAAAAGTATGGAGTCCCGCGACGAATTCACAGCGACCAGGGTAGGAACTTTGAATCAAAGCTTGTAAGAGATCTGTGTTCTCATTACGGAATTGATGAGCAGAACAACCGCCTACCACACAAAATGGAATGGGCAGTGCGAGTGGTTCAACCGAACGCTGCATGACAGACTTCGCACTCTACCCGCAGATCTAAAGAGGCGATGGCCTGAACATTTACAGGAGCTGGTCTTTATGTACAACTCTACTCCTCATTCCTCTACTGGCCTATCACCATTCTTCATCTTCATGGGACAAGAACCCACCCTGCCTATTGACCTCATGCTGGGACTGGGAGACACAAAGGCATCACCAGCGTTGGGTCTAGACCCTTGGGTTGAACGACACCAGCAGAAACTTAAGGATGTTGCTGAGCCTGCCATGACCAGAATGAGGGAAAGAAGTGACGCCAGGTCCAAACGGAGCGATGCCAGGGCAAATGACGAGGGAGTTCCCATAGGGACACGGGTGCTCCTGAGGAACCACCCGTTAGGCCGAAACAAAATATCTGACTTCTGGAAACCGACTCCCTACAAAGTTCTGTCACGGCCAAAAGAAAATGTGTATGAAGTACAGCTAGCCGATGGCACCGGAGAGATTAAACGAGTCACAAGAACCGAGATACTGAATACCAAAGAAGAATGCTCCGAGATGTCAGTGCAAGACACTCAGCAGCGCACTACCGATGTAGACGATACTACTGTTGCCACAGGAGAAGTAGATGTAGGCTTGTCCGTCCACCCCCGACCCAGTCTTCACACAGAGCTGAAGACACTGCTGACCCTGCAGTCTACCCCATCCCTTCTGAACGAACCATTGTAGACGATCACTCGGAGACCCCAGATATCTTAGTGATTGAGTACTGTCCTCAAGTGGAAAAGACTGCCTGTCCAAAAGCAGCCACTGTGGAGAACGTCCCAGCCCCATCATCAGCCAAACCCCAAGGTTCACACGAAGCAGAGGAGACATGCTGTGCCCACATCTCCATAGAAACAGAGCCACAGAGCACAGGCAGAGTAGAACCATCACCAATTGAGGTGGATGAATCTAATCCCACAACTGAACCACAGACTACTGATGAAGCAGCCACAACCGAACGGTCTAAACCCCCAATGCAACCCACTGAGACGATCAACACGAGTTGGGGCTGGCAGACACTCTAATCCCAACCATCTCCCCAGTACATCCAACAGACAAGTCCACGCTTAGATGTTGCCAACCTCAACCAGAGATGCATCCCAAGTTGACCCTACAAGGAATGGAGATGTGCCCTTCCACAGTGAGACTCCTCCAGGCACCCCCCGTCCAGACTTTGCTGAATTGCTGGCAGGACAACTTGGTGAAAGACTCCAAGAAGGATGGATGGCTTCGTATATCAAGCAGTAGAATACCTTTTAAGCTGTTTACTTTTGCTTTGCACATTTTTGGTTTTATTTTGATTTAGACTTATTATTAATACTATTTAGATGCATTATGAATATTTACCGCCATTGTTGGTGTGGAATCCAACAACCTAGCAGAGGAGAATTGTGGCCAGGCACTTTAGGTGCACTGTTCCATTAGGACAGAAGCTGAGCACATCATGGTACTGCTGTTGCCCAGCAACAACCATGTGCAGTGGCATTGGGGGTACATGCAGTCAGCAGACCAGCCAAGCCACAGCCCACTGTCCAGTAAGGTCCAGTGGCTCCTTCATACTTGATCCTTTATACCCAATATCTTATTATTGATTGTCCATGGTGTAGATTGTACACGTCACCACCTGTATTGCGTGAGTACCCAAATTATTTTGTACTTTAAGAATTGTCAATCATGAAAAGAACTTTTGAAATTTACTGAAACGTCATTCATATTTTTACTTTGCTTATGTTTTATGATTAATTCTGATCATTTTACTTTATTGCATTTCCCACTTTTATATTGTTGCCGATTCAGTTAGTTAGATCAGCTTACTTACACTTTTACTGTAATCTATTGAATGAGAGGCTTTATAATTCATCTAGTTTCCACAAATCATTTTGTTGTAGAGGATTAATATTTCTGTGTTATTTGTAAATTCATAGCTCACCATTGTTCAGTCACTGTGAGAAACTCTATATTCACTGGGTACAAGTATTCCATATGTTAAGATCATTTAGATTTATGCCTTCAGCTGAGTGAAATTGCAACTTTCTTAGTATATATATCAATTGTTAGTACTGGTAGTTATATTATTGCTAAATCCACTATCGATTCTATCGATACCGTGTGTTGCCAACACAGTGTGTATATTGTCTATTCAGGCCATAGGATAATTGATATGTGATCACTGTGCACTACCATTGCCCAATGTACGGCCCTGGGTGGGTTGTTACATTCCAAGTTTCTGGTAAAGTCATTAACTCCAGACCCATGGTCTGGCTCTATGGTCTGGCTAGGGACCTTATTTTGGAAGCTCAGTATATTTGGGCTAGCCAGAGAATTAAGTGTTTTGGGACTGGTAGAAGAGGCTTAGTTTTTTTAGTTGTTTTGATTACAGTGATAGCTGGAGGAAACTCTTGTTTTTCTTTGTTTAAGAACTCATGATGTTTTCTTTTAAATGTAAGAAACCTTATTTCCTTTATCTAAGAATTTTGTGTTTCTTTTGGAGCTAAACTGCGAATAATCGACTTATCTATTAACTCTTTTAAGTATCGTTCCCTTTTTACAATTGATAATGCATTTACAGTTGATGTTTACTTATATTATTGTTACTATTTTCCTATTCTCTTTTTCTTTTTTTCTTTTTTTCTTTTTTTTTACGTCATCTTTAATGAGGGTAAACTCCGATCAGTGCACAGCACTGCTTTCCATGGAGGCCCTCAGTACAAATACAGCAATAACAACCAGATGTGGGATTTGTAAAGGAGGAATTATAATGTGCATAATCAAAGCGCCCACAATGTAGTCTTATGCACCAACCTTTTTCTGTCCCTCATGATTGATTTTGTTTTGTATGCTGTGATTAAAATAAACCGAGATGTCCAGACATTAAACGATCTAACCACCCGCTCCTGAACAACTTATGGAGTGGACCGCTACAGTCATGTATTCTTGGCATTACAATATAATTGTGTATTCAACCTCCCTTGTGCGCTCCTGAAATACAGCGTATAGTTGTGATGTGTTTTATTTTGTTCTCATTTAACGAGTTACTTTGTAGAATATTCAACTATGTATCCACATAGGGATAATTTAAATACTCTTAAATAACAATTGCAATCAATTAGGCCTGTTGTTATTGGTCATCCACCAAGAAAATATGTTTAATAACCAATTAATTACCAGCATACACTGGTTAAACATATCACGGTATTGCTCACGATATTGACACAACTTATATTAAAGGGACCATATCATCACGATCAACAGGGCATGGAATCGGTGTGCTAGTTTTAGATTAACTCAGTGACTGAAAATAATACCCTATATACATGACAATGTCACATTACCGTTGCTGCTGCAATGAGCCAGCAATTTGTTCATCTTAAACAAGAACACTGATTCCATGCCCGGTACATGTATCTCAGTACATAATTTTTCCCTATGCTATCATTGTATATTGTTTGTATTCATAGGTAAAACTGTTTGTATTCATGTTTTATCTTTGTTTCCGCGCCTTAAGCGCCCAGCAGGGTGGATATGTGCGCGCTACAAATCTTTATTATTATTATTATTATTATTATTATTATTATTATTATTATTATTATTATTATTATTATTATTATTATTATTATTATTATTATTATTATTATTATTATTATTATTATTATTATTATTATTATTATTATTATTATTATTATTATTATTATTATTATTATTATTATTATTATTATTATTATTATTATTATTATTATTATTATTATTATTATTATTATTATTATTATTATTATTATTATTATTATTATTATTATTATTATTACTCTGGTGTGTTGTTTGTTTAAGGTTTACAAAAGAAGTTGGCGGTGTTTATAAAAACAAAAACAAATCACCTTGATGTTTTCAACTGCAATACCGGGATTATCTACGAAGCTCTCCGTAATGATGATTTCAATTCCGAATTCTTTAGCGTCCCTATGCATGTCGGCCGCAGGCTTGAATAAAGATAAAAGCACCATAAAATGAGGGCAAATAAATCCAGTTATAAGTAATATTACACTATTCTACTTAATTAGAGATTACAATGCGGTGAAACATTGCATTGAATACATTTCGAAGATGATTGATGGCACATATTCAAGTACAGTAGTTATTAAAACAAAATTATTATTTATCAATGATTTTAAGAGGACATACTACAGAATAATTCAAGTAGTTAGTTTGTGAGATTCTAGTTTTCTTTCGCCGTAAATTTTTTTGCCAATAAAAGCATGATGTTTGTGATGGTGTGTTTCTATCAATTGTAACAACGATGTACACCGTTGACGTAAAATGATAACTAATGCAGTTATTGTGGTTAGGTGATCAGATAAATAAAGAATTGTGAATGCAAATGAAAAAGGTCAAAAGCATTCGTTATTGAATTAATAACAAAAAACTCTGGGCTAAACCAAATATTTAAACATGATGCGTTTCAAAGCTGCTAAATTACGCAAAACTAGCTATTGAATTAAATGTAGCAAAAACTAGCTTCATAAGGAAAATTTGTTGCCCTGTAAATATTAAAAATCAACCACAACTGTCAAAAATATATCAAATAATACAAAATATATCAAATAAAGGCATGTCCACTGTTCACAATTTTGCGACATTGTTCTTTTTTTTCTCTTTCTCGATGAGACTTATAGAACAAAAAAATCAAAGTTTCAAAATTCACAGATCCTTCACACATACTTAGACTTCACACATACTTAGACCATAATATGTAGTTGTCATAATATGTGACTTCATTAGATATCGAATTACAATAAATTAAATTTTAATATTTCAAAAAATCATATATTATGAACCACAAAAGATATTTACACAATATAACCCAATCTGACCTCTCCTTCCGGTCGAAACTGGACGTTTAAGTGAAAAAATATTCTAAAGCACTTTATAGAGTCCATGATATGGTATTTGTACCTACTTTCAGTGGACGAGATTACTATTGACATGTGACTGATGACGTCATCACCTGTCACAGCGCCCTCTCATTTTCTATCTGAAAATCCATAGGAAATTTGAATATAACTTCTGTGAATAAAGTGACTAGTGACATATTATCTTTTCAAATATTGTTTGATGACGTCTTCAAAATTCAGAGCGCATCCTGGCGGCAGTTTTAAAAAAGGATTATTTTCTAATCTCAGAAATTGATCCAAACCAGGTACTAACGTTATTTTTTTCATGATCATGAGGAGGTCATATATATATGACCTTCAAATCACCTGATCTGACTTTTACTTCCGGTCCAAACAGTAAGTGTGTTTGTTCCAACAAACACTAATTGAGCTCTATCGAATACAAACATGACCTCAATCTGACCTCTCCTTCCGGTCGAAACCGGAAGTTTAAGTCAAAAAATATTCTGAAGCACTTTTATAGGGTCTGCAGCCAACATGATATGGTATTTGGGCGTGCATTCCGTTAGACTTGGTTCCAAGTCTGTGATCGTGGTTTTTTGTCTGCCTGAAGCCAATACGGCTCTGCAGTATCGCATTAAATAGCGCCCTCTTGTGTATTAACCTCCGAAATTAACCTTCGATCACAGACTTGGGAATGTTGTTCGTCGGTTTGTACACACCCTATTGCGAATTAGTCCAAAAGTGGACGGAACAATCTGATTGGTCGGAGAGCCTTCCATAACGTGAATATTCAAACTAAACCTTCTACATGCAGTTGGAGGGGATGTACTCAACGATTCCATTTAAACTGCAGGTAAGACGTTTTTTGTAGAGAAGGAATTATGTATTTTATTTTGTGCTTTTTTACAACTTTAAGATCTCATTAAATTTACCTATCATTTCAAATACTATTTACGTACCAAGCACTATACAAATTTAATATCGAATGAATATTACAGAAAGAATTTAAGCGAGTGTAACCTGTTAGTAATAGACGCGGCCTACAAGGATTTTGTGGCCTCCTGATTGGCCATCTCTCCAGCATCCGTATTATTATGTAAATTTTAGCTATGAATACATGAATATCCCACAAACACAAGAGGGTCAAGTCTGAGATCGCGAGTTAGGGCTGTGATAGCCAGTAGGGGTAAACGGCGTTTTGCATGGCTGATGCAGACAAAAATAACCGCGATCTCAGACTTGAAATCAAGTCTAGCCTTCCGTGGACGAAATTACTATTGACATGTGACCTTTTCAAAAATGTAACTGATGACGTCATCACCTGTCACAGCACCCTCTGGTTTAGAAAAATAATAATTTTCTATCTGAAAAACCATAGGAAATTTGATTATGACTTCTATGAATAAAGTGATTAGTGACATCTTTGACGTCAACAAAGTTCAAAGCGCCCCAGCAGTATTTTTAAAAAGTGATTATTTTCCAATCTCAGATATTGAACCAAAGCATGTACTAACGTTATTTTTTCATGATCATGAGGAAGTTTTATTGTGTCATATATATGACCTTCAAATAACCTGATCTGACATTCTAACGCAAAATTAATATATTTTCGAATATGAAATTGATATTGTTACAATAATAATGATACACCTTTGCAAAATATGATTGACATCATCGATGATAATTTTATTGAACTGGAAGTTCACACGAACATCGTGTGCTTGTTCTGACAAACACTTGAACTCTAGTTATTATTATTAAATTTATTATACGTTATTCATTGTGAGAAATAATCACTTTAGGTTTTAAGGTATACAATAACAATGGGGTGATGGTTTTCATTATGAAATTTTGAAGATACGCTGATAAGATTTCTATATGACAATGGAAAATAATATATTTGGAAAATATTTGGAAAGGACAATTACATTGACAGTAAATCTATAAATCATTTACCTTCTTCCAGAGGAGAGTATGAAATAAGACGGGTTTTTTTCTTTCTAGCAGTTGTCAAAAAGGCTTTCTCAACTTAAACGTAATGTTAACTGCAGTCCTTTCAAAATGGACTGCGTAATTGCCAATCCACATCACCTTTTCTACGAGTAATTGTAAACTTTTCAAAATGAAACTGCAAAACGTTAAATATATATCGCCCGTGTTTGGCTCAAGAAACCCAAAAATAGTTCATAAAAAGGGAATGAATTTTGAAAGATTTTGTCGTTAATAAACGTTAACAAAATTATGAATTTTGGATGTCGGAAACAGTATAAAAGTAATATTTGAAACGCCCTTGATTCTGCTTGACAGCCGCGTTGGCCAATTGGTAGACTGCACACGCCCTCGTGCAAGATGAGGATTAAAAATGTGACCCATCATTTTATGAATATGAATTTTTAATTTATTAAACTAAGCCTTCATGTATTTGTTCGTTTAACGTCTAGAATGAAAGCTCAAATTCAGTATTTCAATCTATGATCTACCATCATATCGGCCCAAACACGGGCGATATATTTTAACCATTTACATCTCAGTATACCACGCTGACGTGCAAACCGATTTTTTGTAATGTATTCTTGCCTTGGTAATGATCAGCATACTACAAAACTTATCTTACCTCCTCTAATAATATTGTCGATATAATGAATATTAAAAGCTCAAGTATACAAAGTTGACCGTTAACAATAAAAATCTATATATATTTTATTAAACTGTGTAAGTTGAACATTAAAGGGACAATATTGTCACGATAAACAGGGCATGGAATCGGAGTACTAGTATTAGATTAACTCAGTGACTGAAAATATAACCCACATGATTACCGTTGCTGCTGCAGCCAGTCATTTTTCAGTCACTCTATTCATTCTAAACTATGCCCTCTTGAAAGTCTTTCAAAGAAACACGAACATTAAAATAATTGACGTATCAACCACAAGTTTGCTATTGCTATTGCGCCTTCGCTTCCTAAATGCGTAAAAATAGTCAAATAGATCTAACGCAAGTATTTTTGTATAAGGGACGCTGGTTAATCTGATCATTGGATCATTGGATCAACTTCTTCCCAAATTCCTATAAGCAGTATCTATCCAACAATAATTGGGTAAAAGGTGACAATCTGATAGCTAAACTTTTCAACAAAGTCGCTGTTCAAACCTATATATTTCAGGTACAACAAATATTTTTATTTGGAGGAGTGGGGTTTAAACGTTTTGCAATGTCTCAAGTCGCTGTAACCTACTTTAAAAATCCGTATTGTACTCAAAAAATAACAGCAGCAACATATGCGACATTCCGATCGTATTAACCATTTTATAGACGTTGTTTGTGATGAAGTTACTAAAACGGAAGATACAACATCGGTAATGTTGGCAAAAATATTTCGATTAGTATATGTTCACTTTTGGACTGGAAAACAATAAACCCAAAAATGTTTAAAACGTTGTATCGTTCATGGGAAAATATTTCAAATGCGTAATAAAATTTCTTTATTTTCATATTTTGTATTTTTCCACAGGAAGCATTCCAATTCCGTTCGCAAATATTTTACCCTGAACATCTTACACGGCATAATAATCACTGCATGACTATATTTTGCTTTCCAAAAAGAATTAAAACTGAAGAATAAAAATATTATCCGTTTATTAAATCATATTATAGTCTTTGGTATTGTATTCCTGTTATTCAACAGCATCCCCGAATCAACATTATGAAATTCGGTTTTCAGAAACTGTAAACAAAAGCAATGTTTCAAATACACCTTTTTTCTGATTGACAGGCGAGCAACCCAATCGAAGGACTGCCATGTCCTCGGCCCATTACAGACGCGGGGTCCTGTCATTAAATGATTTGAACTTTTAATTTACTGGTACTAAACCTTGACGGATTTTGTTCGTTCAATGTCTAAAACGAAATTTTATAACTTCTTTAACACCAGAAAAATAGCAAATAAACATTTAAATCTATTTCTTTTAACAATAACCCGGCCCAAACACGGGCGAAACATCTTTGATCAGACGCATCATAACAGAGTACAATGTATTGTCAAGTAACCTTTGCGAAAAAGACTAAATAAACCAACAGGAGTTTCCGTAAAATATGTCACCGCACTTTTCTTATCAAAGGGAGATGTTCAATACTTGATACCGGTAACAATGCATGATTTTTTTTCTTGACTTACCAAAGAAAATAATGGTATAGCTTGGTTGATCGTTGCTATTTTCTTCCAGTTGAACTCCCGGAACATGGCGAATTTTACGATATTATTCTTGGACTCCGACGGAATAACGCGAAACAGAAGCGGGAACTGCTTACGGTTGGAGAGAAGGGGCGAAGCTGACATCGTTATCTTTGAAAAAACGAAAATAAAACACAAATCAAATTGGCATTTCACCAATAAACAAATAAAGAGATTGAATGGCATCTTCATTCGTCGCACTGACCACAACGAAATAACAATCAAATCAAGCAAATTTTATGAATGTTAAATATGAATGTGAATACTAATTGTGTACATCAGCTGACTTAAGAAAGGTTGATATGGCAAAGCAATACTTTTAATATCACCTTCATTTAATTACACTTGACAATATATGCAAACATGTAATTTCCTTTTTATAAATAATATGCAGTGATACCTATCTGAAATTTCAGCACAATCTGTCAGAAGTTTTGTGAGAAAAAAAGGAGTATAAATGTTAATATTGTTGCACAGCACTACTCAAAAGAGGTTTTATGACAGGATCAACCAAATCTGCTTGTTGAATTTTAATCTTCACAGGATTTACAATTGTACTTTGTGTCTAAAATGAGAGCACCTCAAGCAAAATAATTGATCTGAATGGTTAATTTGATTACCAAGAACATAAAAATACCAATGATATTTGAGACGATCGAGTTGTAACTTACCGGTTATTTTTAAGAACTAATAACTACTGAAACGTCTTCACTTATCCTTTTCACTACGCAAACGTCAAATCTTACTTTATTGTGACATTTGTTTTGTATTACCAAAAGTATGTTAAGCCTGGGGTTTTAAAATAATATATCTACTATGTTGTTTGTAACAGTTGTTACTACAATTAGGGCCAATTCTAACTTGCGTGAGAGTCTCGGTAGCCACAATAAAGAAATGCTAATAATACAGTGGCCTTTTGTTGACTGTTGGTGATGTCAAAAAGTAGTATTAACGTTACTTTTTTTTTTTTTTTTTTTTTTTTTTTTTAATCCACAGAACCATATGGTTCTGCCGTTTATTGCATCATTAAACAAATATAGACACACAATGACAAATTTATAAATTAATTAAACAAGGACATCACACAGTATATTAAAAAAATAATAATAAATAAACTTACTTGAACGAGGTTCCAATGGTGTGCAGCCTGAGCTGTTGGTTCAGTAGCTACTGAACAGCCAGGTCCAAGTATTACAATCTTGGTAGTAGTGCGGTTGTATATCTCTCTGTACATGGAATCAGTTGCTACGCCACCGTTACACTGAAAATATTAATACTACAAAAATCAACAATTGCTAAAACAGTAATCATCGTCATTATTAGTAACTTTATAAATATATGAATCGGCCAAACAATAATAGCCTACTCGGGCACAAATATATGTAATCGTGCCCAAAACCAACAAATATAAAGAACCATTCCTTAACGGATATGTCTAGCTTTAAAGGAAATGTCTAGCTTTCTTATTATTTTCCTGAAGGCGATCAAAGTATAGTGATCGAAATGTCGAGTTTCTCATCACCGGTTCTTCCCAGAACCAACAACAACATTACATCTCTCATGAGATTGTTTACATGGTGCTACTGTAAAACCTTACTTCTATATACTATACTTCCACCATGCAAAGTTTGCAAAGAAATAGTGAAAATGTATTTTTTTTTAAGATTCAGACTTTGATGTGGACATTTTAATTGTAATTTTTCATTTTTGTTAAGAATGAATTGGAAAATATATTTGACTAATTTTGCTGAAACGAATTGGTTTTCAGTCAGTTATTAAATAATAACAGATATAAACAAATGGTATTTTGCTTACCGCAGAATCCTTAGGTACCAAGACAAGCTCGTAGCCAGGTAGTATGTTGGGATCAGCGTTGATATCTCGGAGAGCCATTTCAGAGGCTATTGACATGGCCCGGCCACCAACCCACGTTATCCCACCAAATGGAAACAGTCCCATAAGGTAAAGTTTAGTCACATTAGAGGAACAGTCACACGGACTAATAGCGATGATCGCCAGCAAGAAAGTTGGCCTCAATATGTGAAACATTTTGGCATCTGCTCTAGCCGTTTATCGGCGGGTATGATAGACTCTTCTTGAAGTATTTTTATATAGGATAATGAAGGGGTTTAATCGTTTGTCGGTGACTGGAGTTGAGCAGTAGGCTCCGACGTTCTGACGACAGAGTTTGTATTAACGAATCCTAGCATGCATGCGCAGTGATAATAGGTGTTTTTTCATTGTATACAATAAAGTATGCCTACTGGAACATATATTTGTCATTTGTAAATTTTTCCCCTCACGTTTATACCATACAAATATTAATTTTTAAATTTAGGGAGTGCTTTTCGACACGCCCATACCCCCTCATTAACATAACAATTTGTGACTTACACTGAGGCAATTCCCGATCTGCGATCCACAGCACTTGCCCAAGTATGCGTCGTGTACTAGCGCACCACAGCATGCAGAGTGTTGCTAAAGAAAACTTTTCCTAAGGTTTTCTGTCAGGTTTGAAGCTTATTATTTTAGATAATGCTATCGAGGTGTGTCGCTGCAGGTTGCAGCAACAGCACCAAAGACGGTGTTAGTCTACACCGATTTCCGTCTGATCCAAAATACAGAACTATTTGGACTACTAAAGTGAAGCTGACCAGAGCGAAGTCGTCGGGACCGACAGAACACTCATTCTTATGTAGTGCACACTTCGAGCAGACATGCTTTGAACGGGGCCTTCACAGCCAGTTCGGTATGGCTTATATAAGGCCATGCTGCTACCAGATGCAATTCCAACGATATTCCCGCTAAGTAAGAAGGCTGTGAAGGCTCCAACGAAGAAGAGAGGTGTTTTTTAAAGCAAGAAAGACTCAGGGTAAGTGGCCATTTAATAATACTCCCATGCATAACCCAGTCCACTTCCGTGCAAAACGACATGTTCACACCATGTTCACCGTTTCAGTGTTCACGGCATGAAAACATGCCGTGATTTTCCGCATTAATAAAAGCATCGTGTCTGATTTTATATCCTGGCAAGACAAACATAACAACATTAAACCTTTCTCATTATGCCTGCGCTTGTTTTGAGTTTTTTTTTAAATGATCAGAACTTTGACTTAACTGTTTCTGTTATTTCATAAAATAGCACCGTAATGTTAGCATTGCCCTCGGTGTGTGTTCCAACCGCATGATGGGGGCTTGCGCTGCGTTTCACGGATAACTCTCCTCTCTTTCGGACATGTTTTTCGCGTGTTACTGCTAGCTTTTCGTAGAGTAATTCTCCCGTGCTTCTGGCCTAAAATGCGTCTGTGTGTGCATGACAACGCTAACCGTGCATTGTACCGTGACGGGGACAACTCGACCCTCTATAATTATTAGACTGTTATCCGATCAAAGTCTGGCACCAAACTATACCGCCTAGCTCCGTGAGTGTAAAATTCTCTGCCTTTGTGTACGTCACGAACGTTTCGTTAAAACTTCGAAAATTCGGGGGGTAAATTTTTGATTATTTAATAGATAAACAATTAATATTCCACTCGACACAACAACAAAAACATTTAAAATTGTTTTTAATTCATACCAATCAATATAACAGCACCAAAAAATAAAGTTTGGTAAATACACTCTTCACAGGACCTTTAACAGTATGGCCACCATACCATTATACACCCATCACAACTTCTAAGTTCCCCCTAATATTTTTTAGAATATCTCAACAAGTATTGCATGAATTTTAAAAATTCAAAAAGCAAATGACAGAATGACATGTTCTACACAGCTCGTAATGAAATCGTTGAAATTTAAATTAATCATGCATGCACAATTGACAGTGATTTGAATGAAAATTGAGCTGAAAAAAGGTTGCAGTACAAAGTATTGCTTCATGGCATGTTACACATGTAGTTTTTTGCCCCAAGCCTCATTTACTTGAACACTTATGGGAATCAGACTCGATAAATCCTTGAACAAAGTGCACAACATAAGAACATACAGCCTTTACCTTTTGTGAATGAACACTTAAATGGTCCCAAGTGCACCGAGCAGAAAGTACCATTTCTATTGTAGAATTAAATTCCCGTATTAACTCACTTTTATTTACAAATGTTACTGTTTCGTGGTAAGAATCCAGAGACTTTAAGTCTTGTATGATGCCGTAGTCCCAAGTGGATATGATACACCGAGCAGAATTTCTATTGGAGGATTAAATTTCCGCATCCTGAATATCTGAATGATTTAATGACATCAAAGTGGCTGACCTATGTCTTTGTCGACCTATGCCTTTTGATCAAACCTTTTATAATTTCATAACGGTAAAAAGGCCGCATCCCGTTTATTTGTATTTCCTTACATTTGAGACTGCAAGAGACTGTCGTTACGTACCTAGTATTTCGTAGTTTCATTTAATTAAAGAAGCATCGAGCATCTTTTTTAGAAAGAAAATATGATAATTGTGGGGTACACATATTATTTAACCTTATGGGGCCTGGACATTTGTTTCGATACGATGATGGCCCGCTGCATGCTTACAGACAGCGGCGTAGCCAGGACGTTTTCAGTGGGGGACACAGGGGGAATTGCTTTTCAGTGAGTTTTTTCCCTTTTCTTTTTCTTTTTTCTTTTATGGGGCACTATGAGGATTTTTCGTGGGGGCACCTGGGGGGAAGTGGAAATTTGTGGGAGGGAACGTTCCCCCAGCCCCCCCCCCCCCCTGCCCCGTGGCTACACCGCTGCTTACAGATAAGATATTTCCAACAAAGAGATCCAACAAACAAGAATAGTCGATTTTAATATTAATAACCTTACAAATTAGATAGTTGTATTTGTATTTCCGAATCTGGAACAAACTCATTTACCCCGGGGAAGGTTATATCAATACATAAAACAACAAAACAATAATAACAATCGTGTTTTCAGACAACCTACTCATACGATTTGATTTTCTTTAAACCTATTGTAAATAACGCAATTTATCAGTCTTTCTTCGCCGGTTGAAAATTCAAGGTGATCATTTTATATTTTTATTTATTTTTTTAAATGGTATCAAACATTTATTTTCTAAGGTCCTTGTATATAGTGGGCAATCAAACGTAATGGTTCAACATCAAGATGACAGTATGGGCGAGCTGGAATCTAGACCAATATATCCCTGTTTCATTATTAAAGCAGCTTGTGTGAAGAACATCTAAATAAGGAATTATAATTTTCTTATGATTGCAGATAAAATGCATAATGCACAGAATAAGCAAATTCAGTAATTTTTTTATATTGTTTTAGACCATGATTGCGGAACCGTGCACGATTCAATGATTTTTGTTTATGACTTAATTTTTATGACTTTAATTTTGCCCTACACCGACGTGTGTATAGCACTGTATCCTCAGTGCTTTCCGAGTGTCTGTGAAAAAACTACACAGGCGACTCGGGCGGGATTCGAACCCACGACCTCCTGCTTACTAGTGCAGACGTCTTAACCTCTCGACCACCGAGCTTGCCCGATGACGATTGGCCGGCTAGAATCCTATATAGCAGCGGGTTCCGCGATATATATAGACTTAAGATACATCATCATATCAAGATACATCATCATATCAAGACCAATGTTTTTGCTCCATAGTTCATGTTATCGTCACCGACAATATATTGTTTAATGAAAGGGTTATGCACTTTGCGTGGGGTTATGGGTCAACTTTCCTATTGACTAATGACTTTGAGGAATGTCTGGTATGCGCCAGCAGTCACGTGACGGGTCTGCAGGCCTGCCATCCTGGCGCGCGGGGCGGTTGGTTTCTTTTTCGTAGTCAATCCTGTAAGTGATATTGTACGTATGCTTATTCATTAAGGATTCAATATATCATGCTTTTATTGTGTAAAGTTGCAGTTACGATGTCAATTTGAGAGTGGTTATTATATGGAATTTGCTTTATGTATGAATTTTCTAGTTGGCTATTTTTGTTCATTATTAAGGTGTTTACACTTAATTTATGAATCTGCCATTGAATGATTCGGAGTGTTGCTCAAACCTTGTTTTATCATGTTATTGAATTAACATTCTAATTAATTTATACCTTGCTTCTTTCCCAGGGGCCTGGCATAAGTTTAGAGGGGTTTAGTTTCTTGTGGTGTTTGGGGTGATAAGTAATTACTCATTATTGTTAGACTGTGTGTTGTGTATTTATTGATGGTTATTTATATTTGTATAGCATCCCAGAATGCCACTGTATAACCCAGTTTTCTCCTGAACCCACATTATGCCCCAGATATACATATACTGTGTTTAGCTCCCATTATGTGTGTTGGTTCTCTAATAATAATAATAATGTAATAATGTGTGGACTTATATAGCGCACGTATCCACCAACTGAGTCGTGCTCAAGGCGCATTATATTATTACCCCTGCTCATGAGGCTCATAAGGCTCATAAATCATTCCTGAAACCATCTCAGCTCCCTGGGGAGTATACAGCTCAATTGCTGCCATTACAGCGCATATAGGGCTAATCAACCAACTCTGCCCTCACAGGTACCCATTTAACCCCTGGGTGGAGAGAAGCAATTATGGTTAAGTGTCTTGCTCAAGGACACAAGTGTCACGGCCGGGATTCGAACCCACATTCTGCTGCTAACACCAGAACTTGAGTCCGGTAAGCTAGACCGCTCGGCCACGACACTCCAGAAACGATTTGTATGTTTAATAAGTAATTTATCACTTTGTTAATGGGTTGACAATTTGAAAGATTTGAGTAACAATTATTTGAGCTGTATTTCTAAATCTAAGACTGAACGAATTTGGTTTATTTAATTGAATGTATTATTTAATATTGATTTAATGTATTTAATTGTTTTCTTGTTTCACCTGCGTCGGCTTTCGGCTCCGCTGAGTGCAATAAATGGGGTAAAACAACTAAAATAGTCTCCTGTCTCTTTTATTGAGTCACACACAGTGCAAGTCTGTAAATCCATTCGTTTGGGAGTTATTGGGCTTTGAATTTTGCCATTGTTTTGGCCCATTAAACCGGAACCGATGGATTTGTTTTCAATTTAAGGTACATATACATATCATAATTAATGTTTTTACCAAGTTACAAGTCTGAACATCATTTCGTGAGGGAGTTATAGGGCTTTTTGATTTTAGATATATCTACACATCGGGGAAAATGTTTGTGCAAAATTACAAGTCTGTACGCTATTCCATTTGGATGTTATTGTGATTTTTACATTTCCTTTGTTTTAGCCCATTAAACCGGAACGGATGGATTATTATCAATTGTGGCTACATCTGCATATCTAATAAATGTTTATGGCAATGGAGTTTATGGTTATGGAGCCTTTTTAATTTTCATTGTTTCAGCCCATAATAGCGAAACTGATTAAGTTTGTATGGATTTTATGATTTTATATATTTCTACATATCGGGACAAATGTTTGTGCAAAATTGCAAGTCTCTACTTGTAGCTTTGCATGGTGTAGCTTTGCATGGATAAGTAAAAACTTCGTGAAACTTCAATAGTAAAAAGCATGACAGAGTGTCACGTAAACACAGGCTATAGTGCAAAAATCTCCCAGGTATACGTCACAGATTTTATGTTAATAAAGGAGGAATGGGAGCGCGGCGCCCCCTAAATTTAGAATTTATTTTCTTAATTAAATTTAGAATTTATTTTCATTTTTTTCTGTGTGTCCGTTTTTACAAAGTGCAAATATATTCTCCAATAGGCATACTTTATTGTTTACACTGTTAAAACGGTCTATTGCATAGACCCTTTAAAATGGAAGCCCGAAGAAGGTACTACATGAGATGTGCATATGTCTAGTATTCTGCCTAAATACGAGAAACCTGACTTAAAGTGAACGTTTACCTCAAAATGTGTGTCTAAAATGGACATAGAATGAAAATAAAACATTTTTGTATTCTGCCTATTTAATGGGCGTGACTAAATCTTACAAAAGTGGGTGGCCAGCACCAAATTTAAAAATAGGTCTTTTACCGCATCTGTTTCTTAACGATCAAAACAGCAGGATGATGAAACATCTTTTAGGTGTAGACCGGTGTTATACATGTGTTGCATATTGTGGGGTATTGTCAGGTCTTAAAAGGGCATTGGCCCAGTATCATCGAGTTGGCTGGGGTGATGTGGACCTGCATCTCATGGGCGGCATCTGAAAATACTACACTTACCTATAATTGCCAATTACAGACAAAAAAAACATAGTTGGGCTTCTATGTTCCGATTGGTCTTTGGTTCCCCCCCCCCCCAACTTTTCAAAAACTACACCTGCCCATGCACCAGCTGAAGATCGATCTTCAGCTGAACATGTATGCCATTATCTATTTCAACAATAACATGATGCAAAATCATACCTCATGACGTCATAAATGCTCGTTTTTTGGTCTTATTTCAAAAATGTAGCGCGCCCCTTAAAATAGGTGAGACCCAAGATGGGTCCATAACCTAAATGATATTTGGACCATTCTGAACTCCGATGTCAAATTGCACGCTTTTACCACAAATGCACCATAATTTGTCTCCTTGGGCAGGGCCGTAGCGAGCGGGGGTGTGACATCCCCCAGTAATTTTTCTCAGTCGGCAGTTTGAGCCTCAGTCGGCAAACGAAGCATCAAAGAACAAGGGTTGGTCCAGAATACATTTTCAGTCGGCAAACCTAGAGCTATGGGTTTGCCGACTGCAAATGAATCGTGTTTCTTAGCACTAAAGATTTTCCGAGTTGTTTGTTGTTTAATACATTGTATTTTACTCACAGAAAGAGCTGCAGTTTCAGGTGGCAGTCCCTTACCCCCTCCCCCTCGCCTTGCCCCCATCATGGGGGTATTATTTTCAGTCACTGAGTTAATCGAAAACTAGCACTCCGATTCCATGTCCTGTTGACTGTGACGATATTTCCCTTTAACCCATTTTCTGAAGTCAGCAAAACGTTGGCAAAGGGGATATGTAATGAATAGAGGTCGGGCGACCATTGGCAGGAAGTCGGCCCTACGTCGGCCCCACGTCTGCCCGTATGGCATAACAGTATCCGAGTCGATACAACCAGTGGCAGCGATTTATTGTTACGATTGGGAGAGAGGGAAAGGTAGGGATTAGGACTCATGACCTACCCTACCCCTTCCCCCAAACCAACTGAGCAATCCCCTGACAAAATCCCGCAACCATTAAATCCCAACATTTTCTATAATTATTTTTTCTCAGTTTTATTGGTGCTTTCTTATACCCCAGATAATGTATAGCACAAAACTTGATCAAACCCTTCGAAATTCATGACCTACCCTACTCCCACCCAATAATAATGCCAGCATTCGTTATATTAAATGAATCAGTTTGAATATTTGTTTTAATTCTTTGTTTAAATTCGCTAACAAATTATTGAAGTATAGCCCTGACATTTATATGCTCAATGTCAGCATTTCCAAAATATATATCTACACACAACTATATCACAAAGTAAATATTTGTTGCAATTTATTTAGAACAAAATTATGGTATCCGTTCACATAATTTTCGCAAATTTTGACAGTAAAGGGAATCTGCCGAGTCTGGCAAAAACGCATGGTCTGGCAACCTGCAAATATTTTTTGGGCCAATTCTGACTCCAGATATTTAGAGTGTAGGTCACACAGAAAACAACTACAAACATTCACATGTTCAGCACATTTCCATTTATTTTTATCTATTTATTTATTTATTTATTATTGTCAACTTTAATTCCTCCGATATTACACTCTGAAACTTATTATTTTACATTGTTACGGCAAAGCAGAAAAATATTTCCACTTAAAGGTATAGAAGAATTCTTGGCATCACTTGGAAAATGAAAGTGACGAACGAGTCGGTTAAAGAGAGAATGAAAGAGCTGATCGGGGAAGCTGAGCCCTTACTTGAAGTAGCGCGGAGAAGAAAACTCCAGTGGTTTGGACACGTGTCGAGAAAACCTGGAACACTTGCACACACGATAATGCATGGGATGGTCGATGGGAATAGGAAGAGAGGAAGGCCAAAGGCGACATGGCACACAGACATTAAGAAATGGTCAGGACAGGGTATTGTCACAAATTTGAGGGAGGCCGCAGACATGGAGAAATGGAGGATGAGGGTGGTAGCATCGAAGTGCCCCAACGGCCCTCAGGCCACGGGAATGACATGACATGACAAAGGTACAGTATAGTATTGATAATTCCAAAATAACAAAATTGTCAAATTAAAATGTGAATCTTACTTGGTATAGCTGATAGTAATATCAAATCTTCTCTTCAAATTGTTTTGTCTGAGGTGCTGTCATTTTCAGAAAAGTTAAATTATTGCCCGTAATTTTTGTTTGAATTTAAGATTCGGTACCGAGTCCTAAATTCAGTACTGTCCACTAGGAATAAATACTGCCCTCTACTGACTGGTGGTGTGAAAACTTTGAATTTGAAAAGTAATGTTTCAAACTTTTTCCCAAATAAAAAATGTGGACCGATTGAGCTGAAACTAAAACGGGTTGTTTCTTTAATGAAGGCCAATATCTTGATTCCCAATATCTTTATTACCAATACTATATCTTACCTTTAATATTAAAGATCATTCGCCCGTGTTTTACCGAAATCTCCGGGGAAAATAATTTATGACGTGACCCACCATAAATTAATTTCGGTGTGTAATTCTACAGGATTTGTTTTCACTTCCTCAAGTAAAATATCAATGTTCCGATGAAATATTTAATTTCCAGAAATCGCCGTGAATATAGCCAAAAACACGATACATCTTTCAACCATATAACTAAAGATACATATTATGTATTTTTTTTATTTTTATTTTTTTAATCTGTAATTAATTAATTAGTTTCACAAAATAACAGACTCGGCCATGGTAAAGAGCAAGTGATAATTTCACCTCTGATTAAATAATGACATCTAACTTTTTGAATTAGCAATGTTTCGGTCAATTATTTTGCAAAATACCCAAATTTAAAAGTGATGATCCTTTCATCATCAATAACATAATGTATCTCTTCACTAATTACACTTGTTTACATTACAGAAAAACAGATTTGATTAACATTATAAATAAGACTAAAGGCTATGCATGATCATATATAGTATAGAAATACTAAAACTTGCGGTGACACCATTATTGAAATTATGTTTCGATAATATCACCGCGAATATCACTAACACAATATTATAACACTATTTCATCATGCCTCAATGTACAATGTCGTCACGATCAACAGGGCATGGAATTGGAGTGCTAGTTTTAGATTAAGTCAGCGACTGAAATTAATACACCCCACATGATAAGGTCATATTACCGTAGCTGCTGCATAAATGAGCCAGTAATTTTCAGTCACTGTGTTCATATTCAACTTGGACACCGATCCCATGCCCTGTTGAAATTCTACTCTGATCGTGACGATATTGTCCCTTTAACGGAAACGTACATCTTTGGTAATCAGGCGCGTAGCCAAGGAATGGGAGTTTCTTTTTTATATAATTATATTACAAACATAAATTAAAAGAACAATAATTATTTGACCCCATTATTAACCCTTAAAATATTTTCCGTACGAACATTTTCCAAGGGACACTTTTTTCACAAAATTGGTCGCCGTCCCTCCCTTGACAAATATTAGGCTACTCGCCTGTTGGTAATTACCCATACAATGTTAACTAATTATAATCTTAAAACTGATTTGATGTGACGTTGACGATGGTATCAAACACACTGAGAGATTATTCCGTCATGCTGTCATTTTGATGGTTTTTAGACAACGTGAAATATAGGCATATTATAAATTAGGAACTGATCGCGACAATGATCCATTTTCCACATTAGAATGAATGCAAAAACATTCCTAATGCATTTTCACTATTTTCTCAGTAATGACGCAAACAAATTACATGAAACTTTCACATGTTGGTTTCTGTATATATCTCTCTTGATTCTTATAAACTATGGATACACCTTTCAACAACTGGAGTGTTAAATTAACACCAGTGGTGTTACCTGTATTCTTACATGGTGGCTGTTCATAGTGAACATTGAGGGTATAGTTTTACCACCACAATTTTCGCAATTTACATTTAACCAACGGTGTACACTTCCTTTAATTACTTTAATACATATTAACTAACATTTACAAAATACTTGAATAAAATAATATATTATGCGTGTGCAAAATAATCCGAAATGAGAAAAAAATTATAGGTCAGTTTTCATTGATTTTTTATATGTATACATAATAATTACTTATTTTACAAAATACTTACTATGTGTGCATGTGGCTAGAAATAATTGTGACCAAATTTGAAATAAGAAATTATTTAATTTTGTTTTGCTGTGAAGGTTTGTCTAATGTGCCTTCTTTTAAATTAACGATTAGTAAAGAAATTAGTAATAATAGGCTTATTAATAATAATTGGTTATATAAAAGCCAAATATTACGGGTGTATTACTTTTGGGTCAGAAACTGTGGATTATTAATACATTTTCTTAGAAATATATTTTTAGGTGAAATTAATATGTTCGGTTTCTACATAATTTTATATACAATTCTAAGCATGTTTGCATATTTATAAGGCGTGCCCTTGCACAGCGACTTGCACACGCAAAGGCGGATGTATATTCAAAGAGCGTAAGCATACGGTACTCATAGAAGCAGTTTTGCCAACATTACCAATGTTGTACCTTCCCTTCAATGTATAATCTTGATTCAAAGAGAGTAAGCGTACTCATAGAAGCAGTTTTGCCAACATTACCAATGTTGTACCTTCCCTTCAATGTATATCTTGATTCAAAGAGAGCAAGCATACTCATAGAAGCAGTTTGGCCAACATTACTAATGTCGTACCTTCCCTTCAATGTATATCTTGATTCAAAGAGAGTAAGCATACTCATAGAAGCAGTTTTGCCAAAATTACCAATGTTGTACCTTCCCTTCAATGTACACTCACTGGCCAAAAGTATTGCAACATGCTCAAAATAGCACTTTACAAGTAACAGGTGAGATGATCGTTTAATCCGATTTCATCGATCGTGCATTACATAATTTCCGAGCAAGAACAGTAAAAAAGAACATTGACTTCAAAACACAGGCACTTTCAAGAAGTCTTAAGTAGTGTAAATAAAATAAAATAAATTATTGTAACACAGTTCTCCAAACTGAACTTTGGGGATGTTGCAATACTTATGGCCAGTGAGTGTATATCTTGATTCAAAGAGAGTAGACATACTGTTTGAAGCAATTTTGCCAACATTACCGATAGTGTGCCAATCTTTAAAATAATAGCTAATATTTAGCCTACAAAATAATTCTGGCCAAATTAAAAATAAGAAAATATTTAAGTTTATTTGCCGTAAAGTAGATGGTTTGTATGAAGTGCTTTCTATTTGAAATATAATTATATATTATTAATAATAAAAAATAATATTTGTTTAACATTATAAATAAGACTAAAGGCTATGCATGATCAGATATAGTATAGAAATACTAAAACTTGCGGTGACACCATTATTGAAATTATGTTTCGATAATATCACCGCGAATATCACTATAACACAATATATTTACACATTATAACACTATTTCATCATGCCTCAAGGTTACAATATCGTCACGATCAACAGGGCATGGAATTGGAGTGCTAGTTTTAGATTAAGTCATCGACTGAAATTAATACACCCCACATCATAAGGTCATATTACCGTAGCTGCTGCATAAATGAGCCAGTAATTTTCAGTCACTGTGTTCATATTCAACTAGGACACCGATTCCATGCCCTGTTGAAATTCTACTCTGATCGTGACGATATTGTCCCTTTAACGGGAATGTACATCTTTGGTAATCAGGCGCGTAGCCAAGGAATGAGAGTTTCTTTTTTATATAATTATATTACAAACATAAATTAAAAGAACAATAATTATTTGACCCCATTATTAACCCGTAAAAGGGATGGGTAGATGCTCTGTGACCTCAATCTAAATATTTTCCGTACGAAAATTTTCCAAGGGACACTTTTTTTCACAAAATTGGTCGCCGTCCCTTCCTTGATAAATATTAGGCTACTCGCCTGTTGGTAATTACCCATACAATATTACCAAATTATAATCTTAAAACTGATTTGATGTCACGTTGACGATGGTATCGAACACACTGAGAGATTATTCCGTCATGCTGTCATTTTGAGTTTTTTTTTTAGACAACGTGAAATATAGGCATATTATAAATTAGTAACTGATCGCGACAATGATCCATTTTCCATATTAGAATGAATGCAAAAACATTCCTAATGCATTTTCACTCTTTTGTCAGTAATGACGCAAACAAATTACATGAAACTTTCACATGTTGGTTTCTGTATATATCTCTCTTGATTCTTATAAACTATGGATACACCTTTCAACAACTGGAGTGTTAAATTTACACCAGTGGTGTTACCTGTATTCTTACATGGTGGCTGTTCATAGTGAACATTGAGGGTATAGTTTTACCACTGCAATTTTCGCAATTTACATTTAACCAATGGTGTACACTTCCTTTAATTACTTTAATATATATTAACTAACAATTACAAAATACTTGAATAAAATAATATATTATGCGTGTGCAAAATAATCAATCAGTTGTTATTGATTTTTTATGTGTATGCATAATAATTACTTACTTTACAAAATACTTACTACGTGTGCATGTGGCTAGAAATAATTCTGACCAAATTTGAAATAAGAAATTATTTAATTTTGTTTTGCTGTGAAGGTTTGTCTAATGTGCCTTCTAATGTGCCTTCTTTTAAAGTAACGATTAGTAAAGAAATTAGTAATAATAGGCTTATTAATAATAATTGGTTATATAAAAGCCAAATATTACGTGTGTATTACTTTTGGGTCAGAAACTGTCGATTATTAATACCATTTTCTTAGAAACATATTTGTAGGTGAAATTAACAGGTTTCTACACATACTGATATACAATTCTAAGCATGTTTGCATATTTTATAAGGCGTGCCCATGCACAGCGGCTTGCACACGCAAAGGCGGATGTATATTCAAAGAGCGTAAGCATACGGTACTCATAGAAGCAGTTTTGCCAACATTACCAATGCTGTACCTTCCCTTCAATGTATATCGTGATTCAAAGAGAGTAAGCATGATCATAGAAGCAGTTTGGCCAACATTACCAATGTTGTTCCTTCCCTTCAATGTATATCTTGATTTGAAGTGAGTAGCCTAAGCATACTCATAGAAGCAGTTTTGCCAACATTACCAATGTTTTTCCTTCCCCAATGTATATCTTAATTTGAAGTGAGTAAGCATACTGTTTGAAGCAATTTTGCCAACATTACCGACAGTGTGCAATCTTTAAAATAATAGCTAATATTTACAAAATAATTCTGGCCAAATTAAAAATAAGAAAGTATTTAAGTTTATTTGCTGTAAAGTAGATGGTTTGTATGAAATTTGAAATATAATTATATATTATTAATAATAAAAATAATATTTGTTTAGCAAAATATCAAGGATAACGTTTAGTTTTCTGATCCATTTTGGGAAAGAAACTGAAATTAATTTATTTCATTTTCTCATAAACATAATCACTTATTGAGCTTAATGTTGTTCCTTTCAGGTTATTTAGCCGTCAATTCAGTTCTCATGCGTTTTAATTATTTCTGATGATTTTAATTATTGAAATAAAAGTCATTAGATTTTGATCTCTATCATTGGTGAATGAAGAATGGGCCAATTTTGTTATCACCGTGCACGTACATTTACCACTTTGGTCTTTTTATTTCATGAAGCTGCTTAGGGAGAAATATTGCTGAGCAAATAATTTTTGCAAAATAAAGCAGACAGCCAGCCAAAAGTGTACGTAATTAATATGAAATCTTCGATGATAACCAACTAAACCTGCTTAGCTAAATTGCATGCTAAACTGATCACCTCCATGGTCTGATTATAGTCTGACCCGGGGTAAATTTTATAGAGCTGCAGAACAATTTTGCTAAGTAATATGAAACAGACAACCAAAGTGTACGGTACTATATGTTTTCGATTGAAATTCACTCCAACCGATTGAAACTAGGGACAAATATTTAGCAATTTGTCACTAGTTTCAATCTGTTAGACTGCATTTCAGTCTAAAATGATGCATATTTAGTACGAACATTTGGCTGGTAACCAACAATCAGCTCTTACCATTAAAACTGAAAGCGTTATTTCCAGAATCATTTCTTTCTGCCAAATTATCTCCAAGTAATGAACCTCCCTTGGTCCACTTTCTTCCAAAAAGCACAACCCCGTTTTCAATTCAGCCTACATGCCTGCAAGTGCATCTTTTTCACATGGTGGGGGAGGGGAAGGGATGTTAAACGAATCAGGAACTCAGTTTTGGTATTAAGAGAAAAAATGTGTTGGCTTGGGTCCATAAATGAATCATCACCTCCAGTGATTCTTGGAAACATTCTTAAAAGTAATAAATGAAATTTTGTCCCATTTAAGAATAAAATGTCCATGTTTTTATATTTGATTATTTAAATTTCTCGAAAATATTTCAAAATGTGTGAATGATACTAAATGGCTAAATTGGGATTTAATATTATAATGCTGTATAGCCGAACTTTTATTTGATGCATTTTGTCCATCCACGGCGTCCGGTTTGCTTTGCGCGCAATGCGGTGGGTTTTTGCAAGGTTCAAGGTTGAAATTAAACAGGACAACCTGATTGTGCCGATGGACCGTTCACTACACGGTTAGGCCTTTTGAACTGGCTGAAATTGTTTTTATTATTATTTTCTAATTAATATTTTTTTTCGAACGAAGCAAAAGTGCACTAGGTCAGTTCAAGTATGTTGGTATGGACATGGATGAAAGAAGTTCCTTCCTCCATGGTGTGGACAAGAGTATTACATGATTCAAATATACGCTATTATAAGGAAAATGCAGTTGCATTATAACATCAAATGAAACATTAAATTCTTTCTGGTAACAGGTCAGTTTCTCCATATAAATCTACTTTGTGTACAACCACATAAAAGGCTTGTGTCCCGTTTGTGTGATCCCCGCTACTGCCGTTACCCGGGTTGTTTGCATCTGACCGGGGCTTGATCCCTGGCTACTCAGCAGATATGGTTTGGCCTCTGACCTGGCCCCATAGAGCAATAGATAATTGGCATAAGTGGACCGCCCACCAACATAGGGGCTGGTTAGCTCAGTTGGTAGAGCGCTCGTCTGGTATTCGAGAGGTCGCGGGTTCGAGTCCGGCATCAGCCAATATATATATATATATATATATATATATATATATATATATATATATATTTATATATTATATATATATATATTATATATAATCCTTTGCTTTCTCTTTTCCCTATAAATGGATGTGTTTTTTATGTTTGTACTTTGTCAAAGCCTCTGATGAAGGTCCGGTTTGGATCGAAAGCTAAGGCTACCCTCCCGATTTAATTTATATTCGTTACAATCATTATCTCGCACAATTAATAACATAAAAATGCAGTATAATATATAATAAGAACAGATACATTACAGTACATTATTGCAGTTACACTAATTACTTTACTCAAAGTATAGGCGTCAATCGCTACTTTTGAAGTGGCGGGCGAGTATTCAGGATTTAACCAACACTATTTGCACCCCATGTCGCACAGCCACACCCCCTTTTAAAAATTAAAACGGTTTGTTTTCTTGTATTTTAAAAACTGTAATAATAGTGTTTATTTCTAAACTTGTTCAGCCCCAACAGGGGGTGGAGGGGTGCGGTTTCATCATCCACCCGTCCGCCACTGCATATGTGAGCCGCTGTGTAATGGAATTTATACTTTATAAGTTTGGAGCG
>CM055829.1:18175145-18192761 GCA_029582265.1 Zoroaster sp. YZ-2022 | reverse complement strand
GGGTTGAGTTGTCCATGTCGAGTTGTCACAAGGGTCGAGATGTTGTCTTAACCCCACAGCATCACACTAAATCATGAATAAAATGATATTTACTGACATATTAATGATGATCAATGTAATATCAATCAGCAGAATAACACTGAAATAACATTTGCATGTAATGCTAAATGTAATGCGTCTGTAATTTTTCCACATACAATGTACACCTCTTTGCCCCATGTACAAAGTTATGCATTCTCACCAAAAATCTTCGGCCCTAACACCACCCCGTTCATGTGCTATCTGGGTTAATAGCATGTATCTAGTAATATCAGTGGTTAAACTGATATTTCCACTTTCGCTCAACAGGGGCCCCAACTAAGTGTTGCTGTAAATTAGGCACCTTTCGCTTCTTGGCGACTTCCTCTGAGCACAAAAGGTTGTACTGCCTAATGAAAGATCTAACATCCGCTGCCAGTCCCTGCCAGTAGAATTTTGTGCACATCTTTGCCATTGTCTTTTTATTCCACTCTTCATTTCCTGCATAAAGTTCCTGCAGCATCCTTTGACGATACTCCTGCGGCACAATTGTCAGCCATTGCACTTCATTGCCACTGTTTGATTCCCATCAGCACAGCAAGACTCCATCACGCAAATTGACAAGCCACCTTAAGGCACCATGATCTGTCCTTACAGTCACTATGAAAATCCCCTCGGTTAAAATATAAAGAGTCTTGGTTAAATGTATTTTTAACCGTGTTTTAACCCATGTTTAACCCTTTGATTTCAGCTGGCTATTCAACCGCATTCACACCGCGTTTTAACCGAGTGGTTCCCTGCCAGGATTTCCTTTCTTATTCATGACTGTAAACCTTTGTTCAATGTGATAATGAGAATGCAAGTTTAACCACGGTTTAACCGAGTATAAAACGTAACGGTACAACTTGCACACAAGAGGCGATAAAGAGATTAAAAACACTTACGAAGTGTCTGTAAATTTCCAATCTAAACAAACACTGGTATACAACGGGGGACATGCACGCAATTTGCTCAGAATACCACTGACCTTGCCCATATGAGAATAGGTGTCTGTGGGTTGTTGTGCTGGGACAGGCGTACGTACTGATAGGCGGACGTGATACGTGTATATTTAGGTATACTTGTTAATCTGTTTTTCATCGGAAACGGGATACGTTTAGAATAATATATATCATATTCCAGAGTGTCATGAATAATGAAACGCAGGGCTCGAACAAAGACATATTGACCCAAAATTGTGGATCATCCCACCATGATGTATATGATGTATGGAGGTTTCCCGACTGCTCCATTGTTGACCCTTTTGTATCCATACAGTTATTTTGACGTTCTAATTGGATTGTGGTGCCAATACTACACCTTTTTTTTTTACAAATCTTAATCCACTGGGCCACAATTTCTTCATTTTTAAATACACTAGAATCGGGAAATTTCACTCAAAGATTTATAAACACGAAAAACTCGAAAGGGAATTCCTCACAGAGAACGCAGTAACACTAGCACATATGCACATGTATACATACATGTACATTATATTACATATACAATGTATACATGCATACATGTACATGTACATATACGTGTACCAAGCGCTGAAATTTGTGGGCATTGTGCATAATTATGTCGTGTTTGATGATCATGTGCCTATTTCCGCGTATCGTGATTGGATAGATTTGCATAGTAGCAAATTTATGTTGTTCTTATTGGCTGTTCGGTTGATCATTGAATAATGTTGGCCCTCTGTAATTGGAAATGGACAATAATTATAATGCATTGACTACCGAACTGAAGTATGTTGCAGGCCAAACAGATACTAACAATTGGACTTAAATAACAATTCATCCATCAGGGTTCTAATTATCATGGGTTGTTTTAATAATCGTTGCCGAACAAGGATACGATGAGGACCAGTAAACGTAAGCCTCGACTGTCGGGATAAATTGACCCGCTCTGGGCCCAAAAACGGGTGATTTTATAAACAGCGGTTTTATTTTTGAAAACCGGTATTTCGGCGGTATTTTTGGCGGTATTTCGGGTAAAAATCATGCACTTTATTATTATTAAAAAGTAACTATGAATATAAATAAATAAATGTTTGTAGATATCATGCATCCTACTTTTCTTTAAATGTTTTGGTCAGATGATGTACGTGTACCTGTAATTTCGATCCTTGCGTGTATTGTCACCAAACAAATTATCGTCCAACTGGAATTACATTCTCATCCAGCGCGCTATTTTGATCCAGTCATTGGAAGGCACTCAGGGTATGTACGAGTTAGCACGTGTGCAATGCTCTATGCATAGCGCGTAACAATTTTTTCTATTGGCCAACGAGAACCATACGTCATCATATAACCAATATAAATATTCGTTACGCGCTGTGTACAATGCCTATAGCGCGTAAAACGTTTTCTTATTGGTCGAACGAGAACACAGACCTTGTCATACAACCAATAGAAATATTTGTTAAGCGATTTGGATCATGTTACTCACAAAATGTGAACAAAGGCCTCGATATCATGACCTTTTTTTTTTTTAAGTTGAAAACAAGCGTAAACCAAGGCCGGCTATGAGAGTATTGAAAGAGGTAGACGAAAAGAAGGATGAAGTTAAGCATATTGATCAACACCCGCCATCCACCCTGCCAGTACGGTTGCAATGTACAATGTACACTGTACACTGTACAGTATAATTATGTACTCTGTACATGTACATTGTACATGCACTGACATTAGTCGGGTGCCAGTGTGATGAACGAGTTGACTGTACCATCAGCCCGAGTTGGGCCCGGTTAAAAAGCTTGCCTTCTCGGCACACTGGCGATGCGCGTGATTCACTCGAACTCGTAGATGTGCAAGTCTTCGTACCCTTTTTTTCTCCATAACAATTTATTTTGTGCATGTAGCACCTTGAAATTTTCAGACATGATGTGAACTTCTGTCCTGATATAATGACTTTATTTTTTAAGCTGAAAACATGTGAAAACATTTTTGGGGCAAAAATACTGAAAATAGGATTGGAACTACTCCAAAGAGTATAATTCCTAAAATGTTTTCAATTTTCTCCATAACAATTTATTTTGTGCATGTACCACGTTGAAATTTTCAGACATGATGTGAACTCTCGTCGTGATATCATGACTTTTTGGTTTTTAAGTTGAAAACAAGCGTAATCATTTTTGGGGCAAAAATACTGAAAATAGGATTGCGACCTACTCCAGAGAGTATAATTCTTGAGTCATAGCGATGACAGAAGAATGTCGTTAAGTTAAAAATCACAACATATCGCTTCAAGCGACTCTTTGAATTTTCGTAGGTGCTGTTAAAATGCTGCTGCCTCGGAATACGACAAGAGGTGCGTGGATGGAATCGAAGTTGTTAATGTTCAAACGAGTATGCACACTGTATTCAAATGAGATTTTCGCAGACAACCTTTATTGCCTCTTTTATGAAAATTTTGCCATAAATCAGCACCGCATTCAACCAAAATCATACAGCTTGGAAAGTCAGGAAAAAGCTACACCTGTATTATAGTTATTGCGTGCTAGAATGTATTTAAAACCCATAACACTTACGACGACGCGTTTACAACTTTCAACGCGATACTTCAGTGTTATTTTGCTGATGATGTGGGCAAATAACAGAACGAGCATGGGTTGTCATTCTCTGTGGTCAGTGTGATTCACACGTACATTATTGGCTGAAAGTAGTCCCAGCTTCGGGTGGAAGGTGTTTTGATTGACAGGCATTACCACACTGGGCCTTGGAGAATTCAAGGTGCCTGGGGCATTGTTTATCTTATAATTACTTCAACTCAAGGGGTAAAACAGGGCTGTGTCCTGTCTCCGGTTTTATTTTCTATTTTTATCAACGAATTCACTAAATTACTCAAGGCTCATGATTTAGGGGTAAGAATTCACGATGTTTGTGTGGGAAGCCTCTTTTGGGCAGACGATGTTGTCTTACTGGCTAATGACGAGAATGAACTTAACAGTATGTTAAACCTAGCTGCCGATTTTGCAAATGAGTGGAGACTGAGTTTTAATGACGATAAGTCCAATGTCTTAATTACAGGTCAAAGGGTTAACAAAGACAAATTATGGAAACTTGGTGATAGATTGATTTCGGAAGTCGATTCTTATAAGTACTTGGGTGTTAATATATCTCGCAATCTATTGGATCATGCACATATTGATGAAGTTGTTAAAAAAGGGAGTAGACTGATTGCTTACATAAAGTCTATTATCGCCAACTTTGACGACTATAATCGCGTTTATTATGGGGATATACTATGGAGGACGATTGCGCTACCGTCGATCAATTATGCATGTGCTGTATGGTCCTGTAGCCAGTCAGATCTTGACAGAATTGAAAACTTGCAATCGCAAATGGCGCGACATATTCTGAAGGCTCCACGCAATACGCCGCGTGTTGCACTCTACGGCGATCTCGGCTGGTCGCCTCTTTCCACATTTCATAATATCGCGAGGGCGAAATACCTCTCTAGAGTTATTAATATGGAAATGCATCGCTGGCCAAGCTCCTCTTACTTACTATGCTTAGCCTTGGCTGCGAATTTAATCAGTTGCTCTTCAAATTTTTTAAATAGCGCTCAAAATATCCTTACCAGCTGCGACTTGAATACAATTTTTGACTGTGCGAAAACTGGGAGCCCTTTCGATCCGCACTTGGCTAAATCGATTAAGCGCGTACTTATGGATATTTCAGATAATGATTGGTTGGAAGAAGCTTGCTCCAAATCTTCACTAACTGATTATGTAACCATCAAAGATCGCCCATGTTTAGAAAGTTATCTTTTGGATAAAACTGACTTCCATGGCGTCAGTCTCAAATTTAAACTCCGCTCCAACACTCTTCCACTCAATCGCAGAATTAGAAATTGGACGGCAGATAATGACGGTACATGCAACCTATGTAACTCAGGTATTGAAGATGTTAGACACTTCTTGTTTACATGTCATGCTCTTAATAATATTAGATCCGAAGAATATACCAAGTTAGAAAACTATCTTATGTCAAATGAATATTATGATATATGGGAGCTTTTTATATCCGGCAGCTTAGATGTTAAATATCATCTCACACTTGGGAGCACCTCAAGTATATTCTGTAATATAGAAAATGCCGATATAATTTATTCATTATTTGATACTTTCTGTAAATCATATGTTAAGCGTGCGTGGAAATTGAGATCCGATATTATTCGGACTACAATGTAAATAATCTCTTCTTGCATACTTCGTTGCTGTAATTTTGTTTATATATGTTTTATATTTTTACTATATTTTCTAGAACTCGTTTTAAATCAACTTGGGTTCCAATGGTCATTGATAGCTATATGATTGATGGTACACCCTCAGATTTGGTGTCGCGCGTGCATCCCTTGTTCTGGACAACACATACGACGTCAAAGCTGAGAGTGTATCATCACACATTTTTGTATCTTGTTAATTTGCTTTTAAATGTGTTTTGTATTATTTATGTGTATGTGTGTCGGACGCACCGCCTTTTGGCCGAGTGCCACTGTTGTAAAAGTGTAAGTCCAAATAAATAAATAAATAAACTTCACTGATAACAACTGATAAAGTTGGGTTGAAACTGGTGAGTAGAATCCAGAGTTTTTGGCGAATGGGAGTTTCACGTAATGACGTATCTTAAAACCAGTATACCTCAACTAGGCTAGCTCACTGCCAGCTTAGCCCTGCAACAGGTATACCTCACACCAGGTTACAATATTAACCACAATACAGATCAAGTGAAATGTCGTTAACAGATTATCTAATGGGTTTGATTACACCTGAGGATTACCATAACCCTCACAGGAACCCAGAACGCTACAACCAATGAACCTTACCGGGCAGTAGCGGAACAAGTTACCGCCGGGCCGGGGGGCAGAGCGCACGGTCGGGCCCCAGGCATCATTCCCTAACCACGTGATTTCCTGAGAGACCCGTCATGATTACACTTCATGTTTTCAGGGGAGCTCAAAATAAAAAGGGCCAGTTGATTTGTGTAAGTTCCAGCTCGGCCCGGTCCCCAACCACCCCACCCCCCACCCACCTCCACCAGAATGTTAAAAAAAAAAATTAAAAAAATAAAATAAAACATTCTTTGGGGAGGGTCAAACCCCTCCGGGCCGGGGGACGGCTGCCTCCCCAGCTCCCCCTGACGGTCCGCCACTGTTACCGGGCCAGCATGCATAAAGGTAATAGGACCACAATCCAGCTGTCAATCCCGCCAGAGGTGTACAACAAACGGCATGTAATCCTCAACCCTCCTATGCCTCTCAGCCTTCCCAATAATAGTCCAAAACTCACGCTCATTCACGTTCCCACAACAATCCTACCCTAAACAGTCCTAAAATCTGCCTAATTGTAATAATTTACACTGACGAACCTCACCGATCACGCCAGCAGTAGCTTCCTGCCTCCGCTACGCTGTACAAAACAATCGCCTTGCTGCGTCCACGCACGTATCGGCCTTCAAATCCAGTATACCTCAGCAACAACAGCTCAGCAACAGGACAGCTTACGTTGCAACCATTCAGCATCAGCGCTTAGCAACAAGTGCCCGCGAAACATGATCACGCGACTATCTAACAGGACCCCCCGCAATGCGTGATGCGCGCTGCAAGCGCATACGTGATCAGAGCCATATACTTACATGTAAGTCTACCACTGTTTCATCACAGTATAGTATAATTTAAGAACGAATTTAATCATAAAAATGAGAATGTAAATATGAATGAGAATGTAAATAAATGTACAGACTTCCCAGAAAAAGAAATTTTCTCCATTTATGGATAAATTACTGGAGGGATTACACAAAAAGGGGAGGGGGAGTTAGCGGTCATCGAACTTACATGCAGTATATGTTATGAATAAAAGCTCTCATTCCTTATGCCATGTTTATTTCCACCCGCCTCTTTATGAATGATGAAGTTGACGAGGCATTAACCTTGGACCCACTGTGCTATACAGGTAGTGTAAAGCACTAAAGACGCATACAAGACCCAATGAATGTTTTTTCTCACTCGCCTGTGGTCTTCTTTACTAACGTTACTCTTAAATCCGCGGCTCCATTCTTTCTGCACAATCACATTTTGTACAAAAAGTGGTGCACCCCTAGTGCCCCCTGAAAATATGACCCTAGTTACTACGCCACTGCTCCAGCACTCATGCAATAGCTTAATTAGCACCCCCAGTAATAATAATAATAATAATAATAATAATAATAATAATAATAATAATAATAATAATAATAATAATAATAATAATAATAATAATAATAATAATAATAATAATAATAATAATAATAATAATAATAATAATAATAATAATAATAATAATAATAATAATAATAATATAGTTAGCAGTGAGACGCGCGTTCCATTTGCGTTCCATTTGCGTCCTTTAGAACATCTTGATAGCAACGCTGAGTGAACTACTGCAGGGTGAAATACACATCGCTTTTGCATGTAATTTCCCCTGAAACAATACAACTTTTCTCACAATTTTGTGATGATAATAATGAATGCTATGCAGCATCAACTCAACGGTGAATCAGCGACAAACTCTCAACGAGGAAGTCCATCGCCCGTTCTGGTCGGTATGCTTGAGCAGGTACCGCCAGATCGTATACACACTGCTCAGAACAATAACAGAATTCGTGCTGTAAACAGGAGAAAGTGGAGTAAGGACGATAACAGAATTGCAATGGAATGTTTTATAAGGAGCAAGCCAGAGAACAGAGGGTACAGAAGGAGAATGATTAACATATGGCAGGATAAAGGCATGTTTGAAATAAGCGAACAGCGGCTTGCCGACCAGGTAAAACAAATCAAACATAATCAGTGGCTAACGAAAGTTGAGGTGGAAGAGATGAGTAGAATAATATCACGGACAGAGGCTGGGGATGAAGAAGTGCAGGAGGAGGAACTGGACAACGTGGTCGCTGGTGAGCTGGCAAGTTCCCAGAGTGCGGATGAGGTCAGTGGAGGAATAAAAGAGGGAACAGAAGACTTGACGGAGGAAGAGCTAGAGGTTAGGAAGAGGATTGAAGAGGTAATGGTATCGGTAAAAGGGACAGGTAAGTGGAGTATTCCTGCATTGCGCCAGGTCCCAAGGAAAAAGCTGACAAATGGATCAGCTATGGTAAGTAGAATCCTTGGGACGGTAAGTACTACTAATCTTTCTGAAATTAACGATCTTGTCTTTGCAGGTGCAGTTGTAGTAGCGGAGAGATCAGGGGTAAAATCTTCACATTCACAATCACGACATAAAGATAATAAACCTTGGTGGAAACGCAGACTTGAGGGCCAAATTAACGAGTTACGCAAAGATCTCAGTAGAATAGAGCAAATGGATAGAGGTGCAATGAAAGATTCAGATATGAGGAACAGATTAATGAAGAAGTATCAAGTAAAAGGAAAGGGGATGAGTGTAGTTAAGGAAGAAATAAAGCAAAGGGTTAAGGCGAAGGCTGCGAAAGTAAAGAGGTACGATGACAGAGTCAGGCAGTTTCATCAAAATCGCCTATTCAGTACAAATCAACGTCAATTATTCAAAGAATTGGACAGGAAATGTGACAACTCACAAGTGAGCCCAGAGCCAGCAGAGGCAAGGAATTTTTGGGGTGGTCTTTGGGATCAGCCTGGTGATCATAACAGACAAGCAGAATGGTTAGCCGACGTGAAAGACGAGTTAAAGAATGTACAACAACAAGAGGGATTTCAGATTGATGTGAGCAAGGTGAAGAAACAGTTGAGGAAAGTGCCGAATTGGAAAGCCCGGGACCAGACCAAGTGCACGGATACTGGCTAAAGAACTTCAGTAGTCTTCATGAAAGAATAGCCCAGCAGCTGCAACAATGCTTAGTGCGTGGCAATGTTCCGACGTGGATGACTGAAGCAAGAACGGTTCTCATCATGAAGGACATTAAGAAGGGTAACGTTGCAAGTAACTATCGACCTATTACATGTCTACCCATGATGTATAAACTTCTGACCGGTATCATTGCAGAAGACGTCACATAGAAGATCAGCAGTTACTTCCAGATGAGCAGAAAGGTTGCAAGAAGCGGTCAAGAGGAACGAAAGACCAATTCATCATTGATAAGACGGTGCTAAAGGACTGTAGGAACAGGAAAACTAATCTGGCCATGGCATGGATAGATTACAAGAAGGCATACGACATGGTATCACACTCGTGGATTATGGAATGTTTGGATATGATAGGGGCAGCTGATGCGGTGAAATGTCTCCTGGGTGAGAGCATGAAGACATGGAGAACAAATCTGATGGCCAGTGATGAATGTCTTGGTAAGGTAAACATCAGACGAGATATTTTCCAGGGCGATTCTCTGTCTCCACTGTTGTTTGTTTTGGCGCTGTTCCCTTTGACGATGATTTTGCGGAAGGTTAGTGCGGGATACGAGATGACGAAGGATGGATGCAGGATTAATCATCTGCTCTTCATGGACGACCTGAAGTTGTTTGCGAAGAACGAGAAAGAGATTGATTCCTTGGTGCAGAACTGTACGGATCTTCAGTGATGACATCGGCATGAAGTTCGGTCTGGAGAAATGTGCTGCGATGACCATGAAGAGGGTAAAATGGTACATTCGGATGGAATTGCTTTACCAGATGGCACACAATTGAGGGCGTTAGGTGAAGAAGAAAGTTATAAGTATCTTGGAGTGCTTGAAGCAGATCATGTACTGCACGAGGAATCGAAAGAGACTTAAGAAAGAGTATATAAGACGAGTGAAGAAGTGTTTGAAGTCCAAGCTGAATGGAGGAATATGATAAAGGCGATCAACACTTGGGCTGTGTCACTAATGAGATACAGTGCGGGAATTGTCGAGTGGACTAAGGCAGATCTAGATGTTGCTGACAGGAAAACGAGGAAAGTGATGACGATATACGGTATGTTACATCCACGGTCGAATGTCAGCAGACTCTATCTACCGAGGTCAGAGGGCGGAAGAGGGTTACTTAGTGTATCAGACAGCGTTAACATCGAGAGAAGGAGCTTGCAGTGTCATGTAAGAAGTACTCGGGAAAAGTTGTTGAAGGTTGCGCAGAAATACATGAAGGCAGACGAATTAGGTCCAAAGGAGTATAAGAATCAAAGAAGAGAAGAAAGAACACGAGATTGGCAAGAAAAACCACTTCACGGCCGATTCCTGAGATGTACCGAAGAAGTGGCAAGTAGCAAGACTTGGGAATGGTTGAGGAGAGGAGAACTAAAGAAAGAAACAGAGGGTCTGATTACTGCAGCGCAAGACCAGTCTCTGCCGACGAATGTGATGAAGGCAAGGATCGAGAAGTCAGATGTCTCTTCAATGTGCAGAATGTGCAATGCGGCAGAGGAGACTGTATTTCACATTGTCAGCGAATGCAGAGTGCATGCTCAGACAGAGTACAAAGGCAGACACGACAAGTTGGCCAAGGTGATCCATTGGGATCTGTGTAAGAAGTACGGTGTCAAGGTGCAATCGAAGTGGTACGACCATGTGCCGGAAAAGGTTGAAGAAACGGACCATGTCAAGATTCTCTGGGACTTCAACATCCAGACAGATCATGTTATAGAACATAGACGGCCGGATGTTGTTGTCTTGGATAAGCATGAGAAGATGTGTCATCTTATTGATATAGCTGTGCCAGGTGATAGTAGAATAGCTTCGAAGGAGAAGGAAAAGGTACAGAAATATCAGGATTTAGCGAGAGAACTCCGCAAGCTGTGGCAAGTCAAGGTGAAGGTTATTCCTGTGGTAGTGGGAGCACTGGGTACAATTCCGAAGGCACTGGAGAAACATCTCAAGGAGATAGGAACATCTGTTAGAGTAGAATTACTACAGAAGGCGGCACTCTTAGGGACAGCAAGGATTCTGCGAAAGACACTCGAGATCTAAGGCTACGGGACGTAGCTTGACTCGAGATGTAACCGGCAGAAAGGAAAACAAGATCTTTCTTTTCATGCTGTGCTAATGCGAAATAATAATAATGTGGACTTATATAGCGCACGTATCCACCAAACTGGTGCTCAAGGCGCATTATATTATTACTCCCTCATCAGGCTCATAAATCATTCCTGAAACCATCTCAGCTCCCTGGGGAGTATACAGCTCAATTGCTGTACAGCGCATATATGGCTAATCAAACACAACAACCAACTCTGCCCTCACAGGTACCCATTTACCCCTGGGTGGAGAGAAGCAATTATGGAAAAGTGTCTTGCTCAAGGACTCAAGCACCCTGATCGCGGTTGGGATTCGAATCCACATTCTGACGACTCGGCCATCAGAACACAAATCTGATGCACTAAACCGCTCGACCATGGTACGCCCTCCTTTCTAAGTTGTCACTAACTTGACTTTCGTCAAATAATGGGGACCATTGCTAGTATTATTCGTGTAGGAGTATTAAGGAACTTGTCTACAGTGAAAGAGTATCAATTTGAAATATTTGGTAGAATTGAACTGTCACAAGAGGGCGCCTTTTCAAGAATGTTTCTACAATTTATTCATTTATTCATGCATACTGTAGTGACATCATGTATGGTAATAAGACATTGATTATATTACCTCCCATATTATAGGGTGTAGCGGTAACAACAAGTAGAAGTTGCAAATTGTGCAAAACAATATACAAATATAATATGGTTTGAAGGTGGACAGTCGATATTAGCCGCTCCCCGAGATATTGGAAGTTGACAAACTAGTTCCCGAGGTGAGGCCGAGGGAACTACCCAGCTAACATGCATACGTTGGGCCGACGTCGGTGAACGTCGGCGTCAAAAAACGGACGTTGTACGGACGTCGGGAAGGTCGGAGTCACTTTCTAAACGTTGTACGGACGTTGGCAAACAGTATGAAGTACAACAGGTCGATTTTCAACGTTGGCACAACGTAGTTATAATACGGACAACGTAACGTCGGCGTACTAAGGTTCAGTGTGCCAACGTCGGGAAATGTGCAGTATAACAGGTCGATTTTCAACGTTGGCACAACGTATAGTTATAATACGGGCAACATAACGTCGGCGTCCTAAGGTTGTGCCGCGTCGGGAAATGTTGTGCAGTATACAATTAAAGGTCGATTTTCAACGTTATGGCACAACGTAAGTATAGTGTGGGCAATGTAACGTCGGCGTTTTAAGGTTTTGTCAACGTCGGCAAATGCTGTACAGTATAACAAGTCAATTTTCAACGTTGGCACAACGTAGCTAGTTATAATGTGGGCAACGTAACGTCGGCGTCCTAAATTTTGTCAACGTCGGCAAATGTTGTGCAGTATACAAGGTCGATTTTCAACGTTTGGCACAACGTATAGTTAAAATGTGTACAACCTAACTACGGCGCATCATATATACGTTGTGCCGACGTCAAAATCCAATGGTGTTTTAATTTCCGAAAAGGCAGGGCATTGTACACTTTAATTAAAAAAAATATCGTAATTTTACGGCTCAAAAGTGTGTAAATTCCACGGCGAATTACCGTATCATCCTTTCAGTGTTTTACGGCCAGGCCGCTCCCATTGCACTCTGGGATATATCCAATATGTAAATCATCTGACATTAATTTGACCTAGCTTTGTGCTCGAATCATTTCCAAGGTTTAAATATGTGAAAATGGGTAAAGTTTAAGCCATTTTCAAATATTTACTGTTAACTTTATGATAAAAAGGTAAGATTTTGGTGTTCTCTTCTATTTTGATGTAAAAAAGTACATTCAAAATTTCAAATATTGAAATATATAGATTATAATTGCATGACACCATGATTTGAAAAGAGATTTGAAAAGACAGTATATAAAGGATACATGTTCTAAACATAAGTAACTGGAGAGGGGTCGTTGAAAAGGAACCAGACTACGCGTACGTGTAGGTAAGAGAAAATTGCGTCGATCAACCCCCCAATCAATATCTACAGATCCATCCCACAGTAATTGTGCAGCATCCCGTGGACGTTTCAACCTTAACTGCTTAAGTACCGTAAATAATACGTTAACCGTAGATTTATTTCCAGTTATGAAAATACGGTACCCGTGAATATATGGAAATATTTAAAACCCGCTGCACTATATATGTTTGAGCGGGAATTTTTTTTACAGTGTACCGGTCTACCCAGCCTAGCATGCATACGTACGTTGGCCCAACGTGTGCCAACGTTGTGGCGGGGTTGACCCGTCGTCGGTACAACGTTGGCCTAACGTCTTCGACGTTGGCCCGATGGAGAAAATAAACGGCAAGGTGACGTCAACTGCCGACGTTGGGCCAATCATAAAATATTATGTTGTCCCAACGTGCTACTAATACGTCATACGAACGTTGGCCCAACGTATGCATGTTAGCTGGGTAGTTTGTCAACTTCCAATACTGAGAGGAGCTATCGACTGTCCACCCGAAATAAACCATGTTATATTTGTTTTACTATACCTCATACATATTCAGTTTCTATTACAATAATAATGAGCTCGGGAAAACGCGAATTGACATTTACGTGTGCCGCCATCTTTTCATGTGTATGTAGCTAGGGCGATGTTCGCGCGTGCATACTACACCCGTGCGACTGTTCCCGATTGCTTCGTAAAGCGCATGCGTAGTAGACTGACACATATGCGAGTCTACTACGCATGCGTATTTACCCTGTACGTGAATACTCGCGGGTGCTTGGTAAACAGCTGTAAGCGACCGTTTCAACTCATGAAATGATACACTCATTACAGACCAGGATACAGTGGCTAAACTTTAATAAAACGCTTTACTCAAGAAGAAAACCCTGTAACATAGAATAATAAGTATAATAGTTTAGCCATTACGAATATTATCAACTACAATCAACAAGAACTAATCACTAACTCTTAATAACCCTCAAAATATCTAATACAATGCTGAAATCACTCATTACTTCCCTTCACTATAATTCACCCTCAATCCTTATAATATACACAGATGACTGAATTCCTTTATATTTTCAAAACATGCTAAAAAATGTCAAAAGAATTAAAATCAAATAACCATAGGGTAACATGTACCACCAATAATCATCCCAGTAGTTAATTTGGCCTAAGGCCAACCCCAGACATGGTGTGTCCTTGTGAGGGCAAGGCACAGTCATAAAACACTTAAGTCAGTGTACAGGCAAGAGATTTGTTTATAAAACCTACCCCATCCAGCACAGAGCACTACCATTAAATGGCCCACCTCAGCACCAAGGCCAACCAGAGCCCAGCCAGGGTTAAATTGATTGTACAGCTGTTGGAAAAGGAATAAGCAGATTGAGCACAAGCAATTCTCACAAGTTTACATGAAAAGTTGCACAGTGGAATAACCCAAAAATAAGTAAATCAAGTAAATAAAGGTGAATCAAGCACCTTCAATTTTATCAAATTGATATGTCTGTTACTTCTATTACTGCGGAAATCTCCTGAACATCATATTTTAATTAACAAAAGGCACCGTGTACCCTCTTTCGTCACAAATAATTATTTTAACCCAAACGGTTCTCAGAAACAATTGTGTTACACAATAGAAAACATCTCAAAAGAACATTCGTTTCGTTTCTGCCATCTACCGGCATCTTGGTAGACCTTTTCTCCATTTCAAACATACCAGTACTAATTTTCTTCTCGCTCTCATGGCGATCTTCCCAAGAGACAAATATATTTGGAACAAAATCGATCACTGCTCCACTTAGTCTGACTATGTCTACATGTATATCCATTTTACGACAACTTAAAATAAAACAATTCCGATACCATTAATACAAAAATTAAATCAACACTAAATATATATTAAAGAAAGATAACATGAGATTTGTACAGTAAAATAAACCCAAATAAGTTGTAGTTAAAGTTTGACTGCTTGAAGCCCATACTGAAACAATACTGCGGTAGGTAAGCTCACATTAGCCTTCCTGGTAAACTTGGCAGTTTCTTTACAAACAACAGTAATCTGTAAGCTAACATGACGTTTTGGTCTCTACAGAAATACCCTAAATAACTGCAGACCATTCATTGTTTCTCATAAGGATAAACCCACAAGTAACACTCTAATAAAAAACGAATTTACTTCGACTCCTATCCAAAAGAGCTTTATCGGCCTAAATATAATTATCCTTATTTCTAACAAATACGAACTTCAATTAGTTTTCTGCTAATTATTATTGTAATGATGACTGCCCCAGTCTCGTCAAGGAATACATATTGGAATTACCTTTATGATGTCAAGAAGGTGATACAGCCATGTTTCATATGAAGAAATACAGAAGATAGGAGATCTGTAGAAAGTCCGCCTGCTTTTATTGCATGTCTGTGGGCAAGTGGCTCAACGCTGCCTGGCAAGCACTAGCAACGGCCAGCTCAAGGCCTCTTAAACCTCTATCTTAGTTTATAGCAGTGGTTGTTTATAGCGGGTTAATGGGATTTGATGATTGAGGCCACTGGACCTCTGGGTCAGTTTACAAGTGAGGTACAATGTGTCTGATATTTATGGTTTGTATCAAGAATCCGGTGTTAGTACTAAGGAAAAGAAAAACAAATGTTAGTAATATTGATACAGGAATAACATACACAGTAAAGGGGAAGTGGGGTACCTATTCTCCCCGTTACACAGCCAAAATAGCATCTGGCACGTGATGGTGAATGGACCAGTGAGAATTCGGCTCTCGAACATGAATATGTATGAGGTATAGTAATAGGGGTTAATTTACATAGGCTTGAGTGGAATAGATTCATTTGGGGTGGAATTTATGTATGTTTTTTTTTGATGTTTTAGTTTGAAGTGGTCTGTTTTAATTTGAAGTGATCAGATTGGACAGATTTATTCTGTGTTCACATGAATTAATCTGCCACAATAGGTTCAAGTGCATGATGGGTTAGGTTATGTAAAACGAAACAATTAGATACCGTATATTTTGCAATCTCATAAGGAAACGTTTTGCTAACCCAAACTGTAGGAAAAATTAACCAAGTATTGGCAAAAAAACATGTAAATAACAGTACACCAACAATATCAGTGCTATTGTATGTGTAAACGTTAGAGAATTGCATTATTTTTCTCCAGTGGACCTTGGGCCAGTGCACACAAGGGGTTCAGACAAAATATTTTACCGGTTGAGATAATAAAACTAATATTGTTTAGGTTTCCTTATGATAGAACCTCTCTAAAAATTGGAAAAGGCCATTATTGATATTTGCTTAGATCCTCTCTGTAATCAATGCAAACTCAGAAAGAACTGTACATTGTACACTCTTAAATGTTCAGTCATGTCAGTGACAACTTTTTATAAAGTTGGATTTAACTTTTAAAAGTGTTGAATTAACATTGATAGAGTTAGACTTAACTTGACTCCATGTTAATTCAACACTTTCTTTGAGTTTAACTTTGTAAAGTGTTGTCACTCACCGAACTCTTAAAAGGTTGACTCAATTAGTTTTAAGAGTGTACGTGTACTCATTTGAATGGGGTATGATTTTTATGTGTGCTTGCTTGTGTTTACAATGGGGCACTTTATGTAGTATATTCTTATTGTGGGCTGGCTTAGCATTAATTGTGGCCTTTTGAATTGTATACAAACAAGTTGTTGTATTTGTTTCAATAAAGCAATCACCATGCTGCAGTACATTTCACTGATCCCCATATTTATTGGAATAAATGGAAGGAATATACGATAATGCAATACAAAGCTAACAAAAATAAAGTTTAAAAGATACAGAGTGGACTACACTCCATTGAAATATTACACATCTATAGATACACGAGTTGAATCTAAATGAAAGATACCTGTATTACACCCTGATTGATCATCTATGGCCAAACAAGTATCTATAGATACACGAGATGAATCTAAATGAAAGATACCTGTATTACACCCTGATTGATCATCTATGGCCAAACAAGTCTCTGGTTTCAGGTCTCTGCACGCGTGGCCACCTCAGACCAGCTCGTTGGCATTTTTAGTTTTCTTTTTGGTGATAAAACAATGTCCAATTGCAGACAAAATTGCTGGATAGATTGGAATTCTGTCATGCTTTATGTATGGGAAATTTGGTCTGGTTCCAATAACCAAGTAAAAAATTAAAAAATTAAAAATAAAAATTTTCAAGCCGACCTATGACCAGAAACCAGAGATTTTGTTTTGCTTATAGGGAATGTCATCAACAACCTTCTCAGTGCCCAAGATTCATGTCTCAATTTGTTCACCCTGGCTTTGCTAGAGTACAAATATTGTTACCAATCACTGAAAAACCCAGGTTTAACCTACAATGGTAGATAATATCCATACAATAATAAAGCTACTATCACTGTATCTATTGCCTACATCCTTCATTGTTTAAGATACAAAGATTATGCAGATCAACTCACAACTGAACTATAGTCACACTCAAAAAACAGTTATCTACATGTATGTGTATTCTATTATTCATGTACATCTAAATGGTGCGAAAATATTTGAATGTTGTCTTCAGTTTTAATCCATAAAGTCAAGGTATTCAGTAAAAAGATTGGCCCTTACTATATGGAGTTTAATCTATTTCTAAAATCTACATGTTAACATATATTTACTTTAAAAAAC
>CM055829.1:18142739-18174645 GCA_029582265.1 Zoroaster sp. YZ-2022 | reverse complement strand
ATAAAAATTCCATGCGCTTTTATATGTAAAAGCACTAGTTTTAAGGGATGATGACTGATTAAAATAGACGTTTTTTGTTTGTTTCATAATTGTTTTTTTTTAAGGACGCGGCGCGTGACTATAACTTCGAGCATAACTCACGTTATAGACAACCTAGAATCATGAATAAAACGGTTTTTAAAGAAAATAAAGCACTTTAGATGTCCTCGTTAATTTGATGTATATAACACAAAAATGTAGCAACAAATTTCACCATGTGAAGGGTTTTTCCCCAGATCACATCACATTTTCTGAAGAAAGAAGATTGCTCATGTCATGAACAATGAGCAGAAAAGGACCGTCTTAATGAATAGAAAATATTAAGGGAAATATAAGTTTGACATATCTATTTCAGAAAATAGATGTCTGATACCACTTTGGTAGCTGAAAGGGGATAGGCAATAGTACCAATTCAGCTAACCAGTCTCTCAAATGAACACATCACTGAAAGCTGATTCCAAATCACTGAAAGTAAATAGGCCTTCATTTGAATAATGTCTGGCACTCTGACTCAAGCCAGTGGCAAGAGCATATTCAAAATTTGACCCACTGTTGCTATTCGCTCTGCACCCGGTTTCCTTATGTAGCCATTTTGGCGTCAAGTGTTTGCTTACACATAACCTGAATCCTCCTTAACTCCCCAGGCCCATTTGCTTACACATAACCTGAATCCTTCCTAACTCCCTAGGCCCATTTGCTTACACATAACCTGAAACCTTCCTAACTCCCTAGGCCCATTTGTTTACACATAACCTGAATCCTCCAAAATCCTTCAGTAGTAAAGCAAGCACATGACATGTATGCACACGTGTTTCTGGGCCGTGTGATACATGTACATGGCCAAGGACCCTCCTGCATGCATGGAGCAATAAACAGTGTCCACTGACCCAAGCACTGACCTTGCAATCACAACAAACATGGATGTACATGTACCATGGAAAGGCAAGTATGCCTAATAACCTCAATCCTCCAAAATCCTTCACTTTAGCAAAGAGCATGTAGCATGTAACCTCAATCCTTCAAAATCCTTCACTTTAGCAAAGAGGATTTGGGAGGATTTGGGAAGGTTAGAGTTAATCAGATGATGATGAACATTGGATTTGAAGGACTGACCAGATGGAACATTCACAACAGAGGCAGGTAAAGAGTTCCAGAGCCTGGCATAAGAAGCTAAAAAGGACCTCTGATGCTGTGAGGTACGAGATTTTGGAATAACAAGTGTATGTTGATGGGAGGCAGATGACAGCCTGGTAGAGAACGTATGCTTTAAGCTGAGGTCGTTTACGACTGTCCAGTGGATGAGGCAGCAGAGAACACGGCCTTTTGCGGACGACTGTGAGACCAGCCCCTTGTCTACAATGCCTCGGAGATTGAATAATAAGTGCATATGTTATGGTATTACACATGTGTATTTTTGCCAATAAAATACACACTTGCCACTGAATTGAGTCAGTATACCAGACATCATTCAAATGATGCAATTTTGCAAAGGACTTATTGAGCATTTACCTTGAGTACAATATCATGAATAGGGTCTGTTGTATCACCCTCGGAGAGAAGCTGCGACATATCTTTCACAATCAGAGATGGTCCTACCACCGGAACTTCGGTTAAACTACACAAGAAAAAATGTACAGGATAGGAAAGATAATGTTTCATGACAAAGAGGCTATGAGTTTGGTTGAAGGGGCTGCCCTTCCGCCAAAGATAAGTAAATGAAAGGAGTTTGCAAGGAACATTCAGCCAGTTCCAAACTAATCTAAGGGAGGAGGGCCAAAGTCATAACACAGCCAAGCCTTCGAGAAGCCTGGCCAGGCCCGGGCTTTGCCAAGGCCCAGAGGTCTATAGCAGAGCACATAAAAAACCTCTACTAATGAATAGATGTCTAATCTATTTTGTTCACAACTGCGGCCATTATAATGAGCTCTACTTGGCTGGGCTAGAGTGCCAGGTAGCCTGGGCCAGGCCGGGCTTCTCAAAGGCTTGGCTGTACCATGACTTTGGCCCTCCTCCCTAAAACATGTTTGAAAATTATCAGACAAATTACAAAAAATTTCACATTTAAAGCCACTATGCACTATTCTGGAATATTAAAAAAGCATAAATGATCTCAGTTTTACATGAAAATTACTTGGTGTTAAGCTCATGATGGTATCAAACATCCCTTGAAATATTTCTGTCTCGGGTCCAATCCGAGGACAGAAATTTCTGTTAGAATGACTACAAACAATCTGAATGCATTTTGACTATTTTCTCATTTAAATAAAGCTGAAACTTGGTTTTTATCCATATCTCTTGATTGTTATAATGTATGGATGCATTTACAGACATTGGTTCTTTGGTTTCTGTACATATCTCTTGATTCTTATAAAGTATGGATGCATTTACAGACATTGGTTGGTTTCTGTACATATCTCTTGATTCTTATAGAGTATGGATGCATTTACAGACACCGGTTGGTTTCTGTACATATCTCTTAATTCTTATAAAGTGTGGATGCATTTACAGACATTGGTTGGTTTCTGTACATATCTCTTGATTCTTATAGAGTATGGATGCATTTACAGACACCGGTTGGTTTCTGTACATATCTCTTGATTCACGTAACTGGCATGGATGCATTTACAGACACGGGTTGGTTTCTGTACATATCTCTTGATTCTCATCAAGTATGGATGCATTTACAGACACCGGTTGGTTCCTCTACATATCTCTTGATTCTTATCAAGTAGGGATGCATTTACAGACATATATATATATATATATATACTGAGACGCAATAGAAACTTACCACTTTTTCGACCTTAAATTATCAGTAATCACAATGCACAAATGTAATATGTGCACTTATTTTGGCAACGTGACCCTCTGACGCTTCATGTGAAGTGGATACAGATGGGATCGAGTACAGTGGACAAAACGTCGACATTTCCTCAATAAATGCCAACATTTCTAATCCAAAATTGTTGTGTTGTCTCATTTTGAACCATTACAATTTATGCTATTCCAAAACAAGTGGTAAGTTTCTATTATGTCTCAGTATATATATATATATATATATATATATATATATATATATATATATATATATATATATATATATATATATATATATATATATATATATATATATATATCTCTTTTGACTGTGAGTTCGGTAGATTGTGCTCTTATTTTTAAACAAGTGGTTTCACATTTCACATCATTTATATAATACTCAGTCTCAACTTCAATACAAAATATTTGTATATGGAAACCAAATAGCTACCACTTCAAAGAACAGGGCACACAATTATTTGCAGAAAATGTCTCTATATACATTGTTTTAATATCTGTTATAACATTAATTGTGATATTAAGCTCAGTTTGTAAGCCACAGTTGCTCTAATTTAATCAACAGTTGATTACCACTGTGATGGATTTATGAGTAAAATTAATTTTTGAAAATTGCTGTGAAGTGAATTCTGGGTCAAAAATGATAACAAATAAAAGAGTAATAAAAATAATAATTTAAAATTTATAGAGCGCTATTTTCATAAAGTGATCAATGGTGCTTCACAAATTGCATGCCACCAACACAAAATTACAACTTAAATAAAAATAAAACGGATCTCTATCAACAAAGTATCAATACAGTTTAGCTGGTATAAATGTAGTTTAACTGGTCTAAATGTGGGCAAAACATAAAACACAATCAAATTTGAAACTAACATCAGGTCAACAGATTAGAACAAAATATTTTCTTAATTGAATTGCCAGGCAGTTCAACTTATTTATTTTTTTCATAATGAACAATATATATGTGTATATGTGACCCCGCACGGCGGATGTTTATTTCACAAAGTGTGTGAAAAAGAGAAATTCCGAGAACCATTTTGCGGTTGTTAGTGCGTTTTTTTTTTCAAAACATCCTGTATTTCTCGAAATGGTAATTTCATTGTTTTTCGACTTTCAATGTCCATAACTTTCCAACAGAATGCATGATGGATATAATTTTTTCACCACTGAAAAGCTAAAGAGTTGCCCTTTCATATGATACCAATAACTCTTTTTTTTTTTCTGGGACGTTTTTGTGGGTTTTGTCATGCTGGGTCACATATGTTACTGTTCCATATGTTTATGGGTAATATACTACTCAAAACAATTTAGGGAACACCGGAATAATCTCAGTTAAAGCAAGATCATTTATTTCAGATAAACACAATGTTTCACAGAATTGATGACAAACAACTGCACAATGAAACAGATGATAAAGGATGCATGTAGTGATTACACATTTCATGACATGACTGCTGAAAGAGAGACGGGGTTGCAAATGAAAATCCCGGTTCATGGAACATTTCAAACCTATTTGATGTTAAAAATCCGGTGTTCCATAAATTGTTTCGAGTAGTATACAACAGACAGATGGACAGAAGAACAAACTGAATTAGAGGTGTAGTCAGGTCTTTTTTATATTGCTGTGGCTATCATTACGTGCCCGTAATAAATAAAGTCAATCAAACAGCACGACAGTCTTGAGAGTGGGTAGACTTAAGTTTCCCCTGGCTACACTCAACCCGACATATGAGGCCCTTTCATATTAACCATAACCCCCTTCAACATCTGGCTAGACACCCAGCTCAATGCAACAACATCCATCAGTTGTCCAAGTGTGTAGCTGCCCTAACCCCCTTCAATAACTGGCTAGACACCCTGCTCAATGCAAGAACATCTACCAGTTGGCCAAGTGTGAAGCTTGCTCAGTTCAACAAGATCCATCAGCAAGAACAAAGGATCTTTTGTTCTCTGCTCACTTCAACAAGATCCACAAGATGTTTACATTTGTTGCGTTCAGCATGGTTAGGGTTAAAGCAGCCTCTTGTTAACTTGTGTCCTTGTCTTTCTTCCAAAGGGGTGTTGCAATGACTTGTGTAGCCCGTTCTACAGTGATATACTCATCAGTTCTGTCCTGTATGTGGTAATGGGCTCGGAGTTCCTCCAGTGCTTTTTCCTCAATCTGTAAAATGGAGGGTAAGTCATTCATTCACTGATGTGATTTTAATTGATTTGAATTCAAATTTGTGCTTAAAACTTCTGATAACTAATATCTGTTCATCATAATGAAGTTGTGATCTAACATTCGGATTTGTTAGCACGCATTCAATTGTGGAAAAATGAATCACAGCATTGATCCATTTCAAGTTTGTAATATCACCAGAAGTCTATTACCTACATGAAGTGTGACAGCCAGCTGTAGTCCATACCATGGTATTGTACTCCAAATGCGCACACGCACAACCAGCATGGTTACGAGTTTTGCTACACCGCCCGCCCGTCGTGGGGCATCATGGGATCAGCGCGACACGCAAAGCTAGTTCCGAGAACTAGATCTCGACGTGGGCAAACCATCAGCTGTGGGGCGAATGCGATAAACGCAAAGGTGGGTGCACGACCTATATCCTCTCATATACCGGGTAAGTCTCCCAGAATGCACTGCTTTTAGAGTCCTTGCATGTACGTAAGTCTGTGGAACAAAATGTCATGAATGGACCAATTCCATTGTTCTTGGAGTACTATGCCATGGACTAGGTTAGTACATGTGTGGCACACTTTATGTGTAGGTAATAGACTTCTGGTATCACATTTTGTCAAAATGACACCATGTCAGGCGGAATTTCTTGCGACATATAGTCACATCACCAACTTCACATCCAAATAGTTTTGTGATTAGAATTCAATAATTTTGTAATCAAGTAATTACAAAAGGTTTACACTTTATAATATGTAAACACTTGGCAACTAAAATTAGACGTTTTTGGTGAATTTTGTGAAAGTTTTCACCTGGATGAGAGAAAAATGGTTTCTTGAGAGTCTTGGCGGCGTCGCTTGCTGCTTGCTCTCCGTCTGGATGATTTTGGAGAAGCGGACATGAGCCACTGGAGTAGAACTGGCTTGAAGATGCCAAGGACTAACAAGAAAACAAGGGGAAAAAAGATACTTATGTAACTAAGTGTAGACATCTGTCTCAAATGTACAAATTTTGCAACGTGTGCCCTCAACAGCTCATGTATGGTATGAATACCAGCATTAAAGGTACGGTATAAAAATAACCAAAAAGTCAAATTGTAATGTGATACTTACTTGGTGTAAAGTGGATGAGGGTATTAATTTTCCCCTATATATATATATATATATATATATTTCTGTCTGAGCTGCTGTCACTTTTAAGAAAAGTAATTTCCAGTTACAATTTAGGAAAGAGTACTCTGTCATAAATTCCTTTTGTGACTGCAAGGGTAAAAATCAGTCAACATTTTGAAATACTTGCCAAGGTATATCTAGTGCACTTAAAAGTTGAACACTGTCAAACCTAAGTACGTTTATAGGTCCAAGTGAGTCAACCGTTTTTGACTGGTAAAAGCATTGTCTGGTATTGTTGAGGGTCAGCGGCGTAGCCAGGACTTTTTCAGTGGGGGGGGGGGGGCACAGGGGGGCATTGCTTTTCAGTGGGTTTTTTCCCTTTTTTTTTTCTTTCTTTTTTTGAGGCACTATCAGGATTTTTTGTCGGGGGGGGGGGGGGGGGGCACCGGAGGGTGCACTGGAAAAATGCCCCTGTGTGTACATTTGGGTCAACAGTCAAAACAGGCAGTTGACTGGTTTTGACCTCTACAGCTACTTGCCACTGAAGTTAACAGAATGTATACAAAACATGTGCGTTCACTCTTTTCTCGTGAACCACATCAAGGAATAAGCTGAAACTTTCACAGGTTGGTTGATTTATGTAACCTCATTGGTGTAACTTTTTATTATTTATCAATATTAATAACACGCGATCATAAATGAAATGAAAATCAATCTTACTTTTCAGGTGTTTCTGGATGACTTATCTCTTGAGAGGATGCTTCAGTTGATGACCAGAGACTGTGATCAGACTCCGAGGCTTGTCTTGTGCGAGATACGATACCAAAACTGTAACCAAGTATAGGAACATTTTAAAGGGATGAATTACTATTCATGGGTGGCAATAACTGCACTGGTACGTGGGAACGTACGTTCATTTGAACATGCTAGTTTTCAAGAAATATATCAATCCTAAAACTATCACTAAGGCCAACAAAAAAAAGTCTCCAATTTCTGGTATCCACGCGCGTCGCCTCAGAGCCACACGTCACCATTTTTAATTTTCCTTTTTGTTTTGGTTATAAAACGATGTCCAATTGCATCAAAAATTGCTGGATCGATTGGAATTCTCCCGTGCTATTTTTTAACGACATTTTCACATTAGGGTATGAACGTTCGTCCGATTTGTGAGGCCTCTCTTAGCCACCATACTTTGTGTATGGGAAATTTGGTCTGGTTCCAATAACTGGTACATGTATCTGGTACATGTAACTGGTACATGTATCACATATTTTACTGGCTGGCAAAAAAATAAAAAATAAATAAAAAAAAGAAAGAAAAAAAAAGCATTACCACACTGATTTTGAAGCCTTTTTTTTGGTTGGCCTAACGGGGTCGATTTCAACTGTACTATCCTGATCAGTATATACTTTTATCCTGATTGAAATCCTACTCTCCTAATGGACAATATTACCCTAAGTGCCATATACCATTGGGAATCTTGCTTATGCTCAACCCAGTGTTAGTGACAGAAATCTGAACTTTGGCTTGTTGCCACCTTCCACTCATTTTTGGATGCCAAGTATCATATTCCAACATTTATGTATACAAATGTTTCTTTATGGTCACCAAGACAGCTTGAATTGTAATTTGACAAAGGGATGAATCATATTCAAAGCATGTAATTATATTTAAAAGCATTAGGAACAAATTGAGATTTTCTTGGGTACGTACATGTACCTCAGAAAATCTCAATTTGTTCCTAAAGGTTTCCAATATACGAAATGCATGTAATTACAGCTTGGTACAGTCACATAGTACTGTAAATTTGAAGATGGTTGGTATCATGGGTTGGTATCACATGATATAACAATGCTTATTTTTGGAAGAGGTGAACTTTCTCTATTATGACTGTGCCGGGTATTCGGGTACCCGGATACTTGACCGAAACTGTCATTACCCGGTTCCATTTTCCAGTTCAGCCACATAAATGGAAGTGTCTGATTTTTTGTTTACAATATATGTGTGTGGGGAAAGGGGATGCTATGAGTCATTTTTAATATAGAAGCGGGAAATTATTACAGTAAGTCCACATTTATTATGAGTCTAATAAACGAAGAAAAACTTGTGTTCATGTTGATTATTTTAATTCATTGTTGAAGAATGTTATTCTAACATACGTGTGATAATACAGCACTGATAACATTTTGCTAACTTATTAAACTGTATTTCAATGACATTGTGAAATGATATATCTTGCTTGTATGTGTTTTTCTCATATTCTGGTCTAATAATTAACTAGAAAACCACTCATTGAAATGCACACACAATGTACTCTCATAATTGGTGCCCCATATTTGTATTCTAAGTCCAATGTATCACTATTGTGCAATGTGATAAGCTATTCAGATCAACCCACATTTTGTCAGCCATTTATAACTGGAATCCAGAACATTACGGACAGACCACAAGCATCACCTTAAGTAACTCAGCTTTTTCATCTTGTGGATTAATAGGACTAAATTCAAGAATATATTCACAAAAAGGTGAGTTAACCGTAACAACAGCAGCCTATCATGTAAAAACAAATTAAACAAGTGAAAAGATTTTTTGACAATGATAATTTCTGTTTACACTGGATAAGAAATTAATTACATGTTCACTCTCTAGACTCTGCCATTTTGGCAAACTATTGAGTGCATTGTTTTATCACTTCTCATACAGTGATCATCATGGATGTTCAGCGTGGACACTGTTGGCGTTGTGAGAAGGTTCTCCCCAAGCATTTAGTGCATTGTGATAACTGCCTAATGGCCGAGTATTGCACCACATCATGCCGAGATAGAGACAGAGTTAGACACAGCTCTGTTGAGTGTCAGGTATTTGGACCAAAGAAGTGCAACACTTGCGGCAAGACTGGTGATGTGAAACAGGTAACTTGTTTATTTGGGAATGCCTTCGCATATTTTCGGATAAATATATGGCCAATTCCAAAAAGTTGGAAAGAATTTTCACAGGAAAAACGCTGTTCTCAAAAGAGAAATATTGATTATTCAAATCAAAAACAATTTTTGTTGAGTTTCTTTATATTCTTATTATATTGCATTAACTTTCATTATTTTGTACAGAACATTTTGGTAATTCATTTAACCCTCATACTTTTGCTGAACTTGAGTGGCAAGTAGCTATCGTGGTCAAAACCAGTCAACTGCCTGTTTTGACTGTTCACCCAAATGTGCACACAGGGGCATTTTGGACTGGTTTTTACTGTCATTTTGACCACCCTCAACAATACAAGACCATGCTTTTACCAGTCAAAAATGGTCGACTCATTTTGACCTGTAAATGTACTTACTACACATAAGGTTCGACACTGTTTGACTTATACCCTGGCAAATACGTATATCAACATATTGACTGATTTTTATCATTGCAGTAACAGGAGGGATAATAGCTCACCATTATCTTCTTCTTTTTTGGTTGCTTTTCTGCAGTATGTTAAATATTAATTTCTGAGGCTCTTTTTAATAATTCATTTAGTATTTTATGTAGCTGTCAGAAAGAGATGTAAGAGTCTGTGACACAACATCCTAGTGTAAATGGTCCATTGAGTATTTGCCATCTGTGATAAAGATAATCAGTGCATACACATTTTATCTTAACAGAATTTTGGGAGGACTCAAGTCTTTCAAGCCTTGGCCTCAAGTTGAGTCAAGTCCTTGGGGCAGAGACTCAAGTGAGGTCTAGTCTTTTTGTGGCAAAGACTTGAGTCGTGTGGAGTCAGCCAAAATTGCAACTCGAGTCTGTCTTGAATCAATTAGTTTAAAGTACTAGGCTTGGGATGATCATAAAATCCTTGGTGAGTGAGTCTTATGGTCACGAGTGTTATCAGTTTGAATACATATTTTTAATTCCCTCTTTCTATCCCCTCCGCTCTCCCTCCCCCAGTGTGCACAGTGTAACAACACATGGTACTGTAATAAGAAGTGTCAACAGCGTGACTGGACAGCTCATAAAAATACCTGCAGAGAAATGAGAGATACTATCAAATCCTGTGCAATAGAAATTGGTACAAAAATCCTTGAAATTGCAAAAGCCGAGAGACTTGATTCACCTCATTACTTTGGAAACACCCTATCTATTGACTTTCTTAAACTTGATGGCAACGAATGGTCTGAAGAAGGTGAACCAAATGAAGACTTCACAAGAGACTACCATGTCTTATCTGCTGGTTGTGGAGACTTGCGCAACACTGTGTTAACGGCTGCTTCCTTGCCTGCCAAGTACCAGGGAAAACTTCACATCACTCTGAATGATTTTGACCCTTTTGTCATGGCAAGAAATGTCTTGTTTCTGTACATGTTGGTTCGGTTTGCCGACACTGAGGACATTGAGAGCAGTTTGACTACCATCTGGTACTCAGTCCACATTTCAAAGAGAGAGTACGACCTGATCAAGACAAGCTTAGATGAGCTCATTCAGATGAGTGCTCAAAGTCTCTCTGATGTTACTAAAGGGTTGGTCAGTGTTCTGGATACAGATCTTAGCAATCTGTGTCAGGTTTGGGAAAAGTGGCAATTATTAGAATGTCAACGAGACAAAAGCACCTGTACTGTATCAATCTAAGAAAACAAAGGAAGGCAGTGTTTGAGGAGGACCCCACCATAATGAATGAAACAATGCCTATTTATCTGAATCGTTTGCCTTTAGAAGAAAGAGAGGTTATGAAAGAGTGGTTCGACCATGGGCTATTTTTGCCTCTTGAAACTAAACAAACAGACATGCCATTTGACAATATGACACTAACTGGAAGACAATCTTTAGTGTATCAGCGTGGCAGAAATTTACTTTGGAGATCAAACCCCTTAGATTTAACATCAAAGGCACCTAAAGATTACAAATTTGTCTATTGCATCAACGTACATTCATTTCCCTTCGTAGCATGGGATTGCTTGAGAGTGAGAGAGTCCACTTCCAGATCCTACTCATCCCCGATGGTAATGTATCACAACTACGTGACAAACCTTCTCCAAAAGATGAAAAGTCTCATCCTTCAGGGAAGGCTTTATGTCCACATTTCCCTGGCCAACTGCCTGCACTTTCCTAATCATCATTTGTCCTTAGAGATGCCAAACTATGACCGGATCTTTACATCCAATCTCACTGACTACGTTGGCTTTGCAAAGCTCCTCCAGACTTTCAAGCCACTGTTAAACTGCAGTAACAGCCACTCAGCTATTGTCACTGAGACAATGAAATGGGTTCAATACATACCTCAGGCCAAACTTAACGACCTTAACGATCTTAAGGGCAATCTCGAGTTTAAAAAATGCTGCTTCTTATTACTCTTCGATAGGGGAATTAAAACTTTCCCTGACCACGACAATTTGAGCGAGTATTATAACAACATGTCTCACTTCCTCATGTATATGCGATCAGATATCATGGGAGGGGGACTTGGGATACAACCACTCAAAGATGTGCCATCATTGAAGACAGTGATGACATATCATGGTATGCAGATGCGTGACTTCAGGAAGGAACTGAACCGACTTGTCCCATTTCAGTATCGTTTGACTGCACGGGACCTGAACTTGATGCGGCGCCATCACAGAGCAATAGAGTGGTATCTGCCACACAAGGACACTTAGAAGTGCCGTAGGCAAGATCTATTATTATTTTTATTTGAATTATTGTTATTACTTTTTTTGTGGTGAGTGGTGGGGGTAGTCGGGCAAGAGGATTTAGTGACTGTACCGATGGATCATTTTGACCAACACATAGATTAAGACGGGCTGTGGCTACCGATGATAAAGAACCTCACCATTATCACAAGTGATCACACCCTAAGAGGTCTTTGTTCAACAGTAACACCCATCAAACATTTATTCCAATTAATAAATGCCTATCCTGATTTCATTTACGAAATTTCAGTATCGAGTGATTCTTGTTGAAAAAGATCAAATGTGAAACTTTCAAATTCACATATTTGAGATACATGAAACATCAACTATGCGGTTGATTCAGTGTGACACAAAACAAAATTCGACACTCATCAGTTCAATTGTGGGTCACCATGATGTACAGGCAAAATACCATTCATTTCTTAGTAATAATTTTAAATAAGATTTTCATTTAAAATAAGATTTTAATTTTAAGTTAGACTGAATCATTTTCTTAATTACAGGAAAACAAATCAAATACATCAAATTTGAAGAGACCTTTCCAGCCATGGCACATCAAATAATTAATGCTGAAAGTTCAATATCAAAATGGTGAAGAATTATAGTGAAACGTGACTGAGGGTGCTGTTTCACAAAAAGAACAGCAGCAATAACAGTGGACACAAAAACAAATCCACACCATGCCCAAGAAATCACTGATTCCCTTTACAAAATAACAACTGGAAAAAAAACACACGTAGTTAACACAAAACACAAACAGTTCATAGAACTGCCTTGTAAATAGACTGACAATTAAAATATTGTTTCATGCGGAAACCAACCATGTTGCATCTGTTCCAACTATGACATCACACCTGAACTCATGAATATGCAAATTTTCATGAGCATAAACATCAACAAATTGCCTAAAACAAATGTTAAAACACCCACACCGACATTTACAATAAAACAAGGTAGCAAACTGATAACCATACGTTACGGTTACCAGTTAAATCATTGCTATTGCATAGGTCCTTTAAACAATGACTTTACTTTACATATTCAACAGGTGCGATGGGTATTGCCTGCAGGTTTAACATGCCCCAAATGGAATGTCAGCATTTCATTGGATGAATATTAATTTAAAGATGTATCTATCGCCCATGTTTTTTGCTATTTTTACAGACATTTTATCTTTCATCGAAACATTGCTATTTTAAGTAAGACTAATTGCGGTGACACCATGTGGAATCTCAATTGAGTAGTAATTAGTTCTGAAAAGAACTGGGGGTACAACTCGACGTTTCGATCAGTATGCTCTGATCGTCCTCAGGAGAATGCCGGACTCTGGAAAATGCTGCTGCTTAAGTAGGCTGCTGGAGGATCATCCCATGAATGGATGCTGGAGGATTAGTTCGTTGAGGCGCGCAGGCGGGAAACTGTGAGACTATGAGACTAGGATCCTAGGGGTTGGGGAGAGGAGTGTGTGCTCACTGAACTGAATCAGTTGTTAATAAGCACAGGGGAAGGAGGGTGGTTGACTTAGGATATAGGGGATCCCTCAGTCTGGGGTGGGTTATGGACTTTGGATATAGAAGATCCTTCAGTCTGTAGTATAGGTCGCCAAATGTCGCTGATGAAGAAACCGATGTCCTGTGGCACAGTGTCGTGTTTGACGATCTCGATGGCCTCTCTGATGCGTCTGGGGTGCCATGCGTCGATGGGTGTGATGAGTTGGGCTGCCTGCCAGTCGATTTGGTGGTCCTTGATGTGCGAGTGCTTGACGATGGCGGACTTCTCGAAATCTCCTCTGCGGCCGTGTGCTCGGTGTTCCTTCAATCTGATGGGGAGGTTGCGTTTTGTTTCGCCGATGTACACCTTACCGCACTCACAGGGGATCCGTAGACTCCGCTCTGTTGTTTGGGTCCGGTTTGTCCTTGTGGGTATGTAGAAGTCCTTGGAGTTTGCTGGGGGCTGAGTGGAACACATCGATGCCTGCTTGTCGGAGGATGCGTTGTAGTTTGTGAGACGTCGAACCTAGATGGGGAGACAAGCAGAGAGGGTTAGATCACTTACCTTGCTTTTGGAGTTTGGAACCGGCTTCGCTGTGCTGATCTTGTTGTGATTGTAACCGTTGCGTTTGAGGGTAGTTCGGATGTGCTGTAGTTCCTTGGGAAGGCTGTCCTTGTCACAAATGTTGTAGGCGCGTTGTACGCAGCCGCACGGTTGACCGATGACTTGATGCTTGGATGATGGAAGGAGCGCTGGTTCAGGTACCGATCTGTGTGCGTGGGCTTTCTGTAGACGTTGTGGTGTAGGGAGCCGTCTGGGTTTCTGGAAATGCCAACATCAAGGAACGCGATCTTGTCATCTTCTTCCGTTTCCATGGTGAACTTGATGCTCGGGTGTTGCTGGTTTAGATGTTGTAGAAAATCCTGGAGTGTGTCTCTGCCGTGTGGCCAAACCACAAAGGTGTCATCCACGTATCGGAGCCACAGCTTCGGTTGGAGGTCGGCGGTGTTGAAGGAAGAGTTTTCAAACTCTTCCATGAAAATATCAGCAAGGACCGGGGATAAAGGAGATCCCATGGAGGTCCCAGCTGTCTGCTCGTAGAACTTGCCCTGAAACTGAAAACAACTTGAAGAGACACATGTTAGTAGCAAATCATGAATTTGGTCCGGGGTGAGTGATGTGCGATCATCAAGAGAAAGATCTTGTAAGAGTCTGTCCTTCACCAGGAGGCATGTCTCTGTAGTTGGGACATTGGTGAATAGGAGACAACATCAAAACTAACCAAGATGTCGCTGGGTTGAAGTGTGAAGCCCCGGGTGATCTCAACGAACTGACTGGAGTTGGACACATGGTGTTGAGTGAGACCCACCAAGGGTCGGAGGATCTTAGCTAAATGACGGGCTGTGTTATGCGTAGGTGAACCTCTGGAGGCGACAATAGGGCGGAGAGGGACATCAGGTTTGTGAATCTTCGGCTGGCCAAAGAACCTAGGGCAGGATGAGCTGGATGGTCTGAGATGTCGGTAGAGTTGGATGGAGAGGCCACCGGCACGGTGGGCAAGGAGTTTGCTAGCTACTCTTTTCTCTATGGATGGGATGGGGTTCTTCTTGAGGGGGCGGTATGAATCGGATAATAAAATGTGACTTACCTTGTCGGTGTATTGTGCTCGGTCCATGATGACTGTAGCGTTGCCTTTGTCTGCGGTGAGGATGTGGATGGAGCTGTCTCGTCGGATGTCCTGTAAAGCAGAAAGTTCTCCCTTGTAGAGGTTGGGCTTGGCTGGCTTGGCTTTATGCAGAACATCGCTCATCAGAGCATACTGATCGAAACGTCGAGTTGTACCCCCAGTTCTTTTCAGAACTAATAATAACTTGAGTAGTAACTCAATTGAGATTCCACATGGTGTCACCGCAATTAGTCTTACTTATCATCCTCACCATGCAAAGCTACAAGTTTTACCTATTGCTATTTTACTTGAGAATGTGAATACAAATGCTGAAAAATTACACATTTCTCAAAATAATCATAGGAAACAGATATGAATATGGACCAAAATAACTATCGCGGGTTCCGTTGTAAATTAATTTTGGCCATTTTTTTTTTACTGTTCAACCAAGCTTCTGACAACTATTCTGTGAAATATCTCATTTCAAAGTATGTTTTCCTTTCTAATTATAATAGGAAATTTTCAATGTTCCTAATGAAAACAAAACAATTCGGAAATTGCATGAGCGATACATACATTCCCAAAAACCTTTGGTCTGAAACAAATTTTTTTATCTTAAAAACTGTAAATAAAACATAATGAATGAAATGTCCATTACTGTTGAAATTGGACAGGTAGCCCACACAAGTTGTCCTGATTACATAATAAAACATTGAATATCATGTTCAATTGCATTGTTCGTTGATTCATCTTATTTCTAAAAAATAGATTGACCTCCCAATTGTTTGGCATAGTTAAATGATTGTGCCATCATTGTTGAAGAATATTATTCAAATACACCAATACAGTGTTGGTAATATTTTGCTTACGTATTAAATTGTATTTCAATAATACTGTGAAATGATATATCTTGCTTGTATGGGTTTTTCTGGTTTAATAATTAATAATAATTTAGTTGACGGTGATTATTGAAATGCACACACACACAAAAAATGTACTCTCAAAATTACTGTCAAAGAAAAAAAAGAAAAAAAAGTCTCTGGTTTTTGGTCATCAGTTGGCTTCAAAATCGGTGCGTTGACATGATTTTTTTTCATTTTTTTTTTTTCGGCCATCGTTTTTTTTTTGCTAACAGGGAAATACATGATACATGTACACGCAGGGACCAAATTTCCCATATACAAATTATGGTGGCTAGTAGAGGCTTCACAAACTGGGCAAACGTTCATACCCCTATGTGAAAAAGTTGTTTAAAGCACATAATGGCAGAATTTCAATCAATCCAGCAATTTTGGCTGTGACGCGTGCGGAGACCAGAAACCAGAGACTTTTTTTTTTGCCTTAGCATTCTATGCAAATCAAATATGACACATGAGGGCGCTGTTTGTATTTCAGTATTTCTCATTAGGGGAAATCCCTTATTGGCAATCACGCTACATATGGGGAATTACGTTGTTTGTGCAATGTGATTATATATTCAGATCAACCTACATTTTGTCAGCCATTTATAACTGGAATCCTGAACATTAGGGACAGACCACAAGCATCACCTAAAGTAACTCAGCTTTTTCATCTCGTGGATTAATAGGTTTAAATTCAAGAATATATTCACAAAAAGGTGAGTTTTTAAAATCTTAATTATGCAAAACAGTAAAGAGCAAACAATACCATTTTCAGACAATCAATTCTAATAATAATTTTATATTAACCATAACAAAAGTAGCATTTTATGTAAAAAATGTTTAAATTTATGATGTATACCTTTCATTGTTCATAATTATAGTTTCTGTTTACACTGGATAAGAAATTAATTACATGCTCACTCTCTAAACTCTACCATTTTGGCTAACTATTGAATTTTTCAATGTTGTTTTATCACTTCTCATACAGTGATCATCATGGATGTTCAGCGTGGACACTGTTGGCGTTGTGAGCAGGTTCTCCCCAAACATTTAGTGCATTGTGATGACTGCCCAATGGCTGAGTATTGCACCACATCATGCAGAGATAGAGACAGAGTTAGACACAGCTCTGTTGAGTGTCAGGTATTTGGACCAAAGAAGTGCAACACTTGCGGCAAGACTGGTGATGTGAAAGAGGTAATTTTTGTTTTACAGCACAAATCTATGTGCGACTACTTGAACTTGTTTGTTTGTCATTTTCATTCCGTCTGTCTGTTTATTTGGGAATGCCTGCCACATGTTTTTGCATGGCCAATTCCATACGAAGGTGGACACGATTTAACTAAAAGAAGTTTCTTTATATTCTTAGGTTTTTTGCTTTAAAAATATTTATATTGCATTAACTTTCATTATTCTGCACAGAACATTTTGGTAATTCATTTAATAGCTCATTATCTATTGCAACTTTTTAAAATTTTGCTTTTCTACAACAGGTAAAACATTAATTGTAACTGTAGGGATTTCCTGGTTAAGAGTATGAATATAATTTAGGATTTCTGCAACAATCTTCAAAAATCAATTTCAATTATTCAATAAAATTATCAGAAGGTACCCTACGTTTTAATGTGTGACCCACGAACAAAATGTATGATCAAACACAAAAGTATATACTTGATTTAGGCAATTTATTATAAATTAAGTCACTTCTAAACCGGTGATTAATAAAACCCTTTAAATTACAATGTTACAGTGTTCAGTTTAGTTCAAAGCGAAACGAATGCTCCACATGTGATAAAGTGATAACGCTCATGGGATGATAAAGTAGCGTTTTTACAGTCCGTCGATCGATCCGTGTATGCTGCGACGTGGTGATGTCATACGATGAAAATACAAAATGGCGGTGCTACGCTCACATGATGACATCACACAAAATATCGGTGCTCAGCTCACACGATGCAAACACATGGGTGCAGAAAACGCAACTGGTCGTTTAACTCCCTGGTGAAATCTGAATAGACAAATGACTAAAGTCACACCAAACGACCTGCTCACTGGCTCAGTTAAAATGTCGGTTGATCTGGTCGACGCTATTAAAGTATTATATTTCTAACATTATCTTTCTCATAGCTAGCTGATTGTGTGTGTTCCGTTTTTTCACAATCTTGAGTTTCATTTCATCCGACCATACCATCACATCGTGTTAAAGTAATATACGTACGTACGAGCTCGCCAGCAAAGAAAACAACATGGCCCCAAAAGGAATACTAATTCGGGCTATGATTGGCTAAGAACTGTGGTACTAATGAATATGTTAATTAAAGAAAACTTATTGGTTAAGTAATTGAATATACACTACATATTCATCAAAACAAGGCAAGTTTCTGGGTTGATTGAAAGAAACATCTAAATGCTTGAATTTAACACGGTAAAAAAAACTCTTAGCCAAGATGATATAACAACTATGATTAAATATCAAATAACAAATAATTATTTTTGTGACTGGTTACTACATCAATCCCCCCTTAGACCTGAAGTGGTATAAACCTCTGAGGGGCGACAAAACACTAGTACACATTTGGCAGTCAAAACTAACAAAACATATTGAAAAATAGTTGAAACAGTAAGAACTATACTCTCAAAATTTCTGGCAGAGAACTTCTCGCAAAGAATGGTAAAGAATCTAACCATGAATATAAGACCTGTAATTGTGGCAATGACTCTATTTGTATCATAAACAATATACAATGACGTACTGCAATTGGTCAGTGAGAAAAAAATCTATATATTAAAAAAAGAATATGCATTTAACCACAACTAAATCTCTTCACGTACTTGAATTATAACAATAATAAAGTACTAGATAAGTTATATGCTAATTATACAATAAACCAATTTCAAAAGAAAATTCGGCAGAATCAACCTGTTGTACCTGAAAACAATGCATATGTGATTATGCATGGAAAAAATCAAAATCGCATGACTTGCACATAGCGTTTGGGCCAATGCACATGTCTTCCTGAACGAGTGACTCGGGGTTGCTCAGGAGGAAAACTCGCAGTTGGTGAGTCGTCGGGAAGAGTGCGTGATGGAGAGGGTGGCGTGAGAACCGCTTCTGGAGTAGCAGAAGGGGTACTGGCAGGTGATGAAAAGCTGTCATCCGCTACCGGTTCCAAGGGAGAGGAAGGTGGCTCGACGTACGCCACCTTGAGTCGGTCCACACTAATGTTCTCCTTCCTCCCTCCAATGGAAAGCGTGAAGAATTTATCAGTCTTCTTCAAAACTCGGAAAGGACCATTATATGGCTGTTGTAGGGGCTTCCTAACCGAGTCAACTCTCACAAAGACAAACGAGGCTTGAGGAGACCTTCGGCATCTGGGCCTTGACCAGCTGAGCTCTGAGTGGGATGGAGAGACATTGCGCATGTGTTGGCGTAATCTATCAACGTATCTGCCAGGGTCCAGAGTTGTGCAAGGTTGATCAGGAGCCACAAACTGTCCCGGTAGCCTGAGAGTTGTCCCAAAACCAGTTCTGCCGGGCGAACAGTTCAAATCAGATTTGACTGTAGTTCTGATGCCAAGAAGGGTTAGAGGGAGATACTCGGTCCATCTCTGAGGATCTTCGTGTGCCTTTAAGGCAGCTTTAAGAGTCCGTGGAAACGCCCACGAGTCCATTAGAAGCTGGATGGTAAGCTGTAGTGCAGTCTAGAGGTACCTAGCAACTTTGTGAGCTCTGCAAACAGGTGAGACTCAAATTGTCGACCTCGATCGGTAGTGATGGTGGCAGGAGTACCAAAAACGGAAATCCATCGGTCTACAAATGCTTTCGCGACTGTTTCCGCTGTAATGTCTGAAATAGGGATGGCATCTGGCCATCGTGTGAATCTGTCTACACACGTAAGAAGGTAAGTATAACCATTAGAGGTGGACAAAGGTCCAACCAAGTCCAGATGTACATGCTCAAAGCGTGCATCGGGAGTACTGAAGGTGCCAAGTGGAGCTTTTACATGTCTGTGAATCTTAGACTTCTGACATTGAACACAGGACTGTGCCCACTTGCGGATGTCCTTCCTGACTCCAGGCCAGACAAACCGAGAAGTGACGGCCGACTGGGTTGGGCGAATCCCTGGGTGGGAAAGACCATGTATGGCGTTAAATACTGCACGCCTGTGTCTCTGAGGTACGAATGGTCGAGGACTACCCGTAGATGTGTCGCAAATGATATTGCCTCCAGTGGTAATCAGTGGAAAAGTCTGGAGAACGAGACTAGTAGTAGGGTTCAGCAATTCTGCCTGCAACTTGGCATCATCCTTCTGGTCAGCTGCCAATTGTTGGAAATCAACCGTTGTGTCAGTGTAGAGGGCATCGACCTCAGGACGAGATAATGCGTCAGCAACAACGTTATCTTTGCCTTTAATATACCTCAAATCAGTGGTATACTGCGAGATCAGATCTAACATTCTGATTTCACGTGGATTGTGTCTGTCTGGTTTGGCGTGGAAAGCGTGGATCAAAGGTTTGTGATCCGTGAAAACACAGAACAGTCGCCCTTCCAACATATGTCGAAAATGTTTGATAGTCAAGTAGATGGCGAGGAGTTCGCGTCCAAAAACACTGTACTTCGTCTCGGCATGAAGAAGCTTGTGAGAGTAGAACGCTATGGGTTGCCAGGAGTCGTCAGTGAGTTGCTGGAGTACTCCACCCACAGCTACGTCAGAAGCATCAGTCATGACGCTAATGGGAGTGTCGGTACTGGGATGAGCAAGCATGGTTGCACGAGACAAAGCATCTTTGGCCTCGATGAAGGATTTGCTACCTTCTGGTGACCAAACCAGTGGTTTGCGGGATCCTTTTCCTTGTTTGGCAAGAAGGCTGGTCAGGGGAGCGAGGATATCAGCACAGTTGGGAACAAATCGACGATAAAAGTTTACCAAGCCGAGAAAACTCCGAAGTCGCTTATATGAAGTTGGCTGGGGGAAATCGCGGATGGCCTGAACTTTCTCTGGTAGTGGTCGAATTCCCTGTGCATCGACGTGGTGGCCAAGGAAACTGAGCTCAGATACTCCGAACGAGCATTTGCTAGGGATTGATTACAACACCGCATCGTCGGAGTCTGGTGAAAAGCAGACGAATATGCTCTCTATGTTGTGCAGGAGTCTCACTGGCAATCAAGATGTCGCCAATATAAGTGTAGACGAATGGCAGGCCTCGGACCACTTGGTCGATGAACCGTTGAAATGTCTGCGCTGCGTTTGCAACCCAAATGGCATCTTCACAAATTCGAAGAGCCCAAATGGGGTGATGATGGCTGTCTTGCTCACATCCTCAGGTTCTACTGGGATCTGATGATAAGCGTATTAAATCCACCTTGCTAAAAATGGTCTTGCCTTTGAGATTTGCAGCAAAGTCCTGAAGATGAGCGATGGGATAACGATCGGGCACGGTCACTCGATTTAATGCCCTATAATCACCACATGGACGCCAGTCTCCAGGTGACTTCTTCGGTACAAGATGTAAAGGTGAGGACCAGTTGCTGTCTGATGCACGGACTATGCCCAACTCGAGCATATGTTCAAACTCTTGCTTGGCAACCTCTAAGCGATCGGGTGCCAGACGGGCAGGACGAGCTTTGACTGGTGGCCCTTTGGTCAAGATATGGTGAGTGACATCATGCTTCAATGGCGTCTCCTTACACAAAGGCTGTGTAATCTCTGGAAAGTCCTGGAGGATGTTGTCATATGTACTTGGAGAGGGTGTAGAGAAAACTGGACTGACAGGCGTCTCCAAGGAGTTGATTCCTTTTACGACCAAGTGGGTAGTAGTGTCAATGAGTTGATGCTTTGAAACGCCGACTAACAGAGCAAATGTCTCAGAAAGTCTGCCCCAAAATCGGAGTAGGAGTATTTGCAGTACGAATACCCATCTGCAAGTCCGACGGAGTCCGAGTCTAGCGTTAAGGAACGCTGTCCGTAGGTGGGGATGGGGGGTACCATTGGCAGCCTGCAGGATAAGTGACGAGCTGCGACGCCGCTCTGTTGCATTGGGGAAACACACTCACAGCTGCCCCAGTATCCACTAAAACCTGCAGTTAGAGTACTTGTCCGTAACATAAAAGAGGCGGCTGCCATCTCGCCCAGTGGGAAGTGCCGCACCTACCCCTGGGAGGCGCATTTCTGATGGTCGTCACCATAGCTGCAGGGTGATACACATTTGTGAGCCTTGTCCCCGAATTGTGCATGATACCAACAGTGGGTGCTGGATGAAGTGGTAGAGTCAGGTGGCACTCTCGCTGGATTGGAATTAGCAGCATAACCACGATTATGGATTGACCGCGAGAGCGGGCGGGAGCGAGAACGCTGGCGCTCCAGTTGCACTTGGAGGAACTAACTGCTTGGTTAGTTGCGACAGTTGTTCCTTGAGGTCCTGCATCTCGGATGAAGGAAGAACTTGTGAAATGGTCGGTACTTGCGTTTCAACCAGCCGGTCAGCTAGAGTAGCGAGATCATCGACAGTGGTGGAGTCGCTAGTTGAGGCGAGGATCAGACGGATGTTAGTGGCAGACGTTGTAGGAATAGCTGACGTAGAATGCCTGCATCTATCTTTTGTCCCCAAAAGCTGGTGCATACGGGCGAAGAGCTGTGAGGGCTTGCGATCTCCGAGCACCTCTTCGTTGAGCAGGAGTTGGACCCGCCTCTGCTCCGAGGCTGATGTCCGCTGAATCAAAGTTTCCTTGAGAATGGCGTACTGTTTCTCTTTCAAGGGATAGGAGGAGGTCCCTCACTTCTTGTGCCACCTGGGTTGTAGAGAGGAGATGACATGCATACTTTGTTGATTCAGCTACGATGCCCCGTGTCGAGAACTGGGCCTCTACCTGAGCAAACCATATGTGGGGGTCACTCGTCCAGAAAGGTGGGATCTTAAGACCTACGACATGCAGGGATGGAGAAGGTTTAGCCGTTGAGGACGTACCAGCCTTGCTATCATCGTCGGATTCAGACATAATTATCAGCGTCACATATAAGCATAGGTTAATTCGTTGATATGAATTGTATCTGGATATGATTACCAGTATAGCACCATGAGATATTATACACAAGTATCAATAAAAGTGTGTGATCATGCTGTTCCTGCCCGTGGGATCACGTCTGGGTCACCAATTTGTAGGGATTTCCTGGTTAAGAGTATGAATATAATTTAGGATTTCTGCAACAATCTTCAAAAATCAATTTCAATTATTCAATAAAATTATCAGAAGGTACCCTACGTTTTAATGTGTGACCCACGAACAAAATGTATGATCAAACACAAAAGTATATACTTGATTTAGGCAATTTATTATAAATTAAGTCACTTCTAAACCGGTGATTAATAAAACCCTTTAAATTACAATGTTACAGTGTTCAGTTTAGTTCAAGCGAAACGAATGCTCCACATGTGATAAAGTGATAACGCTCATGGGATGATAAAAGTAGCGTTTTTACAGTCCGTCGATCCGTGTATGCTGCGACGTGGTGATGTCATACGATGAAAATACAAAATGGCGGTGCTACGCTCACATGATGACATCACACAAAATATCGGTGCTCAGCTCACACGATGCAAACACATGGGTGCAGAAAACGCAACTGGTCGTTTAACTCCCTGGTGAAATCTGAATAGACAAATGACTAAAGTCACACCAAACGACCTGCTCACTGGCTCAGTTAAAATGTCGGTTGATCTGGTCGACGCTATTAAAGTATTATATTTCTAACATTATCTTTCTCATAGCTAGCTGATTGTGTGTGTTCCGTTTTTTCACAATCTTGAGTTTCATTTCATCCGACCATACCATCACATCGTGTTAAAGTAATATACGTACGTACGAGCTCGCCAGCAAAGAAAACAACATGGCCCCAAAAGGAATACTAATTCGGGCTATGATTGGCTAAGAACTGTGGTACTAATGAATATGTTAATTAAAGAAAACTTATTGGTTAAGTAATTGAATATACACTACATATTCATCAAAACAAGGCAAGTTTCTGGGTTGATTGAAAGAAACATCTAAATGCTTGAATTTAACACGGTAAAAAAAACTCTTAGCCAAGATGATATAACAACTATGATTAAATATCAAATAACAAATAATTATTTTTGTGACTGGTTACTACATAACCATTTAGTTAGCATTTTATATAACTATCGGAAAGGCATGTAAGAGTCTGTGACACAACATCCTAGCGTCAAGGTCCCATGGAGTATTTGTCGTCTGTGATAATAAAGACACTCAAGTTGAGTCAAGTCTTTGGGGAAGAGATTTGAGGCAGGTCAAGTTTTTTTTGTGGCAGAGACTCGAGTCATGTTCACTCATCCAAAAATTGTGACTTCAGTCTGTCTTGAGTCACGTCATTGGCTCATGTCAATGACTCATGTAGTTTGAAAATTGCCAAGAGCTAGAAGCACTTGGCTTGGAATGATCTCAGTATCCTTGGTGAGTGAGACTTATGGTCATGAGTTTTGTTAGTTTGCATACATATTTTTAATTCTCTCTCTCTCTCTCTCTCTCTCTCTCTCTATCTCTCACTCCCCCAGTGTGCACAGTGTAACAATACACGGTACTGTAATAAGACCTGTCAACAGCATGACTGGGCAGCTCATAAAAATACATGCAGAGAAATGAGAGATACTATCAAATCCTGTGCAAGAGAAATTGGCAAAAGATACCTTCAACTTGGAAAAGCCGAGAGAGTTGCTGCTTCACCTCATTACTTTGGAAACACCCTATCTATTGACTTTCTTAAACTTGATGGCAACGAATGGTCTGAAGAAGGTAAAACAAAAGAAGACTTCACAAGAGACTACCATGTCTTATCTGCTGGTTGTGGAGACTTGCGCAACACTGTGTTAACGGCTGCTTCCTTGCCTGCCAAGTACCAAGGAAAACTTCACATCACCCTAGATGATTTTGATGCTTTTGTCATGGCAAGAAATGTCTTGTTTCTCTACATGTTGGTTCAGTTTGCAGACACTGAGGACATTGAGAGCAGTTTGACTACCATCTGGTACTCACTCCACATTTCAAAGAGAGAGTATGACCTGATCAAGACAAGCTTGGATGAGCTCATTCAGATGAGTTCTCAACGTCTCCATGATGTCACTAAAGGGTTGGTCAGTGTTCTGGATACAGATCTTAGCTATCTGCGTCAGGTTTGGGAAAAGTGGCAATTATTAGAATGTCAACGAGACAAAAGCACCTGTATCAATCTAAGAAGACAAAGGAAGGCAATGTTTGAGGATGACCCCCGCACAATGAATGAATCAGTGCCTGTTTATCTGAATCGTTTGCCTTTAGAAGAAAGAGAGGTTATGAGAGAGTGGTTCGACCATGGGCTATTTTTGCCTATTGAAACTAAACAAACAGACATGCTATTTGACAATATGACACTAACTGGAAGACAATCTTTAGTGTATCAGCGAGGCAGAAATTTACTATGCAGATCAGACACTTGTGATTTAACATTAAAGACACCTAAAGATTACAAATTTGTCTATTGCATCAACGTACATTCATTTCCCTTCGTAGCATGGGATTGCTTAAGGGTGAGAGAGTCCACTTCCAGATCCTACTCATCCCCGATGGTAATGTATCACAACTACGTTACAAACCTTCTCCAAAAGATGAAAAGTCTCATCCTTCAGGGAAGGCTTTATGTCCACATTTCACTGGCCAACTGTCTGGACTTTCCTAATCATCATTTGTCCTTAGAGATGCCAAACTATATGACCGGATCTTTACATCCAATCTTGCTGACTACGTTGGCTTTGCTAAGCTCCTCCAGACTTTCAAGCCATTGTTAAATTGCAGTAACAGCCACTCAGCTATTGTCACTGAGACAATGAACTGGTTTCGAAATATACCCAAGGCTGACCTTCAAGATCTTGAGGGCACTCCGGAGTCAGACAAATGCTACTCATCATTCATCTCAGATAGGAGAATTCAATCTTCATCACCTTACATAGGCTGCATCAATTTGTGCGAGTATTATAACAACATCTCTCACTTCCTCATGTATATGCGAGCAGATATCATGGGAGGTGGACTTGGGATACAGCCACTCAAAGATGTGCCATTATTGAACACAGTGATGACATATATGGTATGCAGATGCATGATTTCCGTAAGAAACTGAACCGACTTGTCCCATTTCAGTATCGTTTGAATGCACGGGACCTGAACATGATGCATGGCCAAGACAGAGCAATAGAGTGGTATCTGCCACACAAGGACACTTAGAAGTGGTGCAGCCAAGATCTATTAATTTTTATTTGAATTATTATTTATTTCACTACTATTATTATTACTTTTTTGTGGTGAGGATAGTTGAGCAAGAGAATTTTGTGAATGTACTGATGGACCATTTTGACCAACACATAGGTGTAAGAGGAAGATATTGCCTCCCTGCACCACCCCCCCCCCCTCAAGATTAAGACTGATTGGGCTGTGCCTCCCAATGATAAAGAACCTCACCATTATCACAAGTGACCACACCCCAAGAATAACACCCATCAAACAGTTATTCCAATTAATAAATGCCTATCCTGATTTCATTTACAAAATTTCAGTATTAAGTAATTTTTGTTCAAATGTGAAACTTTCAAATTCACATATTATTTGAGACACATGAAACATCAACTATACGGTTGATTCAGTGTGATACAAAACAAACTTCTACACTCTCATCGGTTCAATTGTGGGTCACCATGATGTACAGGCAAAATACCATTCATTTCTAAGTAATAATTTTAAATAAGATTTTCATTTTAAATAAGATTTTAATTTTAAGTTAGATTGAATCAATTTCTTAATTACAGGAAAACAAATCAGTGGTGTTTGTAAATACATTAAATTTTAAGAGACCTTTCCAGCCATGGCACATCAAATAATTAATGCTGGAGGTTCAATATCAAAATGGTGAAGAATTATAGTGACACATGACTGAGGGCGCTGTTTCACAAAAAGAACTGTGTCACAGCAGCAATAACACTGAACACAAAAAAATCCAAACCATGCCGAAGAAATCATTGATTTCCTCAACACCGATTGGAAAAAAACAATACTTAGTTAACACAAAACACAAAACAGTTCAGAGAACTGACTTGTAAATACAATGACAATTAAAATATTGTTTCATGCAGAAACCAACCATGATGTTGCATCTGTTCCAACTATGACATCCACAGTGGTTTACTGTTTATACCTTTCCAGTTCGTGATATCATTTTGAAGTATAATTTAAATTACCATGTTTACACTGATGACACGCAGCTTTACATTACTTTTAAATCTTCTCAAGAACCTGCCGATTCCTGCATTACAACACTGGAGAAATGTATTCAAGAGATTCGAAGTTGGATGAGACAAAACTTCCTGAAATTGAACGATGAAAAAACAGAATTTGTTCTATTTGGATCACGTCAGCAATTGTCTAAAGTTTCTCTTCCATTTATTACAATTGGTGACTCGCAGATAACCCCCTCATTACAAGCACGTAATTTGGGTGTTATATTTGATTCGACAATGACTTTAAAACCACATATCTCCAACATTGTTCGTATATCATCATTCCATATCAGAAATATAAGCCGAATTAGGAAATACTTGAATAAAAGTGCTGCTGAACAAATTATACATGCGTTTGTCACATCACGGCTCAATAACGGGAATGCTCTCCTTTACGGTCTCCCGCAGAATCAAATATCTCGTCTTCAGCACATACAAAACACAGCAGCTCGTGTTGTGACTTTGTCCAGAAAGTCGTGCTATATCACGCCAATCTTGAAAGAACTGCACTGGCTTCCTGTTTCACAGAGAATTGTTTTTAAACTTATGCTAATCGTTCACAAATCTTTTAATAACATTGCTCAAATTTATATTTCTGAACTGCTTAAAGTCTACACTCTTGTCCATCACGCAATTTGCGCTCCAGCAACATGTCACTCCTAAAGGAACCAACTTCAAAACGGAACTGGGGTGATAGGTCGTTTTCTGTCGCAGCTCCGAGACTAAACTCAAATCTTGTCATAGTATAACCAGATTTAAGTCGATGCTTAAAACTCATCTTATGTCACAACTCTTCAAAGATGATGTATATTTGTAATTGCATTGTAGGTACATGTATCTCGGTACATAATTTTTAATGTTTTTTCCCTATGCTATCATTGTATATTGTTTGTAATTCATGTTTTTCTTTGTTTCCGCGCCTTGAGCGCCCAGCAGGGTGGATATGTGCGCGCTAAAAATCTTTATTATTATTATTATTATCCCACCTGAACTCATGAATATGCAAATTATCATGAGCATAAACATCAACAAATTGCCTAAAACAAATGTTAAAACACCCACACCGACATTTACAATAAAACAAAGGTAGCAAACTGGTAACCATACGTTATGGTTACCAGTTAAATCATTGCTATTGCATACGTCCTTTAAACAATGACTTTACTTTACATAATCAACAGGTGCGATGGGTATTGCCTCTAAGTTTAACATGCCCCAAATGGAATGTCAGCATTTCATTGGATGAATATCATATTTAAAGAAGTTTTTTGCTATTTTAACAGATATTTTATCTTTCATCGAAACATTGCTATTTTACTTGAGAAACAGATATGAAAGTGTACCAACATTTATTTATGGTACATGTACATGTAGGTTCCATTCTAAATTAATTTTGGCGTACTTTTTTTTACTGTTAAACCAAGCTTCTGATGACTATTTTGCGAAATATCTCTTTTCGGAATATTTGTTTTCCTTTCTAATTGTAATAGGAAATTTCATGTTCCAATGAAAACAAAACAATTCAGAAATTGCTGGTAAACACATGAGCGATACATACATTCCCCAAAACCTTTGGTCCGAAACAATTTTTTTATCTTATCAACTGTAAATAAAACATAATGAATGAAATGTCCATTACTGTTGAAATTGGACAGGTAGCCCACACAAGTTGTCCTGATGACATAATAAAATATTGAATATCATGTTCAACTGCATTGTTCACTGTTTCGTCTCATTTCTAAAAATAGATTGATCTCCCCAATTGTTTGGCATAGTATTTAATTATTGTGTGATCGTTGTTAAAGAATGTTATAATTCAAACATACCAATACAGCGTTGGTAATATTTTGCTTTGAAATGATATATCTTGCTTGTATGGGTTTTTCTGGTCAAATAATTAATAACAATTTAGTTGTGATTATTGAAATACACAGACAAAAAATGTACTCTCAAAATTACTGCCCAATATTAGGCCAGGAAAAGAAAGTCTCTGGTTTCTGGTCATTGGTCGGCTTCAAAATCGGTGCGGTGACACACTTTTTTTTTTGGCCAACAGGAAAATACATAATATATGTATACGTGGGGACCAAATTTCCCATATACAAAGTATGGTGGCTAGTAGAGGCTTCACAAACTGGGCAAACAGTCATACCCCTATGTGAAAAAGTCGTTTAAAGCACTTAATGGCAGAATTCCAATCGGTCCAGCAATTTTGGCTGTGACTCGTGCCGAGACCAGAAACCGGAGACTTTTTTTTTGGCCTTAGCATTCTATGTCCAATGTACAGTTGTATCTCTCTTGTGAAACACTACAAAGCAAATTTGACACATGAGGGCGCTGTTTGTGTTTCAGTATTTCTCATTAGGGGAAATCCCTTATTGGCAATCACACTACATATATTGGGAATTACATTGTTTGTGCAATGTGATTATATATTCAGATCAACCTACATTTTGTCAGCCATTTATAACTGGAATCCAGAACATTAGGGACAGACCACAAGCATCACCTAAAGTAACTCAGCTTTTTCATCTTGCGGATTAATAGGTCTAAATTCAAGAATATATTCACAAAAAGGTGAGTTTTTAAAATCTTAATTATGCGAAACAGTAAAGAGCAAAAAATACCATTTTCAGACAATCAATTCTAATAAATATTAACCAATATATAACAAAAGTAGAATTTCATGTAAAAATGTTTTTAAAAACCTCAAAAGAAATTTATGATGTATACCTTTCATTGTTCATAATTATATTTTCTGTTTACACTGGATAAGAAATAAATCACATGCTCACTCTCTAGACTGCCATTTTGGCTAACTATTGAATTTTTCAATGTTGTTTTATCACTTCTCATACAGTGATCATCATGGATGTTCAGCGTGGACACTGTTGGCGTTGTGAGAAGGTTCTCCCCAACAATTTAGTGCGTTGTGATAACTGCCCAATGGCTGAGTATTGCACCACATCATGCCAAGATAGAGACAGAGCCAGACACAGCTCTGTTGAGTGTCAGGTATTTGGACCAAAGAAGTGCAACACTTGCGGCAAGACTGGTGATGTGAAAGAGGTAATTTTTGTTTTACAGCAGAAATCTATGTGTGACTACTTGAATGTGTTTGTTTGTCGTTTTCATTCTGTTTGTCTGTTTATTTGGGAATACCTTCCACATGTTTTTGCATATATATGGCCAATTCCATGTGAAGGTGGACATGATTTAAGCAAAAAACTGGAAAGAGTTTCACAGGAAAAATGCTGTTCTCAAGAGGAATATTTTGATGATTCAAAATCAAATCAATTTTCTTTTAAGTGTTCAGATATACAACAAACACCTATTGTTATTGTTTGATTTTTTTTTTTTAGGTTTTCATGGCACAGCGCGAACACCTCTTTGAAACTTTTTTCTTCTTCTTCTCGATGAGACTTTATCCAAAAAAAACAACATAGTTCCAAAGTTCTCAGAGCCTTCAAACTTGACACGTACTTAGACCATAAAATGTAGTTATCAATATTATTATTATTATATAGTTTCAGATAAAGTTGTGACATCATGGTGACGTCATCAGATATCGAAATACACTAAAATCCAATTTTAATATTTCAAAAGATCATATATCATGAACCACAAAAGATATTTACACAATCTTTGCATCATCTTACAGATCTTGAATTATGTAACATTTCGTATACAGAAATGACCAATCTGACCTCTCCTTCTGGTCGAAACCGGAAGTTTAAGTGAAAAAACTATTCTGAAGCACTTTTATAGAGTCTGCATCAACATGATATGGTATTTAGGTGTGCCTTCCATGGACGAAATTACTATTGACATGTGACCTTTTCAAAAATGTGACTGATGATGTCATATATGACCTTCAAATCACCTGATTTGACCTTTACTTCCGGTCTAAATAGGAAGTTCAAATTCAACACATTCTATCGCAAAATTTATAGGTCTTTTGATATTGTTATACATTGTAATAGAACATGATACACCTTTGAAAAACATGATTGACATCATCGATGATAATTTGATTGAACTGGAAGTTGACACGAAAACCGTGTGTTTGTTCTAACAAACACTTGAGCTCTAGTTTTTTCTTGTTATTTTTCTAAATAACTCTTGTAGCGGGATTTCAACATCTTTCCAAAGCTCACAACGTCTTGAAACTTGGCAATATTATTAACCTGGAAAAGTAGTATTATATATTATTGTGACATGATTATGACATCATCTAATGAATTATTAGAACATGGAAAGGAGTATTACATGTATATATTGTTGTCACGTCATTATGACAACATCTAATGAATTATTACGTAATTAATTATAATTAAAACAATATATTTTATATCTTGTGAACTACAACAGATAATTTCTTGATTCCTTCGTAATCATACAGATAATTTCTTGATTCCTTCGTAATCATACAGAACAATTTATTTATTTGTATGCTCACATTGTGATAGTACTGACCATCAATCCCATAAACACAATTGGTTAAACAGACAGTATCGTCACGATCAGAGCAGACTTTCTACAAACAGGGAATCGGTGTCCTAGTTTAAGATGAACACTGACTGAAAATTACTGGCTCATTTATGCAGCAGCAACGCGAATATGATCTTATCATGTGAGTATTATTTTCAGTCACTGAGTTAAACTAGAACTTGAACTCTGATTCCATGCCCTGTTGATCATAAA
>CM055829.1:18064362-18142239 GCA_029582265.1 Zoroaster sp. YZ-2022 | reverse complement strand
GGGAATTGGGTTGTATGGGGCAGGAGCCATCGGAAGTATCGCTAGCGTCGTAACAGCGCCTGTAGGATTCGTTTTAGAGGCTTAGCTTTTAGGTTTGGGTGGTGCTGCGTTTGCTCTCAGATAAAAGCTAAAAAACACAATGAGATTAGAGTTTAGCCGAGTAAACTCAACACCATCAACAATCACGTTTCAAAAGCGATTGAAGATGGTGTCATAGTCAAGAAGAATTTCTTTTAATCAGCGATGAGAAAAAGAAATACGCTGCTATGAGAAAACATTCGGACGATAGCTGCGCCAAAAACAAATGTCAAAGCCATCGATGGTGTTAGCTCAGAACTCGATAAACAAAAAAAAGATCTTATAGAAAAACTTATGAATTTAAAGTAAACATTAGTATAAATAAAACTTACGAAAATCACGCTTCGCGATCATTAGCGGAGCGTGAAAGACCTCCGCCGTCTAATTATAATTTTTAATTTTTTTATACTATAAAACAAAATTATTTAACAACTCTTTCATCAATAAATTATAATTTCGTATAGATTTACCTTCAACGCGCTTTAAATATTTTAATTCTAATACATTAATTAACATTTCGTACATAAATTAACTTTTGATTTTGTACCAATTTTACATCTTCGACACGCCACTGGTATACTTTGACCGTGTCTAATACGCCACAAATGAAGTGGACAATATACATCGTCACGCACACTTAGTCTACAACACTTTTCTGTTTTTGCCAACTAAAAGCCATTCACACGGAATCATCGCTCTCGTCGTCATCTTTACTATTAATCTAGATAATAGCAAATCATTATTTCAATTTTTAGCGACTAAAACCAATATCTTTTTTGATGGTAGATTTTTGATCGAGTTTTAAAATTCATCATCTTCTTCGTCTTGTGATGAATTTTCGTCTTTAATAATGAAATTATTTCCTAAACTACCTACCGACGTAACCATTTTTAACGGAAAGTTTTTAACATGAGGAGCGTAAAAATTGTACTTGTTTTTCCAAAGATGAAATTTTTAATAAAATGCTAAATAAAGTCACTGCGAACGTGGCGAAATAAGTCAGCTCAACATTTTTATCTATATCACCAAGTTCTAAAGCTACGCTGAAAAAGACTATCGTTATCGCCAAAAAAAAACTAATGTAATCTAAATTGTACATTTTATGTAAATTTTTGCTAACTAGCGAAATTTTTTAAGTTAAAAAAATCGCTACTTTCTACAACTAACGTGGATATTTATAAATATTGGCTTGATAGTTATCCGGTAAATCAATTAATTTCATACTAACCGACTTATTAATGATCACGCTGTCAATTTCTCTTTTTCCGCACGTTCCAACTATGCAAGTTTCAATATAAATTCGTTCGTTTTTAACAAATAAATAATGATACTTTGCGTTTTATATTACGAGTCATTCTTTGTAAATGTTTTAAATTAACCATAAATTCAAAAGGTTTATGACATTTAAATTCGAAAAAATTCTCGATTTAATACTACATCGATTAACATTCTTTCCGTTCGATCTATCGCGCGGTGATAAAATCCGTTTTCGTCTACTTTAAATTGAGCCTGCGTCTGAATGGCTGCTAAAATGTCAATTAAAACTTTAAACGTATAACCCGCTTTAATTTTAAAATAAAATCATAGTCGTCGTCTTTGCGTGGCTACATCTTCATCATAATCTTTAAATTTTAAATCGCTTAGCAACACGTTTTTTGTTGTAAACGATTGTATAGACGGTTCTTTAAAACGGGTGTTATCATTTCATCATCCTTTCACTTTTGCTTCCATACTCTCTTTACTACCCAACTCAACATAATACTAAATTGTTATTTCAATTTTTAGCGACTAAAACCAATATCTTTTTTGAGGATAATAAAATGAAGTTTTTTACAATGCGCTCATCATCTTACCTATACATAGCACACACTCAGACGCGCAAGCGTCAATCCTACGCTCAACCGCGCAAGCGCCAACCTTTCATGACGTCATCAAAAAATGATGACGTCATCAAACTCACGCCCAGTTTTTTAGGTACTTGCGCCAGAACCCCCATCATCAAAACAAAATCATGACGTCATCAATAACCCTCCTTTTTTTCATCTCATCATCCAACCACGCCCACTTTTAGGGACTTGCGCTAGAACCCCTATCTAACATACTACTAAATGTTTTCAAAGAGGGACAAAGAATAATGGGTCATGCTAACAAAACACACATAACTTAGAATGCCCTTATTATTATAAGGATGATGGATTGATGTAACTTCAGAAAATTATGCAACTTTAGAAAATGTCCTTCAGAACAATGCCTTTTAGTTAGGTTTATAATGGAATAGAACTACATGTGACGTCTTCCTTCCTCCATAATATGACTGTTTCATTATCTCAATAAAGGTGCTGATATTAAAGCTAAATTAACTTGTACTTCTACCAACTCGTACTCCACCGGATGTAAACCCGTACGCATGCCAGTAAATATTCAGTAATAAATATTTTTACGGTTCGAGTTGACCAAAATGAGTATGAGTTGGTAAAAGTACGAGTTGGCACGCATACGAGTTGACCTGTTTCACTCCAGGCGCGGCACATGTGATACCATTGCCATAAGGTTGTTATAATGTTAACATTAACCATGGTTTTATATAGTCAATATCTATCAAATTATATCTTTAAAAAATGTGAAAGTTTACATACCTTCAAACGAAACCAAGTAATGAAGACCCCTTCCATTAAATGTGCACGGATTCTCAAACGATCTGTTAACGTAAGACGTTAAACCATACCATCGTGTAGCCTACAAACTAAAGATTGTTGATGACTTGAACAGTTACGATGCTGCATTTGGATGTGGTGTCAACGCTGTCTCGGGGTGCTGTAGGCTGGAACTCTGAGACATGATACATCGAAGTCAACATGCTGTAAAAAAATAATAGGAAAGTTTTATAAGTATATGGACCAAGAATAAAGTATTTGAAATTTCAGAGAAGTTCTAATTTATGTGAATGAGGAAGATAATATGTCACAGTGAACATGCTGTAAAAAATAATAGGAAAGTTTTATAAGTACATGGACCAAGAATAAAGTATTTGAAATTTCAGAGGTTTTATAAGTACATGGACCAAAAATAAAGTATTTGAAATTTCAGAGAAGTTCTAATTCATGTGAATGAGGAAAATAATATGTCACAGTGAACATGCTGTAAAAAATAATAGGAAGGTTTTATAAGTACATGGACCAAGAATAAAGTATTTGAAAATTCAGAGAAGTTCTAATTTATGTAAATAAAATGGGGAAAAAAGTGTATAATTTTGGAGTAGCTGGACCATTGAAATTGAAAAGGGCATTGGTTGTTTTCAAAGTGCACACAATTATTCTTGACAAAATCCTTCCTCCATGATGTGACTGTTTCATTATCTCAATAAAGGTGCTCATATTTGTTTCTGGTCTACTTAATGAGAAAATTAAGTGCCACTATAAAGTAAACTGCAATGCAGCCATCAGGTATGTCTTATTGTATTGGTAGGTCCTCACACACCCTTCCAATATAATGCATACCATGCCTAACGACTAACGTTAATGAGGAAAATATTTTCAATAATTTTAGTTTCTTAAATTTACACAAATAATTAATGTAATGATGAAAGTTGCATACCAATGTGCGCATCATGAACGTCTTTGCAAGGGATTAGATTAATATTTGTTTTTAAATTAATATTACTACATGTACACACAAGGTCAGTCACTAACAGTCATAAGAATCTGACTTCCTTCCTCAATTATTAATATTATTATATATTGAAGTACATCATTCTACTATGTGTATGTGTGGTACTGGCTACTGGTAAGCCTACATTTGTACAAACTACGAAGTAAACTCACCAAAACCTAACTAGCCCCATATCAAATTCCTCCAAATCAACATGCCATTTTGTCAACAAACGCCGATTTGACTGCGAGGTGTGAAGCAATGTCATCGGAAGGGTATACTGTCGTGTACATGTACGTAATAAGCTTGTTTACAAAAATCATCAACTTTGACCAATTTTTAAAAGTAATTTCCCGCTGTCTTCACCTTTTTACTTACTCCATAGTAAGAAGCACTAATCAGGTGTCTGCAGATGACTTCGATGTGCTTGTGAAAACTTTGAATCAGTAGAAAAGTGGAATTTTCGTTACCTTTTACAGCGATATGCTCCACAAACGCGTTATAAGTTTATAAATATATGTGATGATCAGCGCCACCAAGTGACCACTAAAAGTTTTGAAATTCAACAAACTCAAATAAAAATAATTATTAAAAGGCACACAAATCAGTAAAGCAGCTGCCCAGGTGGACATCTCTCGGTGAAGCCGCCTCTTACATTCCATGTCCACTATTAAGCAATCCGATTAGCGTAACGGGAAACTTCACGCTAAACTTGGCATTGATAGGATAAGACGAATTAATTTCTTTTGCACCGATTGTGTAAAGACCACTAAAGTTGTATAGCGCCCTGTATAGTTAGAATTTCTAACGCACAATCGTGAACACTGAATGTGGGTCATTACGTATGTCATCATGACGTCACTGTTGCGGTTTCCTGATCATCATGACGTCACTAGGTTTCATCTACAAGTTAAGGTCTAACTATGTGTGAAGTTTGAAGATTTTTAAAACTTGGCAAGTATGTTTTTGTTAGCGGACAAGATTGGGGAGAAGATATTAAAATTTGACTTCCGGTTTGGACAGGAAGTAAGGTCAAATTGTGGTCACCTTTTTGTAATTTTTTTGGGCAATTAACGATCTGTACAATGGTACAAAAATTGTGAATTTACCTCTTGTGGTTGTTGAGATATGATTTTTTTAAATCATTAAACTTTGACTTCCGGTTTGGACAGGAAGTAAGGTCAAATTGGGTTCACCTTTCTGTAAATATTTTTCGACAATTAACAATCTATACAATTTTGCAAAAATGTGAATTTACCTCTTGTGGTTGTTGAGATATGATTTTTTTAAATATTAAACTTTGACTGGGTTTAGACAGGAAGTAAGGTCAAATTGGGGTCACCTTTTTGTAAAATTGTTTTGACAAATAACGATCTGTACAAGAGTGCAAAGATTGTGAATTTACCTCTTGTGGAAGATTTTGTTTTAAATATTAAACTTTGACTTACTTAGACAGGAAGTAAAGGTCAAATTGGGGTCACCTTTGTGTAAAATTGTTTTGACAATTAACGATCTGTACAATGGTACACAAATTGTGAATTTACCTCTTGTGGTTGTTGGGATATGATTTTTTTAAATATTAAACTTTGACTTCCGGTTTGGGACAGGAAGTAAGGTCAAATGGGGTCACCTTTGTGTAAATATTTTTCGACAATTAACAATCTATACAATGGTGCAAAAATGTCAATTTACCTCTTGTGGTTGTTGAGATATGATTTTAAAATATTAAACTTTGACTTCCGGTTTGGACAGGAAAAAAGGTCAAATTGGGTCATCTTTTTTGTAAATATTTTTTGACAATTAACGGTCTGTACAATGGTACAAAAATTGTGAATTTACCTCTTGTGGTTGTTGAGATATGATTTTTTAATATTAAAATTTTACTTCGGTTTGGACAGGAAGTAAGGTCAAATGGGTCACCACAACTCGTGTTTCATCTACTTGTTAAGTTCTAAGTACATGCCAAGATTCAAGTTCATGTGAAGTTTGGAAGTATGTTTGTTACCGGAGAGAAGACGAAGAAGAAGAAGAAGAAGACGAAGAAGTAAAACTAGAAATTCGAGTTTGTTTACACAAACTCTAGGTGTTCGGGAGTAAGCAAAGGTCAAATTGGGGTCACCTTTGTGCAAAATTGTTTTGACAAATAACGATCTGTACAATGGTGCAAAGATTGTGAATTTACCTCTTGTGGAAGATTTTGTTTTAAATATTAAACTTTGACTTCCGGTTTAGACAGGAAGTAAGGTCAAATTGGGGTCACCTTTGTGTAAATATTTTTCGACAATTAACAATCTATACAATGGTGCAAAAATGTGAATTTACCTCATGTGGTTGTTGAGATATGATTTTTTTTAAATAATAAACTTTGACTTCCGGTTTGGACAGGAAGTAAGGTCAAATTGGGGTCACTTTTTGTAAATATTTTTTGACAATTAACGACCTGTACAATGGTTCAAAAATTGTGAATTTACCTCTTGTGGTTGTTGAGATATCATTTTTTTAAATATTAAATTTTGACTTCCGGTTTGGACAGGAAGTAAAGGTCAAATTGGGGTCATGTTTTTGTAAATATTTTTGACAAGTAACAATCGTACAATGGTGCAAAAATGTTAATTTACCTCTTGTGGTTGTTGAGATATTATTTTTTTAAATAATAAACTTTGACAAATTGGGGTCACCTTTTTGTAAATATTTTTTGACAATTAACGATCTGTACAATGGTACAAAAATTTTGAATTTACCTCTTGTGGTTGTTGAGATATAATTTTTTTAAATATTAAACTTTGAGTTCCGGTTTGGACAGGAAGTAAGGTCAAATTGGGGTCACCTTTTTGTAAATATTTTTTGACAATTAACAATCTATACAATGGTGCAAAAATGTGAATTTACCTCTTGTGGTTGTTGAGATATGATTTTTAAATATTAAACTTTGACTTCCGGTTTGGAGGAAGTAAGGTCAATTTGGGGTCACCTTTTGTAAATATCTTTTGACAATTAACGATCTGTACAATGGTACAGAAAGTGTGAATTACCTCTTGTGGTTGTTGAGATATGATTTTTAAATATTAAACTTTGACTTCCGGTTTGGACAGGATGTAAGGTCAAATTAGGGTCACTTTTGTAAATATTTTTGACAATTAACGATCTGTACAATGGTACAGAAATTGTGAATTACCTCTTGTGGTTTGTTGAGATATGATTTTTACATATTAAACTTCAACTTCCGGTTTGGACAGGAAGTAAGGTCAATGGGGTCCTCACAACTCGTGTTTCATCTACTTGTTAAGTTCTAAGTACATGCCAAGTTTCAAGTTCATGTGAAGTTTGCAAGTATGTTTTGTTACCGGACAGTTATTGGGAGAAGAAGAAGAAGAGAAGTAACTAGAGCTTAAGTGTTTGATTGAAAAAACACAGGGTTTTCGAGTCAACTTCCGGTTCAATCAAATTATCTACGATGATGTCAATATCATACTTTGCAAAGGTGTATCATATTTTATTATTTCAATATCAATTTCATATTCAAAAATATATCAATTTTGCATTAGAATGTGTTGACTTTGGTCTAATTGTTTGGACCGAGTAAAGGTCAGAACAGGTGATTTGAAGGTCATATAATTATATGACACAATGAAACTTCCTCATGATCATGAAAAATAACGTTAGTACTTGCTTTGATTCAATTTTTTTAAATGCCACTAGGGGCGCTCTGAACTGATGATGTTATCAAACATTTTTTGAGAATATAAGATGTCACTATCACTTTATTCGCAGAAGTTATATTAAAATTCCTATGACTTTTGAGATTATGTTGCCACAAAGGGCAATGATAGGTGATGACGTCATCAGTCATATTTTAAAAGGTCACATGTCAATAATAATTTCGTCCACTGAAGGCATATACCATATCCGGTTTCGACCGGAAAGAGAAGTCTGATTGGATCATGTCTGTGTACGAAATGTCACATAATTCAAGATCTGTAAGATGATGCAAAGATTGTGTAAATATCTTTTGTGGTAGATGAGATATGATTTTTGGAAATATTAAAATTTTAGTGTATTTCGCTATCTGATGACGTCAACATGACATCACAACTTTACCTGAAACTATATGTCATAAATTTATTGACAACTACATGTTATGGTATAAGTATGTGTTAAATTTGAAGGCTGTGTGAATTTTGGAACTGTTTTTTTGTTCAATAAGTCTCATCGAGAAGAGTAATGTGAAAATATCTTTTGTGGTTCATGAGATATGATATTTTGAAATATTAAACTTTGATTTAGTGTAATTCGATATCTGATGCCTTAACCATGACGTCACAACCGAGGATACAACTACATGTTGAGTCTATGTCTTAAGTTTTAAGGTTCTGTACCAGAATAATGCTTAAAACGTGTAGGCATTAATCTTTTAATTTATTTATTTATTAATGATAATTAAACATATAATTTGGTTATTACATTAATTAAAATGAAACAAAATTCACTGACCATTTAGAAATTTGCTAACCGGCTAACAAAAACCAATATTTAAAAGTAAACACCCAACAATTTGGGAAAACAATACTTACCATTTTGTTGTTCTAGACTCTTTTTTTTCTAGACTCTTTTTTGGTTATTAAACAATCATTGTGGGAAGTTCATTGATGCTTTTCGATTACAAATTTATACACATTATTCCATTTGCACAATCTGGATCTCTTGCCTCAAAATCAAAAGTAATTCATTTTGTATTTAAACTGCTGTGCCTGAAAACCTTTTTCACCCGATTTCAAATTCAAGCCACATTGTAAACAATTAAATTTACCAAAAAAATATGCTTGGGTGTCTCAGATTTTTTTTTACCAAAGATGCAATGCTGAGTGTTGACAATCTTAAAAACTTCTAATCTGGTCTGTGCTCTGACCATTTTGTTAAAAGTACGACTGTTCTTTCTGAATAATGGACACATCAGGCTATTTCACTGCAGTAGTAACTTCTAGTGTGTTGGGTTCCTCTATTCACCACATATCTTGTGAGTCATGTTGTACTTTGAGTGGTTTTCGTTTCTTCTTACGCTGGAAGATAATAAATAAATGATTTCAATTTCAAATGCTTGTTTACATCTACTCTTTCAATAAAAACACAGATCTATGTATTGCCAAAAGTAGAATTATGAGCCCATCAGTAACACTTATTCTGGAACTTCTAACAATCAATTTGTGAAATGTTTGATTTTAAGGTGATTAACTTCCTCACTACAAGGGGAATACAAGTAGCCATGGAAGAAACAATGGACCATACATCACCTACTTTATGTGACACTGTAAAAGTATAGGTATCAACTAATTTTAATCTTAAAATTATGTAGTAAGATGATCCAGAGATGGATAAAATAAACAGCTTGATGAGACAGAAAATATGAGGTTTAACCTGCGCTTTTATATGGCATTTATATTGTTCTGACATCCAAGAAAACCTAGTAAACACAATACATAAAATTATATTAGATACATGTGTGTACAATTCAATCCTAACCCATTATTAGCATAGGCATAATTCAATACATCATAACAGTAACTGTGTTACATGTACAGGAAAACATTTAATTTTAAATATTGCCATGGCCTGAAACCTACATGTTTTATGTCAATAAATCCTACTCATTTTACACTATTACTATATATGATCTACTCACCAGTCGATGACAATTTAACTTCAAAGGTTTGATGACAAAACTCCCAAAAGTTTACACTTAACGCTGTCTACCAGAAAATGTGGCAGTCTGACGTGGAAAACTCCCGGCCGCTTCACTCCAAAACAAGTACACAAAACCCATGCGCGGCACTAAATTATAGGTTAAATCTAATTCAAATATAAAATCTACACTGGCTTTGGCTTTAAATAATGTTACAATAATTAGTGTGATGTAATAAACATCCTTCAATCGAAGTACTTAAAGAATATCATACCCGTTCAGAAATTTGTTTGGACTACTTGTTTCGTCATCACTCATATAATCAGCATCCGAGGACCGTAAATCATGAAATGCGCCCTCAATCGTCCCAAATTAAATGAAACTAACGCAATATTAAAATAATACCCTTAAAAACCTAAATCACCATAATTATAAAGAAAGTTACCTTTTGTAGATGTATTGGAAAGTCTTATATTGTAGGCACAACATCTGCTGTGACAGTTCGAGCCTTGTAACTGCCGTTTGACCCGTTCTATTTTAAAGCACGATTCTGCGAAGCAGTCTGAACAAAGCACAAATTTCACTGACGCTTCATACACAACACACATACTCATGTTACACTGCAGGGACATGTACCGTACAAATGCCGCATTGAATGAGAATGGTGTAAATTTCCACATTTTCCCCAAAAATCTTCAGGTTTGTTATATTGAGAGGTGATGACTTGAGGAAGGAAACATTTGTGACCCAATATCATGTAAAGGAGAAATTTTCCACACTCATTTCATTCCGTTACGTTGTAGGCCTCATATTAAACTCCGTATATTGCTGTGTTTACGTATTCTGTGCACGCGCGATATGGGCTATAGATCGTACATACAGGAATAGTAATTCAGCATATTGTTTCACTTAACCTTCCGGTTTCGACCGGAAGGAAAAGGTCAGATGGGGTCACGTCCAAAAACGAAATGTGACATAGTTCAAGATCTTTAAGATGATAAAAATATTGTGAAAATATCTTATATGGTTCATGAGATATGATTTTAGAAATTTTGATATTTTTCAACTTCCGGTTTTGACCGGAAGGAAAGGTCATATTCGAGTTACGTCTAAAACGAAAAATTACATAATTCAAGATCTTTCAGATGATGCAAAGATTGTGAAAATATCTTTTGTGGTTCATGAGATATGATTTTTCGAAATATTAAACTTTTGATTTAGCGTAATTCGACACCTGATGACGTAATCATGACGTCACAGAAAACGGTTTGTCTGCTTGATATGTTCTGTTTATGTGTTAAGTTTGAAGGCTGTATATGCTTAGCAAGGATGCCTTTGTGACCGGACAGATCGCCACTGAGAAGGAGAAGTAAAAAAAAATAAAAAAACAGTACAAAAACAATAGGTGTTCGCGCTGTGCGCTCGAACACCTAAAAACAGTACAAAAACAATAGCTGTTCGTGCTGCGCGCTCGAACACCTAAAAACTAGACGGCAGTGTTTGTGATATTACAAACACATAGGTGTTCGAGTTTTGTCAGGGCAGTGATGATGACGTCAGAATGTTTTTTAAAGAAACTTTGCATTATTATTTTTTAATATTAAACTCTGACTTCCAGTTTGGACAGGAAGTAAGGTCAAATTGGGGTCATCTTTTTGTAAATATTTTTTGACAATTAACGATCTGTATAAGGGTACAAAATTTGTGAATTTACCTCTTGTGGTTGTTGAGATATGATTTTTTTTAAATATTAAACTTTGACTTCCGGTTTGGACAGGAAGTAAGGTCAAATTGGGGTCACCTTTGTGTAAATATTTTTCGACAATTAACGATCTGTACAATGGTACAAAAATTGTGAATTTACCTCTTGTGGGTGTTGAGATATTATTTTTTTTAAATATTAAACTTTGACTTCCGGTTTGGACAGGAAGTAAGGTCAAATTGGGGTCAACTTTTTGTAAATATTTTTTGACAATTAACGATCTGTACAATGGTACAAAAAATGTCCATTTACCTCTTGTGGTTGCTGATATATGATTTTTTTTTACTTCCTGTTTGGACAGGAAGTAAGGTCAAATCGGGGTCACTCACAACTCGAGTTTCATCTACTTGTTAAGTTCTAAGTACATGCTAAGTTTCAAGTTCATGTGAAGTTTGCAAGTATGTGTTTGTTACCGGACAGTTATTGGGGAGAAGAAGAAGAAGAAGTAAAAACTAGACGGCAGTGTTTGTGATATTACAAACACATAGGTGTTCGAGTTTTGTCAGGGCAGTGATGATGACGTCAGAATGTTTTTTAAAGAAACTTTGCATTATTATTTTTTAATATTAAACTCTGACTTCCAGTTTGGACAGGAAGTAAGGTCAAATTGGGGTCATCTTTTTGTAAATATTTTTTGACAATTAACGATCGGTATAATGGTACAAAATTTGTGAATTTACCTCTTGTGGTTGTTGAGATATGATTTTTTAAATATTAAACTTTGACTTCCGGTTTGGACAGGAAGTAAGGTCAAGTGGGGTCACCTTTGTGTAAATATTTTCGACAATTAACGATCTGTACAATGGTACAAAAATTGTGAATTTACCTCTTGTGGTTGTTGAGATATGATTTTTTAAATGTTAAACTTTGACTTCCGGTTTGGACAGGAAGTAAGGTCAAGTGGGGTCACCTTGTGTAAATATTTTTCGACAATTAACAATCTATACAATAGTCCAAAAATTTCCATTTACCTGTTGTGGTTGTTGAGATATGATTTTTAAATATTAAACTTTGACTTCCGGTTTGGACAGGAAGTAAGGTCAAATCAGGGTCACTCACAACTCGAGTTTCATCTACTTGTTAAGTTCTAAGTACATGCTAAGTTTCAAGTTCATGTGAAGTTTGCAAGTATGTGTTTGTTACCGGACAGTTATTGGGAGAAGAAGAAGAAGAAGAAGTAAAAAAATATTAAAAAACCGAACATAAACAAGAGGTGTTCGCGCTGTAGCTCGAACCCTAAAAAATAAAAATAAAACCGAACAAAACAATAGGTGTTCGCGCTGTAGCTCGAACCCTAATTAAAAAACGTACAAAAACAATAGGTGTTTCGGGCATATGCCCGAACACCTAATAAACTTAAGTGTTTGTTAGAACAAACACACGGTGTTCGAGTCAACTTCCGGTTCAATCAAATTATCATCGATGATGTCAATATCATATTGTAAGGGTTTATCGTCTTTATAATAACAATATCAATTTCATATTCAAAGACATATCAATTTTGCGTTAGAATGTGATGAATTTGAACTTCCTGTTTGGACAGGAAGTAAAGGTCACATTAGGTGGTTTGAAGGTCATATATGACCTCCTCATGATTATGAAAAAATTTCAAATTTGTCAACTTATACATCAAATTGAAGCTATGAGATATGACCTTTTAAATTTGTAAAAATCGTTACTTCGTGTGCCACTAATTGGACCATTGGCAAGCATTTATGGTAACTCATTTCACAAGAATTACAAGCTATTAATGTAAGGAATTCAATTGTGTTTTTTTGTTTTCTAATAGGTCATTTAGTTATTGAGACATTGGCTGTTGAACTTGGAAATGTTGTGAAATTTAAGCAATAAATTAGAAATTAACAAGTGTTACTTGGAACACAATGTTTTTTATTTTAAATATAGACACTAGTCCAACACATGCTTTTCAAAACCATGCTAGATGATAAATCAATATTAAAAATCACTCATATGAAAATAGTTTGCCACGGTTGTAGGCAGCCAGATCAACCTATTCAGCATTATTATGGGCATAAAGTCACAAGATGATTTAGGATAGAAGGGACTACATGTATAGTAACTGGATTACACTTGGCTGCAAATTCAAAGAGCAGGAAGTGTGGGTTAAGTGTTTGGGGAGTTGGGGTTACTGAAGACACTGAAGCATGGAAGACCATATAAATATTTACCCTTTCGTTTCCTTCAGCTAATTAGCCTTTTATTAGAAAACAAACTTATAACTACTACATGATAAAATTGGAAGAAAGCTTGCATCCATGCTTTCCATCTTCCACTGCCCCCCGCAGAAGAGTTTTTGTCAAAAAGTAAATAATTCCCAATTCAAACAAAATTAAATGTAATGATACCCACTGGATCAAATCTGATAATTGGTTGCCCTTTTCACATTGTTTATGGAAAAACCTTTCAATTTTAGATTTAAATAAAGCCGACATTGGTATTTATCTCTTGGTATTAAGTCTTGTACAAAAATAAATTTAATCTTTATTTATAATATACTTCACTTTCAGGTTAAGTTTATAACAAAAATATAATGATAAATTGACAATGATAGTGACACTGTAATCAAGCATCTCCTTATTGTGACATGTTAAACTGTCTTTGTTTTCACCTATACTGCAAATAATTTATAAAATTTGAAAACAAATTCTACATTGATTTTGACATTTTCAAGGTTGTACACATGATTGGCAAAATGTCTGTAGCTGCATCCATACTACAGAATTACAACCTAAAGATCAGATGCCATTTTGTACATAAATTGTTAGACATTGAAATAATCAAAGAGTTGTATGGGTGCTTGTAAATTGCTAATAAAACAATGAAATACATATTTATTTTAACTGTCTGTTGGGTTTCATGACTTGACGTTTGTGGTTACACACTTCCCTCCCCCCACAATCAATTGAAACCACTTTGTTGACCTGTTTAACCTACTTGTAACCAATCTAGAAATGAGTGTACATGGTCTTACACATGTAACAAGTGAAATGACTTCAGTGTAAATGAACCCAACCATGATCCTTTGTTGACAAGAGAACAGAATATATATCCACTGGATCAAATCTGATAATTGGTTGCCCTTTTCACTTTGTTTATGGAAAAACCTTTAAATTTTAGATTTAAATGAAGCCAACCTTGGTATTTATCTGTTGGTATTAAGTCTTGTACAAAAATTAATTTAATCTTTATTTATAATATACTTCACTTTCAGGTTAAGTTTATAACAAAAATATAATGATAAATTGACAATGATAGTGACACTGTAATCAAGCATCTCCTTATTGTGACATGCTTATAAACTGTCTTTGTTTTCACCTATACTGCAAATAATTAAAAAATTATTGATAAAATTTGAAAACAAATTCTACATTGATTTTTAACTTTTCAAGGTTGTACACATGATTGGCAAAATGTCTGTAAAGATCAGATGCCATTTGTACATAAATTGTTAGACATTGAAATAATCAAAGAGTTGTATGGGTGCTTGTAAATTGCTAATAAAGCAATGAAATACATATTTATTTAACTGTCTGTTGGGTTTCATGACTTGACTTTTGTGGTTACACACTTCCCTCCCCACAATTGAAAACCACTTTGTTGACCTGTTTAACCTACTTGTAAACAATCTAGAAATGAGTGTACATGGTCTTACACATGTAACAAGTGAAATGACTTCAGTGTAAATGAACCCAACCATGATCCTTTGTTGATAAAAACAGAATCAACCTGCATTTATAATAAATGTACGCTCTGTATGTACGATTTAGTGACAGTTCAGAATGGGTGACATTCAGGGGTTGTCATTGGAATCGGTAATTTTAGAATAAAATGTCTGCCCTCGCCCAAGTTCTTGGTGATGGCATGTACTGCCACTGGTGATGAACCAACACATTTGGTTTTTCTAAAATTCTTTGGTCTATCATTGCAGCACTATAGAATCCAAGAACTAGGAAGGGAGGGCAAACAAGCAATAAAAGTATAAGGGGCCCAAATTACCAATTCCATTGACTGACGACTGGTGCTTCATTATGTCGAAAATCACACCCAGCATCAATTCTGCATAGCTGAAGTTGCAAGATGTTTCTGTCCTTTCTAAAAAAAAAGATTTAAGATTGAAAATAGGAGTAAGGGCTTAGATTTAAATAAATGTTCTTTAACTGACATGGATTGGAAGGTGGTTATCAGATACACCCTTCTCTTGGACTGAAATGCCAGTACTGCTATAGCAAAATAATAACAAATTATACTAAACCTTAATTTTTTGTAATAAACAACCATTAAAACTAAATGAAATGTTCATCATTGGTATGAAGACCCCTTCTCAAACGATCTGTTAACATAAGACGTTAAACCATACCAAGATTGTTGATGACTTGAACAGTTACGATACTGCATTTGGATGTGGTGTCAACGCCGTGTTAGTACTGTTGGCTGGAACTCAGTCTGAGCCATGATACATCGGAGTCAACATGCTCTAAAAAATAATAGTTAAGTTTTATGGAATAATTTTTACCAAAGGTGCAATGCTGAGTGTTGACAATCTTAAAAACTTCTAATCTGGTCTGTGCTCTGACCATTTTGTTAAAAGTCCGACTGTTCTTTCTGAATAATGGACACATCAGGGTATTTCACTGCAGTGGTAACTTCTAGTGTGTTGGGGTTCCTCTATTCACCACATATCTTGTGAGTCATGTTGTACTTTGGGTGGTTTTCGTTTCTTCTTACGCTGGAAGATAATAAATAAATGATTTCCATTTCAAATGCTTGTTTACATCTACTCTTTCAATAAAAACACAGATCTATGTATTGCCAAAAGTAGAATTATGAGCCCATCAGTAACACTCATTCTGGAACTTCTGGCATACTTCCAACAATCAATTTGTGAAATGTTTGATTTTAAGGTGATTAACTTCCTCACTACAAGGGAATACAAGTAGCCATGGAAGAAACAATGGACCATACATCACCTACTTTATGTGACACTGTAGAAGTATAGGTATCAACTAATTTTAATCTTAAAATTATGTAGTAAGATGATCCAGAGATGGATAAAATATACAGCTTGATGAGACAGAAAATATGAGGTTTAACCTGCGCTTTTATATGGCATTTATATTGTTCCAACATCCAAGAAAAACCTGGTAAACACAATACATAAAATTATATTAGATACATGTGTGTACAATTCAATGCTAACCCATTATTAGCATAGGCATAATTCAATACATCATAACAGTAACTGTGTTACATGTACAGGAAAACATTTAATTTTAAATATTGCCACGGCCTGAAACCTACATGTTTTATGTGAATAAATCCTACTCATTTTACACTATTACTATATATGATCTACTCACCAGCCGATGACAATTTAACTTCAAAGGTTTGATGACAAAACTCCCAAAAGTTTACACTTAACGCTGTCTACCAGAAATTGTGACCGTCTGACATGGAAACTCCCGGCCTTCACTCCAAAACAAGTAAACAAAACCCATGCGCGGCACTAAATTATGGGTTAAATCTAATTCGAATATAAAATCTACACTGGCTTTGGCTTTAAATGATGTTACAATAATTAGTGTGATGTAATAAACATCCTTCAATCAAAGTACTTAAAGAATATCATACCCGTTCAGAAATTTGTTTGGACTACTTGTTTCGTCATCACTCATATAATCACCATCCGAGGACCGTAAATCATGAAATGCGCCCTCAATCGTCCCAAATTAAATGAAACTAACGCAATATTAAAATAATACCCTTAAAACCTAAATCACCATAATTATAAGAAAAGTTACCTTTGTAGATGTATTGGAAAGTCTTATATTGTGAGCAACATCTGCTGTGGCAGTCTGAGCCTTGTAACTGCCGTTTGACCCGTTCTATTTTAAAGCAGCACGATTCTGCGAAGCAGTCTGAACAAGCACAATTTCACTGACGCTTCATACACAACACACATACTCATGTTACACTGCGGGACATGTACCGTACAAATGCCGCATTGAATGAGAATGGTGTAAATTTCCATGCATTTTCCAAACAAATTCTTCCAGGTTTTGTTATATTGAGAGGTGATGACTTGAGGAAGGAACATTTGTGACACAATATCATGTAAAAAAGGGAGAAATTTTCCACCTCATTTCATTCCGTTACGTTGTAGGCCTATATTAAACCCACTATTATTGCTGTGTTTACGTATTCTGTGCACGCGCGATATGGGCTATAGATCGTACATACAGGAATAGTAATTCCAACATTATTGTTTCACTTAACCTTCCGGTTTCGACCGGAAGGAAAGGTCAGATGGGTCACGTCTGAAAACGAAATGTGACATAGTTCAAGATCTTTAAGATGATAAAAGATTGTGAAAATATCTTCTATGGTTCATGAGATATAATTTTTGAAATTTTAAATTTACAACTTCCGGTTTTGACCGGAAGGAAAGATCAGATTAGGATCGTCTAAAAACGAAAAATTACATAATTCAAGATCTTTCAGACGATGCAAAGATTGTGAAAATATCTTTGTGGTTCATGAGATATGATTTTTTGAAATATTAACTTTGATTTAGCGTAATTCGACACTGATGACGTAATCATGACGTCTGAAAACGGTTTCGTCTGCGTGATATGTTCTGTTTATGTGTTAAGTTTGAAGGCTGTATATAACTTAGCAAGGGATGCCTTGTTACCGGACAAAGCGCCACTGAGAAGAAGGAAAGTAAAAAAACTAGGCTTAAGTGTTTGTTGGAACAAACACACGGTGTTCGAAGTCAACTTCCGGTTCAATCAAATTATCATCGATGATGTCAATATCATATTGTGCTGAGGGTTTATCATCTTTTATAATAACAATATCAATTTCATATTCAAAAGACATATCAATTTTGCGTTAGAATGTATTTGAATTTGAACTTCCTGTTTGGACAGGAAGTAAAGTCTGAGTGGTGTGCGCCCTAACAAGCTGCCACTCATAATAGCTCTCAGTTAATTGTGTAAATATGTGTTTTGTACAACAATTGTGTCCTCATTTTGATATCAGTGGATTTATTACAATACCGAAACTGCTGGACATTTTATGTGTGCTCTGGAACATTCTTGATGGGTAATAAGTGGTTTTCACTGCTGGTTTCATCTGCCCCTACCATGAGTTTTACTGCATAGAGAACACCATGTTGGATCTTTACAACAATGTGCAGTCAACCATTGATGGATTATACAGTGGGTCTTAGTTTGTGTCCGCCTGCATTGAAAGAAGGCTCATTTGGAACTTCTGATATATGGTGACATAAACCCAAATCCAGGACCTGAGGCTGTGACAAATTCAAATACAGGCACCACTTTGTCACATGTACGGGTAATTTCTATACACGTGACAAACTTCTCAATATTCGCAATTCTTTTTAATGTTAAAGCCACAACTCTGCCTAATTTGGTATGGACTCATGTAGTTTGTCTCGGGATAAATGCCAATAAAACTCAAATACCGGTTTACCGACGAGACACTGAGAGGTAAAGGGAGGTCGTCGTAGGATAAAGGCTATTCCTGTACAACCTGCGCACCGATTTGTTCCAGCTCTAAAATTTCCGTCATTGTTGGTCATCGCCTGTCTATCCATCGACATATACCACCAAAGGGGTCAGTTAGCAGGACATTGGTTTACACCTCCACATAGCTTTTCTCTCGAAGTCATCTGGATGCCATTTGAAGTTCTGTACGATGAACGTCCGATCATTAAAAATAAATCTGCTGATTTTATGGATTATGTATGTACAACAACGCAGACATCTTTGCGCTGACCGAGACCTGGTTAAGGACATCGATTCTGCTCACCGATCTGAGACAACTCCATTGGGTTACAAGCTCGTAGATCATGCACGCGGGAATAGACGTGGTGGGGTACTGCCTCCTTCTACGTGACTCGATGGAGGTTAAAAAGGTTGCTGCGGCTGAAAAAACGTCATTTGAATTCTCAGGTGGCTCGTGGGGTGGGGTCTCATCAATTGCGTGTCGTCGTCATTTATAGAACCACCCTACTCAACCAACCATCGAGTAACACTTGAATTCTTTTACGCAAGAGTTTTCTGATTACCTTGAAACTGTTTTGTTGTCTAGTGCGCCACTGATAATTACCGGTGATTTCAACATTCATGTTGATGATGTTGAGAACCATGATGTGATATGTTTTCTGATTTATTAGAATCATTGAACCTTGAACGGTTTGTTGATCAACCCACTCATGTTTTTGGGTCATACATTGAATTTAATCATTACTCGTAGTCGAGTCTATAATTGAAAGTAACCTGTTGTGATTATTTATTTTCGGACCATTATTCCATTTTGTGTAAATTTAAAATTAAACAAACCCGATCTATCTGTGAAAGGGTTTCTTACAGAAGAATTAATTCTGTTGATATGGAAATGTTCAAACGACATTTTTCATCTGATTTGTGTAATGGAGATTTAGTCATGAGTAAATCTGGTGATGTTGATCATTTTGCCACTTCATATAATAATATCATAGTTCCATTGTTCATCGTCATGCCTGTTGTTAAAAAATTTATCATTGCTCAGCCTTGTTTCCATGGTTTAACTGATGAGATCAGAACGATCTAAAAAAAGTTGCGTGGAAATTTGAACGCAGATGGAGAGCAACTGGGCTTAAGCACGATTTGACTTGTTTAAGTTGAATAAATAATGTCTTCTTGATGAATAGGGCACGTCAAGTTATTATTCTAACCTGATTAATGTGAAACAGCCATGATCAGCGGAAATTGTTTAGGGTGAAAACAGGTCTCTGCTAAAAGCTTGACAAGTCTTTCTTGTTGCCTTCACACACGGATGACTTGACTCTTGCGAATGAGATGGGAAATACTGTTAATAAAATTTCAAATATCAGGAATTAAGATTGCGCAATGAGACCGGCTAACTCACCTCGGCCTTTAACTGCTCACCACTACCTTCATTGATGATGCCGATACATTAACTGTTTTTAGTCAACTTTCTGAAGACGATGTTCATCGTAATCTCATTTGAGCTCAAATAAAATGTTGTCATGACCCTATTCCTATGAGTTACTTATTGGCTCCTTAGACGTACTTTTGCCTGTTATAACTGGTTTAGTTAATTCATCCCTTATGCATGGGTCACTTTCCAACATGCTGGAAATCAACAGTGGTTTTACCTTTGTTAAAAAGCCTGGTCTTGATTTACAGATTGAAAATTAGGCCTGTCGTAATCTGCAATTCATTTCTAAACTGGTGGAAAAAGGCTGTGGCACTTCAACTTCAGTCACATTTATCCTGAAAGGTTTATATCCGATTACACAATCAACTTATCATTAACAAGTATCATAGTACCAGTTTGCTTTATTAAAGGTTAAAACGATCTTTTAATAGCTATGAATAACAATGGGTTACGTTATTAGTTTTACTTGATTTAAGTTCAGGCTTTTGATACCTTAAATCATCAAATTTTACTGAACACACTCCATTCTAAGTTTGGTATTGATGGACTGCTCTCTTTGGTTTAAATCTTATTTGTTTAACAGATCACAGCAGGTCTCCATTCAAGCAAATTGTCTCAGAAATTTGACCTCGATGGGGTGTACCCCAAGGTTCGTGTTTAGGTCCATTGTTGTTTATTTTGTATACTAGTAGTTTGTTTGAAGTAATCGAAACTCAACTCCCAAATGTTCATTGCTATGCTGATGACACGCAACGTTATCTTTCGTTTTGTCCAAATGCTGTATCAAGTCAGGCGTCGGCACTTTTCTGCAATGGAGGGCTGTATACATGTTGTGCGCAAATGGATGCTTAGTAATGGGTTAATGCTAAACGATGGTAAAACTGAATTTATTATCTTAGGCACTCGTCAACAATTGGCTAAGGTTAACATTGATGGTATTAAGTTGGTTCGTCCAGGGTTTCCCCTACCCCCCATTGTAAGGAATCTTGGTGCCTGGTTTGATGCAAACAATACTCATATTACAAAACTTGTGCTACTGCTTTTTATGCTTACATAATATTAGACGTATCAGGAGAAGTACTTATCTAGGCAATGTACCAAAACATTAATTCATTCTTTCATTTCCAGCCGATTGGATTATTGTAACAGTCTCCTTTATGGATTGCCTGATATTCAAATTAACCAACTGCAACGTGTTCAACATTCTTGCGCTAGATTGGTTTGTAATGCTTTAAAATACTGTCTATTACACCCTTGTTCATTGACTTACACTGGCTTCCGGTGAGGTTCAGGATTGATTTTAAAATTTTGTTAATAACTTATAAGATTTTAAATGGTCTTGCTCCCTATATTTATGCCAACTTATCAACAAAAATCTTCATCTCAATATAATCTTAGAAGTGCCAGGGACGACATGCTCATAGTTACCGGTGTGTCGGACTAAAATCACGCTGGGTGATAGGGCATTTGAGTTTGCTGCTCCCAAATTATGGAATCTTTACCATTAAATATTCGGAAATCGACTAGTTTGACTGTTTTAAACAATTACTTAAAACACATTTTTCTGTATGGCATTTTATTGATATTGTTGTGATGTGCTTTTATTGATATTTTTTAATATATTTTATTGTATTGTACATTTGAAATTCTCATTATGGAATTTGCGCAATATAAGTTAATAAATTATTATTATTATTATTAAAGGTCACATTAGGTGGTTTTGAAGGTCATATATGACCTCCTCATGATTATGAAAAAATTACAATTTGTCAACTTGTACATTAAATTGAAGCTATGAGATATGACCTTTTAAATTTGTAAAAATCGTTACTTCGTGTGCCACTAATTTGGACCATTGGCAGCATTTATGGTAACTCATTTCACAAGAATTACAAGCTATTAATGTAAGGAATTCAATTGTGTTTTTTTTCTAATAGGTCATTTAGTTCTTGAGATATTGGCTGTTGAACCTGGAAATATTGTGAGATTTAAGCAGTAAATTAGAAATTAACAAGTGTGACTTGGAACACAATGTTTTTATTTTAAATATTGACTAGCCCAACATGCTTTTTCAAAAACTATGCTAGATGATAAATCAACATTAAAATCACTATATGAAAATAGTTTGCCAGGGGTTGTGGGTAGCCAGATCAACCTATTCAACGTTATTATGGGCATAAAGTCACAAAGTTGATTTAGGATAGAAGGGACTACATGTATAGTAACTGGATTAAACTTGGCTGCAAATTAAAGATCAGGAAGATATGGGTTAAATTGTTTGGGGGAGTTGGGGTTACTAGACACTGAAGCATGGAAGACCATATAAATATTTCCCTTTCCTTTCCTTCAGCTAATTAGCCTTTCATTAGAAAACAAACTTATAACTACTACATGATAAGTTGGAAGAAAGCTTGCATCCGTGCTTTTCCATCTTCCACTGCCCCCCAGAAGAGTTTTTGTCAAAAAGTAAATAATTCCCAATTCAAACAAAACTAAATGTAATTATATCACTGGATCAAATCTGATAATTGGTTGCCTTTTCATTTTGTTTGTGAAATACGCTTTCAAAATTTTAGATTTAAATGAAGCCAACATTGGTATTTATCTCTTGGTATTAAGTCTTGTACAAATAAATTTAATCTTTATTTATAATATACTTCACTTTCAGGTCAAGTTTATAACAAAATATAATGATAAATTGACAATGATAGTGACACTGTAATCAAACATCTCCTTATTGTGACATGCTTATAAACTGTCTTTGTTTTCACCTATACTGCAAATAATTAAAAAATAATGTATAACATTTGAAAACAAATTCTACATTGATTTGACATTTTTCAAGGTTGTACACATGATTGGCAAAATGTCTGTAGCTACATCCATACTACAGAATTACAACCTAAAGATCAGATGCCATTTTGTACATAAATTGTTAGACATTGAAATAATCAAAGAGTTGTATGCGTGCTTGTAAATTGCTAATAAAGCAATGAAATACATATTTATTTTAACTGTCTGTTGGGTTTCATGACTTGACTTTTGTGGTTTACTTCCCTCCCCACAATCAGTGAAACCACTTTGTTGACCTGTTTAACCTACTTGTAACCAATCTAGAAATGAGTGTACATGCTCTTACACATGTAACAAGTGAAATGACTTCAGTGTAAATGAACCCAACCATGATCCTCTGTTGACAAGAAAACAGAATATATATCCACTGGATCAAATCTGATAATTAGTTGCCCTTTTCACTTTGTTTATGGAAAAACCTTTCAATTTTAGATTTAAATGAAGCCAACATTGGTATTTATCTCTTGGTATTAAGTCTTGTACAAAAATAAATTTAATCTTTATTTATAATATACTTCACTTTCAGGTTAAGTTTATAACAAAAATATAATGATAAATTGACAATGATAGTGACACTGTAATCAAGCATCTCCTTATTGTGACATGCTTATAAACTGTCTTTGTTTTCACCTATACTGCAAATAATTAAAATAATAATTTATAAAATTTGAAAACAAATTATACATTGATTTTTAACTTTTCAAGGTTGTACACATGATTGGCAAAATGTCTGTAAAGATCAGATGCCATTTTGTACATAAATTGTTAGACATTGAAATAATCAAAGAGTTGTATGGATGCTTGTAAATTGCTAATAAAGCAATGAAATACATATTTATTTTAACTGTCTGTTGGGTTTCATAACTTGACTTTTGTGATTTACACTTCCCTCCCCACAATTGGAAACAACTTTGTTGACCTGTTTAACCTAATTGTAAACAATCTAGAAATGAGTGTACATGGTCTTACACATGTAACAAGTGAAATGACTTCAGTGTAAATAGACAACCATGATCCTTTGTTGATAAGAAAACAGAATCAACCTGCCATTTATAATAAATGTACGCTCTGTATGTACGATTTGGTGACAGTTCAGAATGGGTGACATTCAGGGGTTGTCATTGGAATCGGTAATTTTAGAATAAAATGTCTGCCCCTCCCCAAGTTCTTGGTGATGGCATGTACTGCCACTGGTGATGAACCAACATTTGGGTTTTTTTCTAAAATTCTTTGGTTTATCATTGCAGCACTATAGAATCCAAGAACTAGGGAGAGGAGAACAAACAAAACAATAAAGTATAAGGGGGCCCAAATTACCAATTCCATTGACTGACGACTGGTGCTTCATTATGTCGAAAATCACACCAGCATCAATTCTGCATAGCTGAAGTTGCAAGATGTTTCTGTCCTTTCTAAAAAAGATTTAAGATTGAAAATAGGAGTAAGAGGCTTAGATTTAAATAAATGTTGTTTAACTGACATGGATTGGAAGGTGGTTATCAGATACACCTTCTCTTGGACTGAAATGCCAGTACTGCTATAGCAAAAATAATAACAAATTATAATAAACCTTAATTTTTTGTAATAAAACAACCATTAAAACTAAATGAAATGTTCATCATTGGTATGAAAGACCCTTCTCAAACGATCTGTTAACATAAGACGTTAAACCATACCAAGATTGTTGATGACTTGAACAGTTACGATACTGGATTTGGATGTGGTGTCAACGCCGTGTTGGGGTACTGTTGGCTGGAACTCAGTCTGAGCCATGATACATCGGGTCAACATGCTGTAAAAATAATAGTTAAGTTTATGGAGTACATGGAATAAAGTATTTGAAATTTCTGAGAAGTTCTAATTTATGTGAATGAGAAAATAATATGTCACAGTGAACATGCTGTAAAAATAATAGGAAGGTTTATAAGTACATGGACCAAGAATAAAGTATTTGAAAATTCAGAAGTTCTAATTTATGGGAATGGGAAAACAGTGTATAATTTTAGAGTAGCTGGACCATTGAAATTGAAAATGGCATTCTTTGTTTTCAAAATTACACTAATTATTCTTGACAATGTGTAATAAATTAAGAAATGTTCTCGCACTGAAACTCTCATCAAAAGAAGGTATTTAAAAATTGCAGAGTCTCATATACTCATATAATTTCATGTGATTGTGATGTGGTGATGTCTGAGAGAGGCCTCGAGGGAACAGGACCTACAAGTACATGTATTGTGTCATGAATATTGTGCATTTTTCCTGTGAAATAATTGTCTATATGTAAGTTTATTTGTATCTGAGAAGGGTACAAAATTAAGGAAAGTGCAGTAAACAATCGCTGAGCTACTTATTTAATTTGTGCACAAACTGAAGATTTTGGAAAACAAAATTACAAAATATATGGCATAAAATTTCTACTGAATAATTGCCATAACCTTAACAACTGAATTTTCCTACCCTTATTTATATTCTAAATACATTTTGGTGACATATTTTGTTAGTTGTTTACTGTCCAAAGTATGTTCACGTAGGCCTAACTAACGTTAGTCATGTTAGTTAAACAGGCACAATGCAACGACGAATGGACAGCTTAAAAAATGTTTTTTCTTGTATAAAAACACGAAGATAAATACAGGAAATCCTCTTAAAAATAACTTCAATATACTTACTCTTCATGACGGTGTTGGCAATCCATTTTTACAGCCTAAAAAAATGACGTTTGGGCCATGGGCACCACACGTACACACGCAAACTGCGTCGATATAGATATGCAGCTCCATTGTAACCAAATATCGTGTACTACACGATATTTGGTTACAGCTACATGTACAATCGATATCGACGCTGTGTGCGTGTTATGCTAATAATGAACTAGCGCCACGTATTGCGCCTTGCGGCGCTATACGAACTTTGATTCTTTCATGCAACGTATATGAAACGTTTTAAATATTTTTACTTTTAGCGTAATTCGACACCTGATGACGTAATCATGACGTCACAGAAAACAGTTTCGTCGGCTTGTTATGTTCTGTTCATGTTGTTTGAAGGCTGTAAATGCTTTGCAAGGATGCCTTTGTTGCCGGACGATCGCCACTGAGATGAAGAAGTAAAAAGAAAAAAGAAAAAAAGAAAAAAACAGTACAAAAACAATAGGTGTTCGCGCTGCGCGGTCGAGACACCTAAAAAAACAGTACAAAAACAATAGGTGTTCGCGCTGCGCTCGAAGACACCTAAAACAATACAAAAACAATAGGTGTTCGCTGCTCTCGAACACCTAAAAAAAACAGTACAAAAACAATAGGTGTTCGCGCTGCACTCGAACACCTAAAAAACAATACAAAAACAATAGGTGTTCGCGCTGCGCGCTCAGAACACCTAACTGAATTTAACAGTGTTTGTGATATTACAAAACACATAGGTGTTCGAGGTTTGTCAGGGCAGTGATGATGACGTCAGAATGTTGTTTAAATAAATTTTGATCATTATTTTTGGGTGTTCGAGCGCGCAGCCGAACACCTATTGTTATTAACACTGTTTTCTTCTTTTTCCCAGTGGCGCTTGTCCGGCAACAAAGGCATCCTTGCTAAGCATATACAGCCTTCAAACTTAACACATGAAGAGAACATAACAAGCTGACGAAACCGTTTGCTGTGACGTCATGATTACGTCATCAGGTGTCGAATTACGCTAAAAAGTAAAATATTGGCGGCCAGATACGACATTCTACCCCTATAGTGTGTGTAGTTTGTCATAATACTAGTAGTGCTTATGTCTTGTGTGGTGATGGCTGCATTGCAGTTTACTTGATACTAGCACTTAATTTTCTCACTAAAGTAGACCAGAAACAAATATCAGCACCTTTATTGAGATAATGAAACAGTCACATCATGGAGGAAGGAAGACGTCACATGTACATGTAACTTTCTATTCCATTGTAAACCTAACTTAAAGGCATTGTTCTGAAGGGATCATTTTTCGAAAGTTGCATAATCTTTCTGAAGTTACATCAATCCATCATCCTGATAATAACATATGAGGGCATTCTAAGTTATGTGTGTTTTGTTAGCATGACCCATTATTCTTCGTCCCTCTTTTGAAAACATTTAATATTGTTTTTACATGATTCGTTTATATTTCAGATCAACGGTATCCATTTGTGCTACTGCTACAAGGTGTGTCAGAGTCTGTGTAACTTTGTGATCCAATGGCCAGCATTTGAAGTTTATCCATTCAATCAAAGGAGTTAATGTATGATTCAAATTATTTTATATGGACTTATCCTATCTGTGGCAGTCTTTACCCTCAAGGGAATTGTTTTTTCAGGACCTCAAGACACATCTAGGTCTTTCTAGGAATTTCTTTAACATGTTAGAACAAAAATAGTACTGAGGAATTCTTATTATATTTTTAACTGGACCCAAACATCCTCACAAATGTAGTTATTAAGCAATATCTGTTGATGATCTAGTAAAATGTATATTGCCGACAGTGAATCCCTGGCAGTTGGGCCATATAAACATAGTAAACATACCCCCCATATCTTCATTGCATGAGTGTGTCAGCCTTGGAATACCTTTTGCCAGATCACCCAATTAAAGTTCCTATTTATTTGTATGCTCGCATTGGGATAGTACTGACCATCAATCCCATAAACACAATTGGTTAAACAGACAGTATCGTCATGATCAGAGCAGACTTTCTAGAAACAGGGCATGGAATTGGTGTCCTAGTTTAAGACGAACACAGTGACTGAAAATTACTCGCTCATTTATGCAGCAGCAACGCGAATATGACCTTATCATGTGAGTATTATTTTCAGTCACTGAGTTAAACTAGAACTTGAACTCTGATTCTATGCCCTGTTGATCGTGAAGATATTGCCACCTTTAAACAATAACTTTAAAATTACTATTTATGAAAATGTATTTTCAACAGTTAATGACAAATAAATACATATACATGTAACAATCAGAAGATCATTTCAATATTGTTTGTTTCTTTTTATTTTACAGTTATCCTTCAAATTACATTGTGTTGTCTCTTCCATATAAGTATTGTTTTAAAAAACTGAACCAAACATTTAAATATTATAACACTTGATCGAATTTGTCATTGTATTGTACAAGACCTGCACACACCTCACCTCGGGGGGAAATGTGTAATGATCAAGCTGTGATGATACATTATTATTTTTATTTTTATTTTTTTAGTTTATGGGCAATCAATTTCAGGGTAACAGTTTGCCAATGCTCCCTTGACAAAAGGTTTTCAGGCACTGAGTTAATTTAAATACAAAATCAATTAAATTTGACGTATGTATTTTAACTTATGTATTTTATTTCTTTTCTTTTTAATTAAATTTACTTTTGCAAATGGAATAATGTGTAAAATTTTTTAACGAAAAGCATAAATAAATTTCCCACAATGATTGTTTAATGTGGCAAAAAAGAGTCTAGACAAACAAAATGGTTGGTAATTTTTTCCAAAATTGTTGGGTGTTTACTTTTAAATATTGGTTTTGGTTAGCCAGTTATGATTTCTAAATGGTCAGTGAATTTTGTTTCATTTTAATTCATGTAATAACCAAATAATATGTTTCATTATCATTATCACCTTGAACTATGCCACATTTCGTTCGCAGACATGACCCTAATCTGACCTCTCCTTTCTTTCAAAACCAGAAAGGTTTAAGTGAAGAAATATTCTGAATCACTATTCTGTAAATGTATATTTTTGCTATCTTCAGAAAACATTTCAATTTTACCAAATTTGGCACAATTGACACCCATATTATGAGGAAAAATTTTGTGTATGACTTCACATGATTGAACCGGAACTTACGGTTGGAAGAATTTAAAATTATGTTGGATGACTGAAGCAGAAGTTAATGTATTCAGTATAGCACATTATATGTTATTTTTATTATATATTATGAAAACTCATACCTCCTGAGGTAACTCTTGTCTTTTATTTATGCTATATCGAAAGAACATATGTTATATCGAAAGAACCAAAGACACTCCTCATGTGGAACAAAACAACACTACAGGCAGAAGGGGTGTGTAGACTGAAAATGCTCAACCCAAAGTTGAAAAAGACATACTCTGTGGAGTTTGTTGTTGTCAACAATGACCTTACACCACTGCTTGGTAGTAAGGCGAGTCAACAGATGAACCTCATCACTGTAAACAGGGAGAACTTTCACCAAGCCCATGTTAATAAAGTGGCTACACCATCAGGACCCAGCGATTTACCCGAAGAACGATACATCACCGTGTTTGATGCTAGGCTGGGCAAACTCCCTGGTGAGGTGCACTTATAGACAAGAGACGACATTGCGCCCGTCATCCTGCCCCCTAGACGACTGCCGCATGCTATAAAGGATAAAGTCAAAGACGAACATGAACACCTTGAAAGATTGGAGTGATCTCAGCAGTGCATGAACCAACACAGTGGGTAAGCCAACTGGTAGTTGCTGAGAAGAAAAATGGTTCGCTCAGAATATGTATTGACCCAAGACCGCTGAATAAAGCACTGAAGCGTGAACACTATCAATTACCCGTCATTGAAGACATCTTACCCGACCTGGCTCATGCCAGAGTCTTCACCAAATTGGACATGAGCTCAGCATTTTGGCAGCTGAAGCTAGATGAAGCTTCAAGCACCATGACAACCTTCAACACGCCCTTTGGACGCTATCGCTGGTGTCGCCTGTCCTTCGGCATTTGCGTATCCTCAGAGATATTTCAACGGAGGCTACATCAGACTCTTGAAGGACTAGCAGGTGTTATCTGCGTTGCAGATGATATTCTGGTCTATGGGACAGGAGGCTCCCAGCAAGAAGCAGTCACAGATCACGATGCTAAACTTAAACAGCTACTGAGGCGCTGTATAGAACAGGACATCAAGCTTAATAAGGACAAATCAGTGTTCCACGTGACCGAAATTCTGTTTCTAGGCCATATAATATCAAGTGAAGGCCTGAAAGCTAATCCACAGAAAGTATCAGCAGTCACAAGCATGCCTGCCCCCACAAGCTAAAAAGAAGTACAACGGCTGGTCGGATTCGTCAACTACCTGGGCAAATTTCTACCAGGACTGTCAGAGACCCTGGAGCCAATTCGACAACTTACTAAACCAGAGATAGCGTGGGAGTGGGCCAATGCCCAGGAGAGAGCTTTTGCCAAAGTCAAAAAGATGGTATCCAATGTACCCATCTTATCATTCTACAACCCGAAAGATGAACTGACTGTCCAGTGCGACGCAAGCGGTGTCGGTCTTGGAGCGGCTCTCCTGCAGAATGGCCATCCCGTAGCGTATGCAAGCAGAGCGCTGACAGATACTGAAACAAGGTATGCATCCATTGAAAAAGAGATGCTGGCAGTAGTCTTTGCGTTGGAGCGTTTTCATCAATACACCTTTGGAAGATTCACCAGTGTGATCAGTGATCATAAGCCACTTGAAATGATAACTAAGAAACCCCTAGTAAAGGCCCCAAAGCGCCTCCAAGGCATGCTCCTACGTCTCCAGAAATATGACTTCACAATCACTTACTGCCCGGGAAAGAAAATGTACCTAGTCGATACATTATCACGAGCTGTTGTTGAACAGCCAGCCACCCGAGGCCAAGGAGATTTCGAGGAAGTGAATATGGTATCATACTTACCCATACGTGAAGAGAGACTGGCTAAAATACAAAGGGAGACCGCAAAAAGAGAGCTTGATCTCCCATGATGTCCCATCAAGACCGTGGGAACGAGTTGGAACTGACCTGTTCTCTTTGAATTGCAAGGACTATGTAATCACAGTGGATTACTATAGCAATTTCTGGGAGGTTGACAACCTTCCAGACACAAGCAGTGCCACCGTCATTCGGAAACTCAAAGGACATTTTGCTCGCTATGGCACCCCTACCCAGCTGGTGAGTGACAATGGACCACAGTTCACCTCCGCACTCTTCAGCCAATTCTCAAAGGAATGGGATTTTGAACATCTTTGCAGTAGCCCAGGAAACAGCAAAGCTAATGGCAAAGCAGAATCTGCTGTGAAAACAGCAAAACGACTTCTCATCAAGAGTGCAAAGTCACGCACTGATCCCTACATGGCACTCTTGTCCAACACAAGGGCTTGCCACAAGTCCTGCGCAAAGACTCATGAACCGACGCACGAGAACTTTGCTACCGACGACTGCAAACCTGCTAAAACCCAGGGTTATCGACGAGCGTGACCGCATGAAACAACGTGTGTACAAACAGGCTGAAAACTTCAATAAATCAGCCAAGACGCTCCAACCACTGGAAGAGGGAGACCCGGTACGCATGCAACCCCTGGTCCAAGGACAGAAAGGCTGGGACAAGGCCGTAGTTACGCGCAGACTTGATCACCGATCATATATTGTCGAAACCCCTACTGGAAGGTATCGTCGCAATCGTGTGCATCTGCACAAAACTGCAGAAAACCCACCAGTACCATCAGCCATAAACAACAGCTGCAAAACTAGCCACAGAGACAGCAGCCCACCAACAGGGCCTACACAGGGACCAGTGAAACCTACCATGAAGAATTATGCACCCTCGATAACACATGAACAAATGAACACAGCCAAGGAGAAAACTACACAAGACAAAAAACAGGACACTAAGCCTGATTTGCATGAGCCCATCAAAACCCGTTCAGGACGCTTGGTTACAAAGTTAAAGCACCTTAAGGACTATATCTCATGGTGCACATGAGCATTGAATAGGATACATGCACTGTACCCATGTAGTCACATGAAATTTTAACTGTTCTTGTTATACACGGACTGCAGTTGGTTCAGTTCTAAGGCAGAAATTTCCTGTCTAAGTTTGTTTTCAAAAAAAAAAAAAAATCATTTTGAAAGTTCAATCAACAATTGTTTTTGAAGTCGTAAAAAAAAAAAAAAAAATACAACAACACGGAAGGGCTGGAATCAACAATGAGACAGTACAGTAACAAGAATTCCAAATTATATCTATGACTCAAGCACTAAACAGCTTATTTTCTCACAATATCCGGATTTTATCATATTTTATTTGCATCCCATAGTTTTCACAGCTACATTTTAAAATTTCTTTTAAAGAAAGGGGGATGTAATGGTATACACTTGGTGTTGTCAATATTGTCTAGCACACCAATAAAGTGACGCGCATGCGTCGTGGTTATTGAGTTCACATCGATATTGTTACACGAAGTAACGATTTTAAAAGGTTATATCTCATAGCTTTGATGTATAATTTGACATAGCTGGGGGAAAAACAAAAATAAGGTGTTAAAGCTATATAATGTAATATTACCTGCTCAGTAAGTTGGAGAACAAATGGATGATGATGGACATATGTATACTTCAAATTATTCCAAGATATTTATTTCATGAAAAATCAGGCCTCGTATTGAGATTTGGAGGCAATGTGAATGGGAATTTTGACATGGTTCCTGTGTATGAAATATTCTTTGAAATATATACATATCAAAACTATGATCAATGACGTCATTACTACGTCACTACGGAAAAAAAACAGGTTGAAACAAATTTATTTCTCTATCTCAAAAATTATAGATCAGAATTTTTTCAAATTTCGAATAATAAACAATCTATGTCAATATGAAGACAACTGGAAAGTTTCATCTTAATCACGTGACCAAAACTTAATATATGAGAATAAAAAAGTAGTTTACGATACAATTTTAAAGGTAATAAACAAATTAGGCGATGCTGTTTCCTTCGCCAATAATACAAATTAAAGAAGGCGCTATGCACATTTAGCGGTTGGACATCCAGCCGCTAAATGTGCATAGCGCCCTCTTTTAAACTAGCAGACGAAACCATTGTTGTGACATTCATTTAGGCTTTTACAGATCTCTGATATTGTAATCAAATTAATTACTGGCATTACTTATTTTAAATTGTGTAATTGCAATTTTGACAATCTCTGCTATTTTTTCTCCTTTCTCCATCTCGATGAGTTCCAAAGTTCACAGAGCCTTCAAACTTGACAGATACTTATACCACAACATGTAGTTGTCAATAACTTTTTTACATATAGTTTCATGGTGACGTCATCAGATAGCGAAATACACTAAAATCAAATTTTAATAGTTCAAAACATCATATCTCATGAACCACAAAAGATATTTTCACAATCTTTGCATCTTTGTGGAGTGTCGTGGCCGAGCGGTCTAGCTTGCCGGACTCAAGTTCTGGTGTTAGCAGCAGGATGTGGGTTCGAATCCCGGCCGTGACACTTGTGTCCTTGAGCAAGACACTTTACCATAATTGCTTATAGGGGCAGAGGCAGTTAATCAACTGCCTTGTTCTGAACTAGTTACCCCTCCCAGTCCTATTCGCACCGTGAAGAGGCTGGTTATTAACCTGTCTTGTTTCGGTGCGAGGGGCTGGTTTCTTCAGTGTAGAGTCGTTGTAACAACTCAATGACTTAGTAGCCCCCACCTTGGAGTGGCCATTGGCCTTGTGTGGGGCGAATTTGCGTAAAAGAAAAAAAAATCTTACAGATCTTGAATTATGTGACATTTCGTACACAGACATGACCCCAATCAGACCTCTCTTTCTGGTCGAAATCGGATATGGTATATGCCTTCAGTGGACGAAATTACTATTGACATGTGACCTTTTAAAAAATGTGAAGGATGACGTCATCACCTGTCACAGTGCCATCTTGTGGCAGGTTTAGAAAAATAATAACCTCAAAAATCATAGGAAATTTGAATATGACTTCTGCGAATAAAGTGATAGTGACATCTTATATTCTCAAAAAATATGTTTGATAACAGTTCAGAGCGCCCCCAGTGGCATTTTTAAAAAAGGGATTATTTTCCAATGTCAGAAATTGAACCAAAGCAAGTACTAACGTTATTTTCTCATGATCATTAGGAAGTTTCATTGTGTCATATATATGACCTTCAAATCACCTGTTCTGACCTTTACTTCCGGTCTAAACAGGAAGTCCAAAGTCAACACATTCTAATGCAAAATTGATATATTTTTCAATATGAAATTGATATTGTTATAATAAAAGATGATACACCTTTGCAAAATATGATATTGACATCATCGTTGATAATTTGATTGAACCGGAAGTGGACTCGAACACCGTGTGTTTGTTCCAACAAACACTTAAGCTCTAGTTTATTATTGATGGTTTAATCAAATCCGACAAAGCAGCCGGTGGGCCGAAAACAAACAAATTTACATAGTTAAAAATAATAAAAAGTTATAGAAATGGTTTCTTAGTAAAGGAGCGGGAAAGTTGATAGGTTACAGGGAAACGAGAGAGGAAGACAACAGGGAGGGAGGCTGGGTAAATTATGGTGAGTGTGGGCAAGTGAAGGGGTCAGGTAAATAAGGTGGGGGCGGGTAAGTGGAAAGGTTATACAGGGAAACGAGAGAGGGAGACAAATAATATGAAACACTACAAAAATCTGGATCTTGCTTATCAGTTTAATCTTGGAAAATTGTTGTCTGTTTCACTTCCATTTGTGTTTTTTCCAATCATGATTCAGTCATGATACAGTCACTCCCACTCCAAAGTACCCACTCTTAAGCGAATAATTTTAGCGAATGTCCGTATTTCCTCAGGTCAAACATTGGGCATGCGCGCTGGGGATAGTTGCGGACATCACTTATTGATGCGGATGCATTATTGCTCAATAACTCCATAGTCTCTTGCGCCTTGCCTCTAGGGATTATTTAATATCAGGTGTCAACATTATATTGGGCACTTATTGATTAAGTGATAATCATTTTTGAAAGCCACCGTTTGACCTAACAAAGTGAGACCCATGCAGCACGAAGAGAAATGAGGTAAGGAAACTTAAAATTAAAATTGGTTTTTTTAAAATCATTTTTAAACCTTGAGACCATATGAAATTAACGATCTCATTCTCAAACTTGGAACGGCACAAAATGCACATATCTGATTTGTTATTAGTTCATAATACATACGAATATAAACATTTCTCAATCACCACAATTCATAAAAAATCTATACATTCACATCAAAATTGCTTTATAATTTACAGTTAAGACATTAAAAAATAATGACAATTACAAGCAGAAAACAACATCTGGAGACAATCAAACTGACACACAGACAACAAACAGACAATGTAACGAAGGGACACATAAAAATATGCAAACAACCAACACACAATATGACAAGCGGATACGTTACAGCATTGCTTTTGTTTTCTTAATCACACAATTAGGATGGCTATAATGAAGGCTGTCTCAACCTGAACCCACTGAGCGCTGGAAAGCAACATGTGCCAAGAAAAAACAACGGCAAGGACGTCTAGAAGAATACGCTTGTGGCTATAGATTGCAAAGATATTATGATGCATTTTTAGCCATAATCTTAAATACGATCAAGTTCATTTCAATAGAATAAATTCTCTGCTTGGAGAAAATGTGTTAGCCATGGACACGGGTCATGGAATCGGAGATTAACTCAGTGATTGAAAATAATACCCCACATGCATGATATGGTCATATTACACCGTTGCTGCTGCATAAATGAGCCAGTGATTTTCAGTCACTGTGTTCATCGTAAAGGATCTAAGAAATAGACCGTTTTAGCAATGTAAACAATAAAGTATGCCTATTGGAGAATATATTTGCCCTTTGTCCATTTTTTCTGCGTCCGTTTGTACAATTAAAAAAATAAATTCTAAATTTAGGGAGGCGCTGCGCTCCTTCCATTCCTCCTTATTAACATAAACTCTGTGACATATACCTGGGAGATTTTAGCACTAGCCCGTGTTTACGTGGCACTCTGTGTCATGCTTTACTATTGAAGTTTCACGAGGTTTTTAATATCAACAGTCTTTACTTAATACATGTTTATTACGTAAGTCGTGTGCACACACATTGCTAGCAGTTTATTACCTAGTGGCAACAATGATGGCCAACAATAATGGGTTAAAAATAAGGCATACTAGCAAACGATGAAAACCTTTGTTTGCTTTGTTCTCTGCCCAGGTGTACGTCACGAATAGCGCCACCTCGCGTCATGCAAAATTTGAAACCATTTTTGTTTTTCATATATACTGATAAAATAACAATAACAAATAAATTAAGACAAAAACACACTTCATAGACCCTTTAAACTAGGACACCGATTCTATGCCCTGTTGAAAGTCTGCTCTGATCATGACAATACTGCCCCTTTAAAGAAAAGGGTGCGACTTATTGTAAAGGGATGCGAATTGCGAATTCAAAACAATGTTTATTAGGTGTTCGGGATTTACCTGAACACATCCTTGAAATTGTTCGTTTTTTTAAACTGTTTATTTTCTTGCTCCGTGAGACTTATCTACCAAAAACACAGTTGCAAAGCTCACAGCACCTTAAAACTTAACACATACTTAGACCTTATGTTGTTGTATGCTAAGTTGTGTCGTCACGGTGATGTCATCAGATATCGAATTATACTAAATTAAAGTTTAATATTTAACAAAAATCATATCTTATGAACCACAAAATATATCTTCACGATCTTTGCATCATCTTAAAGATCTTGAATTATGTGACATTTCGTTTACAGACATGACCCTAATCTGACCTCTCCTTCCGGTCGATACCGGAAGTTTAAGTGAAAAAATATTCTGAAGAACTATTCCTACATGTATTATGTACAGCCCATTTCGCAGCGCACGGCCTCTACACACACTCATCATTTGTATACATTCACGAGTACAAGGTATAAATAGTCTCAAGTCAAGTCGCACGCCGAACTGGACCCCACTTTCATGTACAGCGGTATAGCCTCTTGTCCAGTCACACACAGCACCAAGGATGCGAGTTCTGTCGTGAAACTTTTCTGAAGAGAAAACCATATTTGCAGACAACTTATAACTTCACAAATACTTTTATGTTGACATGAAGGTAAATATATTTAATGTCGTAATAAACATCAAATTACATCAAATAAAGGTATAATATTTTTAAAAATCATTTCTGATCTGACCTTCTCTTCCGGTTCAAACAGGAATTTCAAATTCACGCAAGAAAAATTAACCATTTCGCGCCAAAAACATGGAATGATGGCGAATTCGCAACTACAATGTATATCTCGTGTTATTTTTTTTTTAAAGTACATAAAAAGGTTATTTATCCAGAGCATATTGTCTTGTATAGCTTTACAGTAAAGTCCAAATATCATGTAGGCCTATTTTGTTTGTATTGAGTTCAGAAGTGTTATTCATGTCAGATCTAGTACGGCCGGCGTGGTCTGGCATTCGCGGTACATACAGAAAGTCAGCAACGGAAAGAAATGAGCGTGGAAATGATATTGGGCCACAAATGTTCCTTCCTCAAGTCATCATCTCTCAATATAACAAACTTGAAGAATTACTGCAGGTTTCTGTGGGAAAATGCATGTAAATTTACACCATTCTCATTGCATGCGGCTCATTGCATACCTAAATTTTTGAAAATTTGTCAGTGACCGACTCATATTTTGCTGATTTTTATTTTCAACATACCTCTATGGGAGTAATGAACACACAACAAATTTTTGCTCCCAACTCCAAGTCGTTTCCAAGATATGGGCCCTGACAAATATAGCCACGCCCCCTTTTCTCCCTCCAAGTTGCGTCAATGATTTTTTGGAATTTTCAGAGGCCTATATCTCAAAATTGGGAGAAGATATTTTGCTGCAGATTGTTACACAGGGTGAATGATACCCAATATGCTAGCATTTGCTGTCAAAAGTAGTTTCGAGTTAGGGGTACCCACAATTGAGCCGACGAGGTTACCTTTTGTTATTTTTGGGCCCCTCTGGTGACGTGACCACATGAGTGGTCACACTGCTTTTAAATCCTATATATGTACAAACTAGGTGCATATGTCTGCCCCCAAACAAGGATGGACCAATCATACCTTCAATGGAGATTTGGCTATGGTCTGAAGAATAGCAGGCAAAAATGGCCACTATCCATGGAACTGAAACTTTTACATCTTAAAATATTGTATCCTATCTCTGTATGTAAGAAAATTCAGTTTGGTATCTTTTCTCCTTCATGACCAGACAATATTTTCAAATAATGGGTATTTTGTCTAATATACGGTATACAGTGTACACTGTATAGCGCACGTGCTGTATGGATGTGTACAATATATGCATGCCCCAAACACTTTTTTATTAAGTATGTACACCATCAAATTATCTTAATTTAATGTATCAAAAAGGGGTCCATGGCCCCCTCAAACTTTTGACATAACCGCCCCAAAAGGGGGGTCCCTGGACCCCTTGCCCAACCCCCCAATATAAAACCCTTGTTATGAATTTTTAAAGTATGTATACCGTCATATCATTTTAATAAATCGTAACTGAAACTTTCACTTCTTAAAATAGATCCTATCTATATAACACAACATTCAGTTTGGTATCTTTTCTCCTTCATGGTCAGACGATATTTTCATATAATGGTTATTTTACTTTAATATACAGTACAGTATGCATGTACAGAACATAATACTGTACATACCCAAAGATACCATGATTCTATTTTGGGGGTTAAATCTTACATAAATTTTCGTATTTGTATAATAACAACACTTTGATTTAAATAAAATTAATAACAATACCTCACAAAACCGAACACTTCTGCGTTTGTTCAACATTCTCAAAGGATGCTGTTGTATTTCTTATACTTCATCTTTATTTACCGTCCTCCTGATGATCCACGATCCATCGAGGGATGGCATCTGAACTATCATCATCTATTCATCAAGCTCATAATGAGAAGAAACCCATTGTGCTCCAGGGTGACTTCAATATTGACATTCTGGACAATGAATCTCATGAATGTCTAGAATTCCTTGAAGACGAATGTGATTTAGTTCAATTGATCAAACAACCAACACATGTTGGGAATGCTGACTCGCTCATCGACCATGCATATGTTTCAAATCGTGATCAAGTTTCACATTCATCAGTTATCAACTATTCGATTAGTGATCACTTTCCCACATATGTTACTCTACGTTTACAAGCTCCACAGAAGGCGGAAGATGGTACTATTCGTTACAGATACATAAAAGAGTTCGACAAAGATGACTTTGTTGCAGATCTTTCTACCCAGCCATGGTCGATTTGTGATAGTTTTGATGACCCTGAGGACTGCTATGATACATGGCTGAACCTATTCTCAACCTGTGTTGATAGACATGCCCCATGGAGAGAGAAACGTGTAAAGCATCTGAAACGATCAGACTGGTGGTCCGATGAGGTCACTAGTGCAATTAATCTTAGAGACAGTATTGATAAGAAAGCTGAACCTTTAAAGTATAGAGAGCTGCGCAACAAGGTGCAGAAACTCATCAACCATACAAAAAGGGACTATTTTCGTTCTTTGTTATCAAAAGGTGCTACATCTATCAAAAACTTTTGGAAACATCTTCGTGAATTAGTACCGAAAGATGTTTCTATTAGTCCAACTCATGTGCTGTTCAATAATATTCTAGTTGAGGATCCAAAAGCTATTGCTGATGGATTTAATCATTGGTTTACCTCAATTATTTCAAAATATGTCAATAATAGTAATGTTGATAATTCTAACAGCATAACAAATTTGAAATCATTTGTGGCAAGTAAAGGTGCTAATCTTAAATTTATCCTTCCATGTATGACAGTCGAATTTGTTCAAAAACACCTGGAGGGTCTCGATGCTAAAAAATCTGCTGGCCTTGATGGAATACAGGCCTACGTTTTGGCTACATCGGCGGCGACAATTGCGCCATCTCTCACTGGTGTCTTGAACAAATTCGTCTGTCTTGGTCGTTTCCCATCAAATTGAAAATGTGCCAAAGTGACACCACTACACAAGGCTGGCCCTTGTGTAGACCCTGGTAACTTCCGTCAAATAAGTGTCTTACCAACTTTATCTAAACTCTTAGAAAGACATGTACATAATCATCTTACCGAATTTTTAAACTCATATGATTTAATTTATGGTAAACAGTCTGGATTTCGTGCTTTTCACTCATGCCAAACCGCTCTTATTCAGCTAATTGACTGTTGGAGCAGTCATATAGCTGATCGAGCCCTGATTGGCGTGATCCTGTTAGATCTTAGAAAGGCGTTTGACCTTGTTAATCACAAATTACTCATTGAAAAACTCAAGATATATGGTGTACAGGGCAACGCCCTCGATTTTTACTGTGACTATTTGAATGGACGCAGTCAAATTGTAAATTTTAATGGTCTTCTATCAGGTAAAACCGATGTAACAGTTGGCGTCCCACAGGGGTCGATTCTAGGCCCATTATTATTTTTGTTGTACATAAACGATTTACCACTTGCCACTCGTAATTGTACAGCTACTATGTTTGCTGATGACTCTACATTTCACACTACTGCTAAGTCCACTGGTGCTCTAGAAACCGTTTTGAACTCTGAGATGGATAACATCAGTGATTGGTGCAAACAGAACAGAATGTGCCCGAATTCTGGGAAAACCAAGTGTATGCTAGTGACAACATCCCAGAAACGGACTAGATTAGTTAAGAAAGATCTCGATGTGTTTCTAGACAATACTAGGCTTGATAATGTGGACTCTGAAAAACTGCTCGGTGTCATCATACAAAATGATCTGTCATGGACTAAGCATGTCGATCGAATTTGTTCAAAAATTTTAGCAAAATATATTCTCTCGCGGATCCACCGCTTCCTACCGCAATTTGGTAGAAAGCAGTTTTTCAATAGTTTTATTCTACCTAACTTTGATTGCTGTTTGTCCATTTGGGGCAACTGTGGTGTTAATAATTCAAAACGCTTGGACAGACTTATGAGAAAGTCCATGCGAATCATTCTAAATCGACCTATTGATACAGAACCAGAATCAATGTACCGTGAACTGAAATGGTTTCCATTATTATACAGGCATAAGTTGAAAACGTGTATTTTAGTGTATAAAGCTTTTAATCAATTAACTCCAAGTTATATTACTGATCTTGTGAATTTGTATAATCCGGCCACACAGATGACTTTAAGATCTGTTAAAAATAAAGTTCTTGGCGTTCCTTTTACTAAATCAAAAATTTATGAACGTGCTTTTAGTATTAATGGTCCTACATTATATAATAACCTTCCGTTACATATTAGAGATTCTAAATCACTCGTAAGTTTTAAGTCTTCATTGTATAGTTATTATTATCAATCTTACCTGTCAACTATTAGCAGTTCCTAGAACCCAGGGATTCAGAACTATTATTCGCTTCGCATGGTCTTCATGATGTTAAAAGGTTTTTGTTGTCTTAAAAAAGGGATTTGACTTGTTGTGAACGAGGGGATGAAAATTCAGAATAATAAGAATTTGAAATTGTTTCCGTGTTAAGCGTTCTTTTGATATTGGGTTTATTTTTTAAGGATGCTGTTGTCTTCAAATCAGATGCGACCTATTTTAGATGGGTTGGGGACTGAGAAATGATATTTGTTTGACATGGCATTCATGATGTTAAAAGGTTTCTGTTGTCTTAAAGAAAGGAATGTGAATTCACCATGCATTGCTACAAGTTTTACATAAGTAGCCTAAGATGTGTAGCATTGGATGGTGAACAGGATATTAAAGTAAAGTCTGTTTGCGGTAACACCATGTGTACAAATTCTCTTTTGAGTAATAATAAGATTTGAAAAACTGATGGTAACAACTCAGTAATGCTCTGAAGATGATTCTCCTGAAGACGATCAGAGCATACTGATTGAAACGTCCAGTTGTAACCACCAGTTCTTATTACTCAAAATATAATTTTTTCACATGGTGTCACTGCAAACAATCTTTAGAAATACTTTAAAATGAGATATTTCACAAAATACTAGCCAGAAGTTTAGTTTAACAGTGATAAAGCGTCTAAATGAATTTATGACGGAACCCACCATACATAAATTTGGGGAAATTTGCACTGTAAAACCATGCTTCTCATGAATATTTTGAAGAATGAGCCATTTTAAATAATTTGTTTTCCTTTCCTGAAGAATAATTGCAATGTTTCGATGAAAAAGAAAATTTTTGGAAATTGCCCTCAAAACAGCAAAAAACACGGTTGACATATCTTTAATTTGATATACCTGTAATCTGTGCTGTACATACAGAAAGAAGCACCCGTAGTCTACTCTTCAAAGGATTTTCATCGGTGGCAGGTGTTGAATGTAATGTGTACATGATAAATTAATCAAACACGCTAACAGGCGATTATATTAAGATTAAAACGGCCCAGGGTATATATTTCAGATCTTTATTTCATAACCCTGAGATAGACATGCATGTAAACTCAATCTGATTTAGTTCCATAACATGCAGCGAAACATCATGTCATGTGAATACAGATAAGTATAGTTCTTCGAAAACAATTAATTAATACAATACTTGAAATTTCAAGATAAGGCAAAACAATCTCCAGTTTCTGGTCTCCGCGCGCGTCGCCTCAGACTCGTGCGTCGCCAGTTGTTGTTGTTGTTGTTGTGTTTGTTGTTGTTTGTTGTTGTTTTTGTTGTTGTTGTGTTTGTTGTTGTTGTTGTGTTTGTTGTGTTTGTTGTGTTTGTGGTGGTTGTTGTTGTGGTTGTGGTGGTGGTGGTGGTGGTGGTGGTGGTGGTGGTGGTGGTTGTTGTTGTTGTTAATGCTGTTTTACCGTTATTCCAAATCCATTTTAGAGAAAAATCTCACAAAACTTTTCAATTTGAAGACAGGTATCTCGTTATTGGTACTGTCCCTCCTACCTTTTTTAAATATCGTGGCTTCGCCCACAGAATAGGCAAAATACTAGATACATGCGTGCTTCCATTCTAAGATACAAAATGATACAATGTTACGGTCAGTTATCTCATTTTTGGGTCTCACGCCCACACTTTAGCCCGCCGTGAGACCCAACGTGAGACCCAAAATTTGGACCATTATGTACCTCCATGACAACTTTCATGTTGTTACCACAGAATGCACATTTTTTTTCTTAGCAGTAACTCAAGATGGATGGTACGAGTTTATATGTATTATTAATTGAATTATACATTGCAACTAGTACCGGTACCCTGTCAATATTCATGAGGGAGGCTGGTAAATGGATTGTCCCCGATAACTATTACATGGTTAGTTCATTTTTGTGAAGGTACATGTGATATTCAAATACGTGAAGAACTTCAAAAGAATATGTTAAGAAATTGCCGGTAAAAACACGTGCGATAATAATGTGTCATCGTGTCTTTGTATCTTAATTCATTAACGCCACAATAAATAAAATTACACCACAACGTCAAAACGTGTTCATAGAGTGATATCAGAAAGAAGTTTAGGCATAAACACTTAATTTAACAGTGCCAACCTGTGAAAGTTTCTTACGTTGTGTCAGTATATACGAGAAACCAGTAAAGTTGCATTTAGATTTTTAGCCTGCCGTATTAGATTTTTATTCAGTCAAGATTTAAGACGAAGTACCAAGCTAACGAAGTACCTGAGACAAAAACTGTATGTAAATAATAAACAAATGTAAAGTCACATGATTTGTGATTGATTCAATTGGGTTAAAACAAAATAATAATAATAATAATACAAAATACTATTAAATTATATTCAAAATAAATTGTTGTAAAAGGTTAGTCAGGGTGAAGACCAGGCATTTGGGAGAATTGAATCTACTAGGCGAACGCAGGGTGATGACCTCCTTAGCAATCTTCTGGGGAATCGGCAGAACCCCGGCCCTCCTTTACTTTCCCGCACCGTAACCAACTATCGAATAGGGAGAGACATGGCGGCCCCCAAACCATTGCTGCTGCCGCATCTGCTATGTCCCTGAATTAGGTGCGTTCTAGGGCTTCGAACCGGTGCGTTCCAGCTCTGGAAGCCCCGCGATTGACACTTCCAGTGGTCCGGCCAACGTGCTGCGCCATCTGGACCATGTTGGTATTAGACACGTTAAATTAAACCTACTTAAATAAAGGGTTTGAATTGTATTGCACAACGCAATTTAAATTAATAAAAATAATAAAATAAAAAAAAGTCAAGCATCTTATCCATTAGACCACAGCTTTTTCTGACTGTTTGTAATGTAAGGAGAGTTCTCATCATTTGATACGATGGAAAAATTCAGGGAACGCTCATTTTTGGGAGTTTAGGTCTTCATTTTCAATTCTTCATGCTACCGGTACATATTCAGCTCTTGAATATTTATTTATAGTGTTACAACAATGGTGGCGATTGGGGGATTGTCATTACAGTCCCTTGTCAAAGAAATTGGGGGTGGGGATGTCCCCTCCGTTCTCCTGGGACCATCGCCCATACAGACGACATCCAAGAGAGAATGTATTTCATCAAGAGCTAATTTGGTGATCTATTCAAACCTCAATATCTCAGTGTGATCTTGAATCTAATAACAATGTTGACGGTGATCGTTTTTTTCAGTGACAATTTTTTAAAACAATTAATAGGCGTTATCGCATCAAATGTGTAAAAGGTAAGGTAGACCTATACAGGATGGGTAATTTTAAATAATAATATTTCATTCTTATATAGCGCATTTCACATAATGTCCCAATGCGCTTCACATTATTTCCCCTGGTCACTTGGCCAATATCATTCCTGTAATCTTTCTCAGCTCCCTGGGGAGTATACAGCCCATTATGTGCAACCTTTTGGCGCTACAGGGCTAACCAAACACAATAACCATCTCTACCTTGCAGGTACCCATTTATACCCCTGGGTGAAGGGATGGCCGCAATGTGCCAACAATTGCATTTGTAATAATCTTTTTACAAAATTTATTGGTGCCTATTATCCCAGATATAACTTGAAACCTCGGAAATTCAAGTAGATTTTTTTCCTGAATTTAAAAATGAATTAAAACAAATATTCAAATTGTTTAAATATTTATTATAAGAAATGCTGGCATTCTTTTATTTTATTATTATTATTTTATTTATTTGTTTTATACTGCCACTGGTTGGACCGACACTGTTGCCATACGGGCTGACGTAGGGCCGACATTAAACCTACGTATTGCCGCAGGCGTGGGTATCATTTAATTAGCCTGCTAACTTGACGAAGCATAAAACCCTTTTTCTAATTGTCCAATTTCCTATAAAGTGGAAAATTTATTTAAATTGAATTAAAGATATATCGTCCGTGTTTGGCTTAAAAGAATAGAATTTAACAAGTGAATGAATTTTGAAAGATAAAATCGTTATTCACAAAAAGAAAAAAAAAAAAAAAAAAAAAATTAATAAATAAAAATAAATAAATAATTGGATGACGGAAACTGTATAAAAGCGATATTTAAAACGTGCCTGAGTCTGATTGATTGGCCAATCGGAAGATCAAGCTCTCGTGCAAGCTGAGTATTAAAACAGTGGGCCAGCATTTTATTAATTTGATTTTTTAATGTTCAATGTCTCAAATGAACCCTTGTGACTTCCTTATACCCAGAAAAATAGCAAATCAACATTTAAATTTATTATTATTTTTTACCGTCAAATCAGCCCCAAAACGGGTGATAAATCTTTAAAATCTACCAAATTGCTCAATGCGTCTTTTTTCACGCCTTGTAGATTGAGTTTTTAAAATATACGAGGTTTTCAAATCATACAATCCAGAAATCGGCAATCTATCAGTTACTACTGTCAACGGACGTACGCATGTATCTGACAATTAAAGGGTAAAAATGAAATCGCGAAAGTGCTTAAATTTGTACTGTGGGATGGAATAAATAATATCTCTTACTTGTCCGGGTCTTAGAAAATGCGAGCATCAGTCTTTCTTTGTAATGGGGACATGCACAATGACAGTATTTAAAGGGGCAGTATCGTCACGACAAAGTCATATTACCGTTGCTGCTGCATAAATGAGTCAGTCATTTTCAGTCACTGTGTTCATCTTAAACTAGGACATCGATTCCATGCTCTGTTGAAAGTCTGCTCTGATCGTGACGATACAGCCCCTTCAATTAATTTGATGTGTGGTGCATGCGATGGCAGGCCTCTATACTGCCGTCAGAAAATAATTTTCTTTTCTAAATCTTCCTCATGTTAACTAAAAACAAAAGGAAAACAGAAAGAATACCAAGAGGTGTTCGCGCTGTCGCTCGAACACCTAATAAAGCCATACAAAAGAAACACAATGAGAACACGAATTTGAGAACAATGGGTTAGGCGGAGCTGCTCGCATTGTTTCCACTTTTATTCAATACTTAGTTCTTGTTCTTCTTCAGATAAACTGATATTCATACAATAAACGGGCCACAAGACGACGGCAAATATGCATATAAACAATGTAAAACACTGAAGAGGAAGAAATCTGGACGACAGACAAACCATTTGCAAGTTCATCTAACATAATTAGTTGTTGCCGTATAATTTTGCGACGAATCCACTCAATAAATAAGGACATGGCCTTCCACCCCGGTTTATATTGTATTAATTTTTTTGACAGCATTTTCAATTTGATGGATGGCTGTAGGACTGAATTACAAGGATGAGGACACGACCCTGTGCCCTACATATTCTTGCCACGAACATAGCCATATGACTGTTCTGTATAAAAAGAAATCACCTTGCATCTTATGGTTTGAGCTATAGCATAATTTATTAAAGGTCTTTCCGAGACTTTTAGTTAATTTTGCCTAAATTGCAAAATCCATTGCAGTGTCGAATAAGGCTGAATGTAGAATGTAATTTATTTGAATTGAACTGAATCATCGGTTTCTTCAATTATTTCATTGATGCGATGCGATGCATTTCCATGAATCTGCCAATTTCCTCATGGAGAGACCCCAGTATTTAAACGGATGTGCACGTGGTTGCATCGAATAAAACGTAAGCTTCCAAAAATGTTGCAAATGGCAGACTACTAATCCCCCAAAGGACAGAATCTGCAGCGTGATCATTTTCAAATAGAATGCTTCGAGAAACAATGGAGACAGACGCACGAATCAATATTCATGTCATATAATTATGGCGAGAAGATCCTGGAAGATCTACAGGGACAGAGGATGGAGAGTTGTATTTTTAAATTTGGTTTTTATTTCACGTCTGCAACGTCCATTCAGAATGCATGGTGCGATATCGTCATGTCGGAAACCTGAACTATTTATTTACAGGTTCACTGGCACTATTTTATGGAGAGGCCTCCCCCCCCCCACTTGTTGGCAAAATAGTGTCTGTCGGTAAACTCACAGACTTGTTTGGTATATTATTTGTGTCGTAGCCCCGGAACACAACACACGAAAAAGACACTAACACACGTCAGAGTAGCGGACGCCTCGCCACTCGCTATTGATAAGCCAAGTGGACAGTTCGGGGATGAATTCGTAAATCGCAAGAACTTTCCTTCATTCAATGCTCAGGAATGTTTGCTAGGCAAGATAAAGAAAAAGCTATTAGTCAAAGCAAATTGTTATTTATACGTTTTTAAGCAATTACTTTTGCTTTTGCTTCTGCTTGGTAAGCAATTGCTTTTTCTAAGTGCTTCTTCTTGTAAGCAAATGCTACTTTTTATTTATTCGGCCCATTATTCTACTCATACAGCCACTGGTTATGTTTGATATGTTTTACCTGGTCGGCAAGCCGCTGTTTGCTTACTTCAAACATGCCTTTTTCGATTGAATCGAGAGCCGATCTATCGCAGTGTTTCTTGTCTCGACACCACCAATCTTCTTCTTCTTCTTCTTCTTCTTCTTCTTCTTCTTCTTCTTCTTCTTCTTCTTCTTCTTCTTCTTCTTCTTCTTCTTCTTCTTCTTCTTCTTCTTCTTCTTCTTCTTCTTCTTCTTCTTCTTCTTCTTCTTCTTCTTCTTCTTCTTCTTCTTCTTCTTCTTCTTCTTCTTCTTCTTCTTCTTCTTCTTCTTCTTCTTCTTCTTCTTCTTCTTCTTCTTCTGCAAGACCATCCTCAAACTGTCGGGTTCTATAATGTTAGTGTATTTTACTATAATTTTCTCGTTTTAATTAGGTAATTTATGGCCTCTGGCTGGTCACCATGACCAGTTAAACATTACCGATTGGAAGGGGTCAGCCAAGCGTGAGCACGGCTGGCCGTGCGAAACCCATTGTTCAGGGCAGTGGGCCTTTTCACATCACCAGGAACAATGGCGTCTCTTTCAAAGCTGCTGACAAGGTATCCGTACAAACGTACATAGACGCATTTACTGCACATATACCCACAAAAGAAGTGATCGGATAACAGTCTAATAATTATAGAGGGTCGAGTTGTCCCCATCACGGTACAATGCACGCTTAGCGTTGTCATGCACAGACAGACGCATTTTAGGCCAGAAGCACGGGAGAATTACTCTACGAAAAGCTAGCAGTAACACGCGAAATACATGTCCGAAAGAGAGGAGAGTTATCCGTGAAACGCAGCGCAAGCCCCACCATGCGGTTGGAACATACACCGAGGGCAATGCTAACATGACGGTGTTATTTTATGAAATAACAGAAACAGTTAAGTCAAAGTTCTGATCATTTAAAAAAAAGCTCAAAACAAGCGCAGGCATAATGAGAAAGGTTTAATGTTTTTATGTTTGTCTTGCCAGGACTAGGATATACCAGACACGATGTTTTTATTAATGCGGAAAATCACGGCATGTTTTCATGCCGTGAACACTGAAACGGTGAGCATGGTGTGAACATGTCGTTTTGCATGGAAGTGGACTGGGTTATATGCATGGGAGTATTACTAAATGGCCACTTACCCTGAGTCTTTCTTGCTTTAAAGAACACCTCTCTTCTTCGTTGGAGCCTTCCCAGCCTTCTTACTTAGCGGGAATATCGTTGGAATTGCATCTGGTAGCAGCATGGTCTTATAAGCCTTGAACTGGCTGTGAAGGCCCCGTTCAAAGCATGTCTCTCCGAAGTGTGCACACCATAAGAATGAGTGTTCTGTCGGTCCCGACGCCTTCGCTCTGGTCAGCTTCACTTTAGTAGTCCAAATACGTCTGTATTTTGGATCAGACGGAAATCGGTGTAGACTAACACCGTCTTTGGTGGTGTTGCTGCAACCTGCAGCGACACACCTCGATGGCATTATAAAAAATAATAAGCTTCAAACCTGACAGAAAACTTTAGGAAAAGTTTTCTCTATAGCAACACTCTGCATGCAGTGGTGCGCTGTACACGACGCATACTTGGGCAAGTGCTGTGGATCGCGGATCGGGAATTGCCTCAGTGTACGTCACAAATTGTATGTTAATGAGGGGTATGGGCGTGTCGAAAAGCAACCCCTAAATTTAAAAATTAATATTTTTATGGTATAAACGTGAGGGGAAAAATTACAAATGACAAATATATGTTCCAGTAGGCATACTTTATTGTATACAATGAAAAAACACCTATTTCATAGGTCCTTTAAATTATCACTGCGCATGCATGCTAGGATTCGTTAAGTTAATACAAACTCCGTCATCAGAACGTCAGAGCCTACTGCTCAACTCCAGTCACCGACAAACGATTAAACCCCTTCATTATCCTATATAAAAAATACTTCAAGAAGAGACTATCATACGGCTGGAGCAGATACCAACATGTTTCACATATTGAGGCCAAATTTCTTGCTGGCGATCATCGCTATTAGTCCGTGTGACTGTTCCTCTAATGTGACTAAACTTTACCTTATGGGACTGTTTCCATTTGGTGGGATAACGTGGGTTGGTGGCCCGGCCATGTCAATAGCCTCTGAAATGGCTCTCCGAGATATCAACGCTAATCCCGACATACTACCTGACTACGAGCTTGTCTTGGTACCTAAGGATTCTGCGGTAAGCAAAATACCATTTGTTTATATCTGTTATTATTTAATAACTGACCGAAAACCAATTCGTTTCAGCAAAATTAGTCAAATATATTTTCCAATTCATTCTAAACAAAAATGAAAAATTTCAATTAAAATGTCCACATCAAAGTCCGAATCTTGAAAAAAACAATACATTTTCACTATTTCTTTGCAAACTTTGCATGGTGGAAGTATAATATATAGAAGTAAGGTTTTACAGTAGCACCATGTAAACAATCTCATGAGAGATGTAATGTTGTTGTTGGTTCTGGGAAGAACCGGTGATGAGAAACTCGACATTTCGGTCACTATACTTTGATCGCCTTCAGGAAAATAATAAGAAAGCTAGACATTTCCTTTAAAGCTAGACATATCCGTTAAGGAATGGTTCTTCATATTTGTTGGTTTTGGGCACGATTACATATATTTGTGCCCGAGTAGGCTATTATTGTTTGGCCGATTCATATATTTATAAAGTTACTAATAATGACGATAATCACTGTTTTAGCAATTGTTGATTTTTGTATTATTAATATTTTCAGTGTAACGGTGGCGTAGCAACTGATTCCATGTACAGAGAGATATACAACCGCACTACTACTACCAAGATTGCAATACTTGGACCTGCTTGTTCAGTAGCTACTGAACCAACAGCTCAGGCTGCACACCATTGGAACCTCGTTCAAGTAAGTAACGTTAATACTACTTTTTGACATCACCAACAGTCAACAAAAGGCCACTGTATTATTAGCATTCCTTTATTGTGGCTACCGAGACTCTCACGCAAGTTAGAATTGGCCCTAATTGTAGTAACAACTGTAACAAACAACACAGTAAATATTCTTTTAAAACCCCAAGCTCAACATACTTTTGGTAATACAAAATGTCACAAAAATGTCAGCAAACGGAAATTCTTCGTTGTTCATGAGGGACAGTCTTCTTCAGTCCACAGCGTCAAAGCAGTTGTTCCGCAAGGATCTGTGTTGGGACCGACTTTGTTCTTGCTGTATATCAACGATCTGCCTGATTATGTCTCATCACAGATTGCCATTTATGCAGACGACACAACCCTGTATACCACGTACCATGGCCCCCGGTCTTCCACTCATCGAGTCCAAGCTAGTAATGTTCTCAACCATGATCTAATGAATATATCTACTTGGAGGAACGACTGGCTTGTCACATTCAATGAAAAGAAAACACATTTGTTATCCTTGCCCAGATCTAAATCATCTAATCGACCAGCCTTGTTTATGAATTCTACAATGTTACAGGAAGTCAGTGACATCCGGTTACTTGGTCTCGATATCACCAATAAACTATCCTGGGACAAGTACATCTATGGAATTGCCAAAAGAGCCTCTCAGCGCATAGGTTGTCTGTACCGTGCTCAGAAATGTCTTCCCCCTCTTCCATTCTGTACCTTTACAAAACTACAATTCGCCCTGTTATGGAGCACTGTTGTCACATCTGTTCTGGTGCTCCAGCTTGTCACCTATTCCTGCTAGACAAAATAACCTGGTAGGTCATAAACTGGCAGCTTCATTGGAACCCCTTATTTTTCGTCGCAATGTATCCTCACTTTGTCTCTTCTATAGATCATGGAATGTGCTCCAACGGTCTTTCGTCGGTCGTCCCTCCAAACCGTCCTTTTGGTCGCACTACTCGCTTCTCAGTCCATTCACATACTCATACAGTCACAGTTCCCAAATGCAATTCTAAGATGTATTCAACAAGTTTCTTCCCACGTACTGCTTCACTTTGGAATTCCCTTCCTTCATCTTGTTTCCCTGTTGCATACAATCCATTTAAGTTCAAGCGTAATGTCAACAGGTTTCTCTTAACTTGACTAATTTTCTTGTTAGCCCTCACCTTGAGTGGCCTTTTGGCCTTGTGATGAGCGACTTACATAAAAAAAGAAGAAGAAAGATTTGATGTTTGCATAGTGAAAAGAATAAGTGAAGACTTTTCAGTAGTTATTAGTTCTTAAAAATAACCGGTAAGTTACAACTCGATCATTTCAAATATCATTGGTGTTTTTATGTTCTTGGTCATAAAATTAACCATTCAGATCAATTATTCTGCTTGAGGTGCTCTCATTTTAGACACAAATTACAAATGTAACTCCTGTGAAGATTAAAATTCAACAAGCAGATTTGGTTGATCCTGTCATAAAACGTCTTGTGAGTAGTGCTGTGCAACAATATTAACATTTATACTCCTTTTTTTTCTCGCAAAACTTCTGACAGATTGTGCTGAAATTTCAGATTGGTATCACTGCATATTATTTATAAAAAGGAAAATTACATGTTTGCATATATTGTCAAGTGTAATTAAATGAAGGTGATATTAAAAGTATTGCTTTGCCATATCAACCTTTCTTAAGTCAGCTGATGTACACATTAGTATTCACATTCATATTTAACATTCATAAAATTTGCTTGATTTAATTGTTATTTCGTTGTAGTCAGTGCGACGAATGAAGATGCCATTCAATCTCTTTATTTGTTTATTAGTGAAATGCCAATTTGATTTGTGTTTTATTTTCGTTTTTTTTTCAAAGATAACGACGTCAAGTTCGGCCCTTCTCTCCGACCGTAAGCAGTTCCCGCTTCTGTTTCGCGTTATTCCGTCGGAGTCCAAGCATAATATCGTAAAATTCGCCATGTTCCGGGAGTTCAACTGGAAGAAAATAGCAACGATCAACCAAGCTATACCATTATTTGCTCTGGTAAGTCAAGAAAAAAATCATGCACTGTTACCGGTATCAAGTATTGAACATCTATCTCCCTTTGATAAGAAAAGTGCGGTGACATATTTTACGGAAACTCCTGTTTTTTCGCAAAGGTTACATGACAATACATTATACTCTGTTATGATGCGGCTGATCAAAGATGTTTCGCCCGTGTTTGGGCCGGGTTATTGTTAAAAGAAATAGATTTAAATGTTTAATTGCTATTTTTCTGGGGTTAAAGAAATTATAAAATTTCGTTTGAGACGTTAAACGAAAGAAATCCGTCAACGTTTAGTATCAGTAAATTAAACGTTCAAATCAAATAATGACAGGACCCCGCGTCTGTAATGGGCCGAGGACATGGGCAGTCCTTCGATTGGGTTGCGCGCCTGTCAATCAGAAAAAAAGTGTATTTGAAACATTGCTTTTGTTTACAGTTTCTGAAAACTGAATTTCATAATGTTGATTCGGGGATGCTGTTGAATAACAGGAATACAATACCAATGACTATAATATGATTTGATAACGGATAATATTTTTATTCTTCAGTTTTAATTCTTTTTGGAAAGCAAAATATAGTCATGTAGTGATTATTATGCCGTGTAAGATGTTCAGGGTAAGATATTTGCGAACGGAATTGGAATGCTCCCTGTGGGCAAAACAAAATATGAAAACAAAGAAATTTTATTACGCATTTAAAATATTTTCCCATGAACGATGCAGCATTTTAAACATTTTGAGGTTTGTCTTCCCGTCAAAAAGTGAACATATACTAATCGAAATATTTTTGCCAACATTACCGATGTTTTACCTTCCGTTTTAGTAACTTCATCACAAACAACGCCTATAAAATGGTTGATATGATTGGGATGTCGCATATGTTGCAACTGTTCGTTTTTAGTACAATACGGATTTTCAAAGTACAGCGACTTGAGACATTGCAAAACGTTTATTATTAAACTCCACTCCTCCAAATAAAAATATTTGTTGTACCTGAAAAATATAGGTTTGAACAGCTATTTTGTTGAAAAGTTTAGCTATCACATTGTCACCTTTTACCCATTTATTGTTGGATAGGTACTGCTTATAGGAATTTGGGAAGAAGTTGATCCAATGATCCAATGATCAGATTAACCAGCGTCCCTTGTACAAAAATACTTGCGTTAGATCTATTTGACTATTTTTACGTACCGTACTATTGGACGCATTTAGGAAACGAAGGCGCAATAGCAAACTTGTGGTTGATACTTGATGTGTCTAATATCTGTCAGTGGGATTTCTTGTCAATTATTTTAATGTTCGTGTTTCTTGACTTTGTCATGTTCGTGACTTTCAAGAGGGCATAGTTTATAATGAATAGAGTGACTGAAAAATGACTGGCTGCAGCAGAAACGGTAATCATGTGGGTTATATTTTCAGTCACTGGGTTAATCTAATACTAGTACTCCGATTCCATGCCCTGTTGATCGTGACGATATTGTCCCTTTCATGTTCAACTTAAGAAAAATGCATGCACAGTTTAATAGAATGTATGTACAGTTTTATAGTTAACGGTTAACTTTGTATACATGAGCTTTTAATATCGACAATATTATGAGAGGTGGTAAGATAAGTTTTGTAGTATGCTGATTATTACCAAGGCAAGAATACATTACGAAAAATCGGTTTACACGTCAGCGTGATATACTTGTAAATGGTTAAGATAATCGCCCCTGAATTTGAGCTTTCATTCGAGACATTGAACGAACAAATACATGAAGGATTAGTACCAATAAATTAAAAATTCATATTCATAAAATGATGGGTCACATTTTTAATCCTCATCTTGCACGAGGACGTGTGCAGTCTACCGATTGGCCAACGCGGCTATCAAGCAGAATCAAGGGCGTTTTAAATATTGCTTTTATATTGTTTCCAACATCCAAAATTCATAATTTTGTTTGTTCGTTTATTAAGGACAACATCTTTCAAAATTCATTCCTTTTTATGTTCTATTTTTGGGTTTCTTGAGCCAAACACGGGCGATATATATTTAACGTTTTGCAGTTTCATTTTGAAAAGTTTACAAATACTCGTAGAAAAGGAGATGTGGTTGGCAATTATTACGCAATCCATTTTGAAAGGACTTGAGTTAACATTATGTTTAAGTTGAGAAAGCCTTTTTGACAACTGCTAGAAAGAAAGAAACCGCCTTATTTCATACTCTGGAAGAAGGTAAATGATTTATAGATTTACTGTTAATATAATTGTCCTTTCCAAATGTTTTTTGCTTATTTTACACTGCCATATAGAAATCTTATCAGCGTATCTTCAAAATTTCATAATGAAAACCATAATCCTATTGTTACCATTGTTATTGCATACCTTAAACCTAAAGTGATTATTTTCAAAAATTATGGCGCTTCTCACAATGAATAACGTATAATAAAATTAATAATAATAACTACAGTTCAAGTGTTTGTTAGAACAAGCACATGGTGTTCGTGTGAACTTCCAGTTTAATATAATTATCATCGATGATGTCAATCATATTTTGCAAAGGTGTATTATTATTATTGTAACAATATCAATTTCATATTCAAAAATATATTAATTTTGCGTTAGAATGTGTTGAATTTGAAATTTAGACCGGAAGTAAAGGTCAGATCAGGTTATTTGAAGGTCATATATATGACACAATAAAACTTCCTCATGATCATGAAAAAATAACCTTAGTACCTGCTTTGGTTCAATATCTGAGATTGGAAAATAATCACGTTTTAAAAATGCTGCTGGGGCGCTGTGAACTTTGATGACGTCAAAGATGTCACTAATCACTTTATTCATAGAAGTCATAATCAAATTTCCTATGGTTTTCAGATAGAAAATTATTATTTTTCTAAACCAGATGGCGCTGTGACAGGTAATGACGTTATCAGTTACATTTTTGAAAAGGTCACATGTCAATAGTAATTTCGTCCACGGAAGGCACGCCCAAGCATATCATGTTGGCTACAGACCCTATAAAAGTGCTTCAGAATATTTTTCACTTAAACTTCCGGTTTCGACCGGAAGGAGAGGTCACATTGGGGTCATATTTGTATTCGATAGAGCTCAATTAGTGTTTGTTGGAACAAACACACTTCCTGTTTGGACCGGAAGTAAAAGTCAGATCAGGTGATTTGAAGGTCATATATATATATATATATATATATTACCTCATGATCATGAAAAAAATAACGTTAGTACCGTACCTGGTTTGGATCAATTTCTGAGATTAGAAAATAATCCCTTTTTAAAACTTCCGCCAGGGGGCGCTCTGAACTTTGAAGACGTCATCAAACATTATTTGAAAAGATAAGATGTCACTAGTCACTTTATTCACAGAAGTTATATTCAAATTTCCTATGGATTTTTAGATAGAAAATGATTGTTTTTCTAAACCTGTCGCCAGAGGGCGCTGTGACAGGTGATGACGTCATCAGTCACTTGTCAATAGTGATCTCGTCCACTGAAAGTAGGTACAAATACCATATCATGGACTCTATAAAGTGCTTCAGAATATTTTTCACTTAAACGTCCGGTTTCGACCGAAAGGAGAGGTCAGATTGGGCCATACTGTGTAAATATCTTTTGTGGTTCATAAGATATGATTTTTTGAAATATTAAAATTGTAATTCGATATCTAATGACGTCACTTATTATGACAACTACATATTATGGTCTAAGTATGTGTCAAGTTTGAAGGATCTGTGAATTTAGGAACTTATCGAGAAAGAGCAAAAAACGAACAATGTCGCACGAACACCTAAAAGAACACACGAAGAATTTCAAGAGATGTTCGTGATTTGATATAAACCTGACTTTGAAGTTGCTATTCCCCGTTTTCAGTATTTTGACTGCTCTAATTTTGCTTGCTGCAAGCAATACGACCATTGTCGGTGCTGTTTTGTAAATGTGGTCTTCTCGAACGAACACAAAATTGTGAATAGTGGACTGGCCTTTATTTGATATATTTTGTATTATTTGATATATTTTTGACAATTGTGGTTGATTTTTAATATTTACAGGGCAAAACATTTTCCTTATGAAGCTAGTTTTCGCTACATTTTATTCAATAGCTAGTTTTGCGTAATTGAACGTAAACTTAATTTTTTCTTATTTAGCAGCTTTGAAACGCACCATGCTTAAATATTTTGTTTAGCCCACAGTATGTTTGTTATTAATTCAATAACGAATGCTTTTTACCTTTTTCATTTGCATTTATAATTCTTTATTTATCTGATCACCTAACCACTAACTGCATTAGTTATCGTTTTACGTCAACGGTGTACATCGTTGTTACAATTTATAGAAACACACCATCACAAACATCATGCTTTTATTGGCAAAAAAATTACGACGAAAGAAAATTAGAATCTCACAAACTAACTACTTGAATTATTCTGTAGTATGTCCTCTTAAAATCATTGATAAAATAATAATTTTGTTTTAATAACTACTGTACTTGAATATGAGCCATCAATCATCTTATAAAAGGCCTAATCGCTGTAATAAATGCTTTAAGCAACAATGTATTCAATGCAATGTTACCTAAAAAGATTTTCTCCGCATTGTAATCTCTAATTAAGTAGAATAGTGTAGGCCTATGTAATATTATTATAACTGGATTTATTTGCCCTCATTTTATGGTGCTTTTATCTTTTTTCAAGCCTGCGGCCGATATGCATAGGGACGCTAAAGAACTCGGAATTGAAATCATCATTACGGAGAGCTTCGTAGATAATCCCGGTATTGCAGTTGAAAACATCAAGGTAATTTGTTTTTATTTTGTTTTTATAAACACCGGTGACAGTGTACATCACTGCCAACTTCTTTCGTAAACCTTAAACAAACAAAACACCAGAGTAGACTTTCGACCGGGCATGGAATCAGTGTCCTAGTTTAAGATGAACAAATTGCTGGCTCATTGCAGCAGCAACGGTAATGTGACATTGTCATGTAGGGTATTATTTTCAGTCACTGAGTTAATCTAAAACTAGCACACCGATTCCATGCCCTGTTGATCGTGATGATATGGTCCCTTTAATGTAAGTTGTTTCAATACCGTGGCAAGACCGTGATATGTTTAACCAGTGTATTCTGGTAATTAATTGGTTATAAAACATATTTTCTTGGTGGATGACCAATAACAACAGGGCTAATTGAAAATGTAAACCGTACATTACAACAATGTTGATAGCAATTGTTATTTAAGAGTATTTAAATTATCCCTATGTGGATACAGAGTTGAATGTAAGTAACTCGTTAAATGAGAACAAAATAAAACGCATCACAACAATTTCAGGATAGCACAAGGAGGTTGAATACACAATTATATTGTAATGCCAAGAATACACGACTGTAGCGGTCCACTCCATAAGTTGTTCAGGAGCGGGTGGTTAGATCGTTTAATGTCTGAACATCTCGGTTTATTTTAATCACATCATACAAAACAAAATCCAATATGAGGAACAGAAAAAGACCCTGAAATAACAAAAAAAAAAAAAAAATATTGATTGATATATTGAATTACTTGATATATTAAATTAATATGGCCCATGATAACATTCATTTCACCTAAAACATTATTATGTATGGATAAAGTGTAATATACAGGCTCAGCGGCGTAGCTGAGTGGGGGAAGACAGGGGTTATGGGTTTTCTTTTCAATCAGGATTGAAATCAGGATTTTCCGTGGGGGCACGTGGGGGGGCACTGGAAATTTGTTGGGGGGGGGGGCCCCCCGTGGCTACGCCGTTGTATATAGGCTTACCCCAACCCTGATCTCTAATTACTCGTCAATCATGCAGTATGCACATAGAACTATAAGGCAAAATGAAGCGCAATAACCTATAATTCTAGTTTACCACAATACACACAAATACAAATGACGTCAGAAACTTCGCATTATTATTTTTTTTCAAATTAAAGAGTACCCTGTAAAATATTATGTGTTTACCAACGATGATTTGTTTGAAGTCCATTTCAATGATTTGAACTTAATCACATTATTTATTCTTGAAAAAACAGTTCAAATGTGAAAAACAACTGTTCTGCTACATAAGGGTCAATTTTGGTACCGAAATTCTTTAAGGGAAGGCATTTCTTTGGAGAGTTTTTACAACCCGTTTTCGTGTAGTTCCAGATACGAATTGTGATTTTGACGAATCCGTCGTCCTCGCTAATAATGTACGGTTTTGGAAATATTTGTTTAATATTAAACTTTGACTTCCGGTTTGGACAGGAAGTAAAGGTCAAATTGGGGTCATGTTTTTGTAAATATTTTTGACAATTAACAATCTGTAGAATGGTGCAAAAACTGTGAATTTATCTCTTGTGGTTGTTGAGATATGATTTTTTAAATATTAAATTTTGACTTCCGGTTTGGACAGGAAGTAAGGTCAAATTGGGGTCACCTTTGTGTAAATATTTTTTGACAATTAACAATCTATACAATGGTACAAAAAATGTGAATTTACCTCTTGTGGTTGTTGAGATATGATTTTTTTAAATAATTAACTTTGACTTTACGGTTTGGACAGGAAGTAAGGTCAAATTGGGGTCACCTTTGTGTAAACATTTTTTGACAATTAATCTATACAATGGTGCAAAAAATGTCAATGTACTTCTTGTGGTTGTTGAGATAAGATTTTTTTAAATATTAAACTTTGACTTCCGGTGTGGACAGGAAGTAAGGCCAAATTGGGTCATCTTTTTGTAAATATCTTTTGACAACGGTCTGTACAATGGTACAAAAATTGTGAATTTACCTCTTGTGGTTGTTGAGATGTTTTTTTAATATTAAACTTTGACTTCCGGTTTGGATAGGAAGTAAGGCCAAATTGGGGTCATCTTTTTGTAAATATTTCTTGACAATTCACGATCTGTACAATGGTACAAAAATTGTGAATTTACCTCTTGTGGTTGTTGAGATATGATTATTTTTAATATTAAACTTTGACTTCCGGTTTGGACAGGAAGTAAGGTCAAATTGGGGTCACCTTTTTGTAAATATTATTTGACAATTACAATCTATACAATGGTGCAAAAAATGTCAATTTACCTCTTGTGGTTGTTGAGATATGATTTTTTTAAATATTAAACTTTGACTTCCGGTTTGGACAGGAAGTAAGGTCAAATTGGGGTCACTCACAACTCGTGTTTCATCTACTTGTTAAGTTCTAAGTACATGCCAAGTTTCAAGTTCATGTGAAGTTTGCAAGTATGTGTTACCGGACAGTCATTGGGGAGAAGAAGAAGAAGTAAAACTAGAGCTTAAGTGTTTGTTAGAACAAACACACGGTGTTCGAGTCAACTTCCGGTTCAATCAAATTATCAACGATGATGTCAATATCATATTGTGCAAGGGTTTATCATCTTTTATAATAACAATATCAATTTCATGTTCATAAGATATATCAATTTTGCATTAGAATGTGTTGAATTTGAACTTCCTGTTTGGACAGAAGGAAAGGTCAGATTGGGGTCACGTCTGAAAACGAAATGTGACATAGTTCAAGATCTTTAAGATGATAAAAAGATTGTGAAAATATCTTCTATGGTTCATGAGATATGATTTTTTGAAATTTAGAAATTTTCAACTTCCGGTTTTGACCAGAAGGAAAGGTCAGATTGGGATCATGTCTAAAAACGAAAAATTACATAATTCAAGATCTTTTATTTGATGTAAAAATTGTGAAAATATCTTTTGTGGTTCATGAGATATGATTTTTTTTAAATATTAAACTTTGATTTAGCGTAATTCGACACCTGATGACGTAATCATGACGTCACAGAAAACGGTTTCGTCTGCTTGGTATGTTCTGTTTATGTGTTAAGTTTGAAGGCTGTATATGCTTAGCAAGGATGCCTTTGTTACCGGACAAGCGCCCCTGAGAAGAAGGAGAAGTAAAAAAAAAAACTAGAGCTTAAGTGTTTGTTAGAACAACCACACGGCGTTCGAGTCCACTTCCGGTTCAATCAAATTTTCAACGATGATGTAAATATTATATTGTGCAAGGGTTTGTCATCTTTTATAATAACTATCAATTTCATATTCAAAAGACATATCAATTTTGCGTTAGAATGTGTTGAATTTGAACTTACTGTTTGGACAGGAAGTAAAGGTCAGATTAGGTGGTTTGAAGGTCATATATGACCTCCTCATGATTATGAAAAAATAACAAATTTGTCAACTTATACATCAAATTAAAGCTATGAGATATGACCTCATAAAATTTGTAAAATCGTTACTTCGTGTGCCACTAATTGGACCATTGGCAAAGCATTTATGATAAGTCATTTCACAAGAATTTCAAGCTATTAATGTAAGGAATTCAATTGTGTTTTTTGTTTTCTAATATGTCATTTAGTTCTTGAGATATTGGCTGTTGAACTTGAAAAAGTTGTGAGATTTAAGCAATAAATTAGAAATTAACAAGTGTGACTTGGAACACTGTTTTTTATTTTAAATATTGACACTAGCCCAACACATACTTTTCAAAAACCATGCTAGATGCTAAATCAACATTAAAAATCACTCATAGGAAAATAGTTTGCCAGGGTTGTAGGCAGCCAGATCAACCTATTCAGCATTATTATGGGCATAAAGTCACAAAGTTGATTTAGCGTAGAAGGGGACTACATGTATAGTAACTGGATTAAACTTGGCTGCAAATTCAAAGAGCAGGAAGTGTGGGTTAAATTGTTTGGGGGAGCTGGGGGTTGCTTGTATGGATATCAGCTAATTAGCCTTTCATTAGAAAACAAGCTTATAGTTATAACTACTACATGATAAAGTTGGAAGAAAGCTTGCATCCGTGCTTTCCATCTTCCCCTGCCCCACGCAAAAAGTAAATAATTCCCAATTCAAACAAAAATTAAATGTAATTATATCCACTGGATCAAATTTGATAATTGCTTCGCCTTTTCATTTTTTTATGGAGAAACCTTTCAATTCTAGATTTAAATGAAGCCAACATTGGTATTTATGTCTTGGTATTAAGTCTTGTACAAAAATTTATTTAATTGATGGACTGCATGTTTTTATACTGAAAGTGATCTTTATTTATAATATACTTCACTTTCAGGTCAAGTTTATAACAAAAATATAATGATAAATTGACAATGATAGTGACACTGTAATCAAGCATCTCCTTATTGTGACATGCTTATAAATTGTCTTTGTTTTCACCTAATCTGCAAATAATTAAAAAATAATTTATAAAATTTGAAAACAAATTCTACATTGATTTTTACATTTTCAAGGTTGTACACATGATTGGCAAAATGTCTGTAGCTGCATCCATACTACAGAATTACAACCTAAAGATCAGATGCCATTTTGTACATAAATTTTTAGACATTGAAATAATCAAAGAGTTGTATGGGTGCTTGTAAATTGCTAATAAAACAATGAAATACATATTTATTTTAACTGTCTATTGGGTTTCATGACTTGACTTTTGTGGTTACACACTTCCCTCCCCCACAATCAATTGAAACCACTTTGTTGACATGTTTAACCTACTTGTAACCAATCTAGAAATGAGTGTGCATGGTCTTACACATGTAACAAGTGAAATGACTTCAGTGTAAATGAACCCAACCATGATCCTTTGTTGACAAGAAAACAGAATCAATCTGCATTTATAATAAATGTACGCTCTGTATGTACGATTTAGTGACAGTTCAGAATGGGTGGCATTCAGGGGTTGTCATTGGAATCGGTAATTTTGGAATAAAATGTCTGCCCCTCCCCCCAAGTTCTTGGTGATGGCATGTACTGCCACTGGTGATGGACCAACACATTTGTTTGTTTTCTAAAATACTTTGGTCTATCATTGTAGCACTATAGAATCCAAGAACTAGGGAAGGGAGTGGCAAACAAGCAATAAAAGTATAAGGGGCCCAAATTACCAATTCCATTGACTGATGACTGGTGCTTCATTATGTCGAAAATCACACCCAGCATCAATTCTGCATAGCTGAAGTTGCAAGATGTTTCTGTCCTCTTTTTAAAAAAGACTTAAGATTGAAAAGAGGAGTAAGGGCTTAGATTTAAATAAATGTTGTTTAACTGACATGGATTGGAAAGGTGGTTATCAGATACACCCCTTCTCTTGGACTGAAATGCCAGTACTGCTATAGCAAAAAATAACAAATTAGACTAAACCGTAATTTTTTGTAATAAACAACCATTAAAACTAAATGAAATGTTCATCATTGGTATGAAGACCCCTTCTCAAACGATCTGTTAACGTAAGATGTTAAACCATACCATCGTGTAGCCTAGAAACTGAAGATTGTTGATGACTTGAACAGTTACGATACTGCATTTGGGTGTGGTGTCAACGCCGTGTCGGGGTGCTGTAGGCTGGAACTGAGTCTGAGCCATGATACATCGGAGTCAACATGCTGTAAAAAATAATAGTTAAGTTTTATAAGTACATAGAATAAAGTATTTGAAAATTCAGAGAAGTTCTAATTTACGTGAATGAGGAAAACAATATGTCACAGTGAACATGCTGTAAAAAATAATAGGAAGGTTTTATAAGTACATGGACCAAGAATAAAGTATTTGAAAATTCAGAGAAGTTCTAATTTATGTGAATGGGGAAAATAGTGTATAATTTTAGAGTAGCTGGATGGACCATTGAAACTGAAAAGGGCATTGGTTTGTTTTCAAAATTGCACACAATTATTCTTGACAATGTGTAATAAATTAAAGAAATGTTCTCGCACGAAACTCACATCAAAAGACAAAGGTATTTAAGGAAATTGCAGAGTCTCATATAATTTCATGTGATTGTGAGGGATGTCTGAGAGAGGCCTCAGGGAGCAGGACCTACAAGTACATGTATTGTGTCATGAATATTATGCATTTTCATGTGAAATAATTGTCTATGTAAGTTTATTTGTATCTGAGAAGGGTAAAAAATTAAGGAAAAGTGAAGTAAACAATCACTAGGCTACTATTTAATTTGTGCACAAACAGAAGATTTTTGGAGAAAACAAAAATTACAAAATATATGGCATAAAATTTCTACTGAAAAATTGCCATAACCTTAACAATTGAATTTTCCTATCCTTAAGTGGCGAGTTGTCGTATGTTCAAATCAAAGGCCTAACTAACGTTAGTTAAACAGGCACAATGCAACGACGAATGGACAGCTTAAAAAATGTCTTTTCTTGTATAAAAACACGAAGATAAATACAGGAAATCGTCTTAAAAAGTAACTTCACGATACCTACCCTTTATGACTGTGTTGGCGATCCATTTTTACACGAAATCCATGACATATTGGGTCAAAACTCCCTCAAAAAGACACAAATTCGTAAGACAGTGACGAGCCTAAAAAAATGACGTCTGGGCCATGGGGGCACCACACGCAAACAGCGTGGATATCGATTGTACGTACATGATATGCAGCTCCATTGTAACCAAAGATCGTGTAGCGTCTCGTATTGCGCCTTGCGGCGCTACACGATCTTTGATTCTTTTATGCAACGTCTCGTATTGCGCCTTGCGGCGCTACACGAACTTTGATTCTTTCATGCAACGTAACTGAAACGTTTTAAATTTGATTTTAAAAACTTTGATTTAGCGTAATTCGACACCTGATGACATAATCATGACGTAACAGCGAACGGTTTCGTCAGCTTGTTATGTTTTGTTTATGTGTTAAGTTTGAAGCCTGTATATGCTTAGCAAGGATCCCTTTGTTGCCGGACAAGCGCCACTGAGAAGAAGAAGAAGACAAAAAAACAGTACAAAAACAATAGGTGTTCGCGCTGCGCGCTCGAACACCTAACTAGAGATTCAGAGTTTGTCTCGACACAAACTCTAGGTATTCGGGAGGATGTAAGGTCAAATTGGGGTCAACTTTGTTTAAATATTTTGTGACATTTAACGATCTGTACAATGGTGCAAAAAATTTTAATTTACCTCTTGTGGTTGCTGAGATATGATCTTTTTAAATATTAAAATTTTGACTTCCGGTTTGGACAGGAAGTAAGGTCAAATTGGGGTCATCTTTTTGTAAATATATTTTGACAATTAGCGATCTGTACAATGGTACAAAATTTGTGAATTTACCTCTTGTGGTTGTTGAGATATGATTTTTAAAAATATTAAACTTTGACTTCCGGTTTGGACAGGAAGTAAGGTCAAATTGGGGTCATCTTTTTGTAAATATCTTTTGACAATTAACGGTCTGTACAATGGTGTAAAAATTGTGAATTTATCTGTTTTGGTTGTTGAGATATGATTTTTTAAATATTAAACTTTGACTTCCGGTTTGGACAGGAATTAAGGTCAAATTGGGGTCACCTTTGTGTAAATATTTTTCGACAATTAACAATCTATACAATGGTGCAAAAATGACAATTTACTACTTGTGGTTGTTGATATATGATTTTTTTAAATATTAAACTTTGACTTCCGGTTTGGACAGGATGTAAGGTCAAATTGGGGTCATGTTTTGTAAATATTTTTCGACAATTAACAATCTATACAATGGTGCAAAAATGTCAATTTACTACTTGTGGTTGTTGAGATATGATTTTTTTAAATATTAAACTTTGACTTCCGGTTTGGACAGGAGGTAAGGTCAAATTGGGGTCACTCACAACTCGAGTTTCATCTACTTGTTAAGTTCTAAGTACATGCCAAGTTTCAAGTTCATGTGAAGTTTGCAAGTATGTGATTATTTGTGGACAGACGTCGGGGAGAAGAAGAAGAAGAAGAAGAAGAAGAAGAAGAAGAAGAAGAAGAAGAAGAAGAAGAAGAAGAAGAAGAAGAAGAAGTAAAACAAACAAAAAAAACGTACAAAAACAATAGGTGTTTCGGGTACATACCCGAACACCTTAAAAACAGTACAAAAACAATAGGTGTTCGCACTGCGCGCTCGAACACCTAAAAATAAAAATAAAAAATGAACAAAAACAAGAGGTGTTCGCGCTGTCGCTCGAACACCTAACTAGAGCTTAAGTGTTTGTTGGAACAAACACACGGTGTTCGAGTCCTCTTCCGGTTCAATCAAATTATCAACGATGATTTCAATATCATATTTTGCAAAGGTGTATCATCTTTTATTACAATAATATCAATTTCATATTAAAAATATATCAATTTTGCATTAGAATGTGTTGACTTTGGACTTCCTGTTTAGACCGGAAGTAAAGGTCAGAACAGGTGAATTGAAGGTCATATATATGACACAATGAAACTTCCTCATGATCATGAAAAAATAACGTTAGTACTTGCTTTGGTTCAATTTCTGACATTGGAACATAATCCCTTTTTTAAAATGCCACTAGGGGGCGCTCTGAATTGTTATCAAACATATTTTTTGAGAACATAAGATGTCACTATCATTTTATTCGCAGAAGTCATATTCAAATTTCCTATGATTTTTGAGATTATTATTGTTCTAAACCTGGCACAAGATGGCATTGTGACAGGTGATGACGTCATCCTTCACATTAAAAAAAAGGTCACATGTCAATAGTAATTTCGTCCACTGAAGGCATATACCATATCCGGTTTCGACCGGAAAGAGAGGTCTGATTGGGGTCATGTCTGTGTACGAAATGTCACATAATTAAAGATCTGTAAGATGATGCAAAGATTGTGAAAATATCTTTTGTGGTTCATGAGATATGATTTTTGGAAATATTAAAATTTGATTTTAGTGTATTTCGCTATCTGATAACGTCACCATGACGTCACAACTTTACCTGAAACTATATGTCATAAATTTATTGACAACTACATGTTATGGTATAAGTATCTGTCAAGTTTGGAAGGCTCTGTGAACTTTGGAACTGCTTTTTGTTTGATAAGTCTCATCGAGGAGAAAGGAGAAAAATAGCAGAGATTGTCAAAATTGCAATTACACAATTTAAAATAAGTAATGCCAGTAATTAATTTGATTACAATATCAGAGATCTGTAAAAGCCTAAATGAATGTCACAACAATGGTTTCGTCTGTTTGGTTTAAAGAGGGTGCAGAAGATTTTAGCGTTGGACATAATATTATGTCCAACCGCTAAATGTATAACCCCTCTTTAGTTTGTATTATTGCCGAAGGAAAGAGCATCAACTAATTTGTTTAACCTTTAAAGTTGTATCGTAAACTACTTTTTTATTCTCATATATTAAGTTTTGGTCACGTGATTAAGATGAACCTTTCCAGTTGTCTTCATATTGACATAGATTGTTTATATTCCAAATTTGACAAAATTCTGATCTATAATTTTGAGATAGAGAAATACATTTTTTCGACCTGTTTTAATTTTCCGTAGTGACGTAGTAACACGTCATTGATCATAGTTTTGATATGTATATATTTCAAAGAATATTTCATACACAGGAACCATGTCAAAATTTCTATTCACATTGCCTCCAAATCTGAATACGAAGCCTGATTTTTCATGAAATAAATATCTTTGAATAATTTGAAGTATACATAATGTCCATCATCATCCATTGGTTTTCCAACTTACTGAGCAGGTAAGATTACATTATATAGCTTTTAACACCTATTTTTATTTTTCCCCAGCTTTGTCCAAATTATACATCAAATTGAAGCTATGAGATATAACCTTTAAAATCGTTACTTCGTGTGCCACTAATTTGACCATCAAAGCATTTATGGTAACTCATTTCACAAAATTACAAGCTATTAATGTAAGGAATTAAAAATTGTGTTTGATTGTTTTCTAATAGGTCATTTAGTTCCTGAGATATTGGCTGTTGAACTTGGAAAAGTTGTGAGATTTAAGCAATGCGTTAGAAATTAACAAGTGTGACTTGGAAGACTATGTTTTTATTAAAAATTTGATGGTTTGTGGTCAGAATATAAAAATAAAAATAAATAAGACAAGAGTTACCTCAGGAGGTATGAGTTTTCATAATATATAATAAAAATAACTAATATGCTATACTGAATACATTAACTTCTGCTTCCGTCATCCAATATATTTGTAAATTCTTCCAACCGTAAGTTCGGGTTCAATCATTATGAAGTCATACACAAAATTTTTCCTCATAATATGGGTGTCAATTGTGCCAAGTTTGGTAAAATTCATTTTTTTCTGAAGATAGCAAAAATATACATTAACAGAATAGTGATTCAGAATATTTCTTCACTTAAACCTTTCTAGTTTCGAAAGAAAGGAGAGGTCAGATTAGGGTCATGTCTGCGAACGAAATGTGGCATAGTTCAAGGTGATAATGATAATGAAACATATTATTTGGTTATTACATGAATTAAATGAAACAAAATTCACTGACCATTTAGGAAATTTGCTAACTGGCTAACCAAAACCAATATTTAAAAGTAAACACCCAGCATTTTTGAAAAAATTACCAACCATTTTGTTTGTCTAGACTCTTTTGCCACATTGTTTATTAAGCAATCATTGTGTGTGGAAATGTATTAATTGTACACATTATTCAATTTGCAAAAGTAAATTTAATTAAGTTGATAAAATAATAAAACAAAAGAAATAAAAATACATAAGTTAAAATATATTCGTCAAATTTAATTGATTTTGTATTTAAATTAACTCAGTGCCTGAAAACCTTTTGTCAAGGGAGCATTGGCAAACTGTTACCCTGAAATTGATTGCCCATAAACTAAAAAGTTAATAAAAAAAATAATGTGTCATCACAGATTTTCCCTGAGGTGAGGTGTGTGTGCAGGTCTTGTACAATACAATGAAAAATTTTATAATATTTAAATGTTTGGTTCAGTTTTTAAAACAATACTTATAGGGAAGAGACAGCACAATGTAATTTGAAGGATAACTGTAAAATAAAAAAAAAACAAACAATACTGAAATGATCTTCTGATTGTTACATGTATATGTATTTATTTGTCATTAACTGTTAAAATTACATTTTCATAAATAGTCATTTTAAAGTTATTGTGTTTAAAGGTGGCAATATCTTCACGATCAACAGGGCATGGAATCAGAGTTCAAGTTCTAGTTTAACTCAGTGACTGAAAATAATACTCACATGATACGGTCATATTCGCGTTGCTGCTGCATAAATGAGCCAGTAATTTTCAGTCACTATGTTCGTCTTAAACTAGGACTCCAATTCCATGCCCTGTTTGCAGAAAAGTCTGCTCTGATCGTGACGATACTGTCTGTTTAACCAATTGTGTTTATGGGATTGATGGTCAATACTATCCTAATGCGAGCATACAAATAAATAGGGAACTTTAATTGGGTGATCTGGTAAAAGGTATTCCAAGGCTGACACACCCATGCAATGAAGATTGGGTATGTTTACTATGTTTATATGGCCCAACTGCCAGGGATTCACTGTCAATATACATTTTACTAGATCACCAACAGATATTGCTTAATAACTACATTTATGAGGATGTTTACCAGTGAAAATATAATAAGAATTCCTCAGTACTATTTTGTTCTAACATGTTAAAGAAATTCCAAGAAACACCTACATGTAGATATGTCTTGAGGTCCGAAAAACAACAATTCTCTTGAGGGTAAAGAGTGCCACAGATAGGATAAGTCCATATAAAATAATTTGAATCATACATTAACTCCTTTGATGAATGGATAAACTTCAAATGCTAGCCATTGGATCACAAAGACACACCTTGTAGCAGTAGCACAAATGGATATGCTGATCTTGAAATATAAACGAATCATGTAAAAACAATATTAAATGATTTCAAAGAGGGACGAAGAATAATAGGTCATGCTAACAAAACACATAACTTAGAATGCCCTCATATGTTATTATCAGGATGATGGATTGATGTAACTGCAGAAAAATTATGCAACTTTAGAAAATGATCCTTTCAGAACAATGCCTTTTAAGTTAGGTTTTACAATGGAATAGAAAGTTACATGTGACGTCTTCCTTCCTCCATGATGTAACTGTTTCAATATCTCAATAAAGGTGCTGATATTTGTTTCTGGTCTACTTTAAAGGGAGAAAATTAAGTGCCAATATAAAGTAAACTGCAATGCAGCCATCACCACACAAGACATAAGCACTACTAGTATTATGAGGAACTACCAGACACTATAGTGTAGCTAATTAATCGTACCACTGCAACTCGTACTCCACCGGATGTCAACCTCGTTAATATGCCAGTAAATATTCAGTAATAAATATTTTTATGGGTCGAGTTGACCAAAATGAGTATGAGTTGGTAAAAGTACGAGTTACACATAATGAGTTGGACCTGTTTTCACTGGGAAAGAATACAACATTGTGGATAAAGTTTAAAAGAATTGCTTTTTGAAAATAAAAATCACAACCTTCAATGAAGGTTGGTGGGGTCATGAGTGGATCATAGGGCAAAGTCAGGAGGAATGCAATCATCCACACACACACATTTACAATAATTGTACCACAGATTTATTTTTACCTTGGGGCTTGTGTTTTAGATGCTTTCTAGGCTGTTGAACTGATTCTCACTGATGCCAGCCATTGCATCTAATTCAGTACTCAGCATACTGGAGGCTGAAATACAAAATATAAAGGAAATGTTCAAATGATTCTGTGAAAATTTATTCTGAATGGGAAAAGGCCAACATGTATTACTCCAGTAAGAGAATGCCCTCTATAATTGCAAAAACAACCTTCATCACCCACCCTGATTTGCATTTTCCATCCTGAATTTTGGTGTACACATGTTGTCCACTCAACACACCTGCATGTTTATTTTCCAATTAAAACTCATATTAACTCATCCTCTGCAGCTTTTTCTTTCATTTATTAGTTTTCTTTTTTATGCAGGCTCTTCATCTTATATATTATAAGACCTGGCCTTTCTTTAAAGCATAGAGGACAGACTTTTTATGCTTAATAATAACAAAACAACAAATGTAACCTAGCTCAGAAAAACAGGTGCCCCTTTGCCCTATGACACTTTTGTGGCAACAACTAGCAGACTAATCAAGTAAAGCATCTCTTTAGGGTTGAGTTAGGATATATTTCGCTGACACGAAGAACATGCAGAATTGCAGAAGAGAACAACACACACGGACATGTATATATTTACATGGATTTGTTGAATGTACTGTCTGTACATGATGTATGTAGGCGAGTTACACAAAGTATTTCCCAACGATGCTCTTTTGACTTTGACTGCATGGCACAGTTTTTTTACTTTTTTCTGGACAATATATCATCTATCCATGCTCAGTCATTATCCTTAGTTAAAATGCAAACTTAAAATCATGTAGGTACACTGCAAAAACAGGGAAAGAGTAGACTCAGTATAGTTTCTATGAAATAGATGCAGTACAACAGTTTCGGAAAATTCCTCAGTATTTTTTTCATGTAAACGAGAATTAAATGGCCGCCGCTGAAAATGTTTTAGCTTGTGATAAAATGTCACGTGATCACTGATACGCAATGTGATTGGAGATTGCCTCGACAGATTGCCTCAAAGTAGAAAGCCAGTCTACTCATTGCCACTGGATTGCATGAAATGCCACACAGGGCAATCTCCGAGACAATCTCAATGCCCAACAACTTTATTGCCTGAAAATGCCCCAAAAATTGCCCCGTGTGAGAAGAGAGGCCTTGCTTTACGTTTGTGGGCAATATTAAACTCCGTATATTGCTGTGTGTACGTATTCTGTGCGCGCGCGATATGGGCTATTCGTACATACAGGGAATAGTAATTGGCAGCAGAAGTTTTCACCAACCTTCCGGGTTTCTGATCCGGAAGGAAAGGTCAGGATTGAGGGTCACGATCTGAAACGAAATGTGACATAGGTTCAAAGATCTTTAAGATGATAAAAAGATTGTGAAAATATCTTCTATGGTTCATGAGATATGATTTTTTTGAAATTTTGAAATTTTCAACTTTCCGGTTTCGACCGGAAGAGGAAAGGTCCGAATTGGGGTCACGTCGAAACGAATTATCACATAATTCAAGATGATGCAAAAAGATTGTGAAAACATCTTTTGCGGTTCATAAGATATGATTTTTGAAATATTAAACTTTGATTTAGCGTAATTCGACACCCTGATGACGTAATCCATAACGTCACAGCAAACAGTTTCGTCTGCTTGATATGTTCTGTTTGTATGTGTTTTGAAGGCTGTATATGCTTATGCAAGGATGCCTTTGTTGCCGGACAAAGCGCCACTAAGAAGAAGGAGAAGTAAACCAAAAAACAGTACAAGGGAACTAATGAGGTGTTCGCACTGCGCGCTCGAACACCTAAAAACGAACAAAAAACAGGCAACAGGTGTTCGCTGTCTGCTCGAATCTCATTACCTAAAAACTCGTACAAAAACAATAGGTGTTTCAGGGCACACATGCGGAACACCTAAAAAATAACCAATAATAAACCAACAAATAATAAAAACCGAACAAATCTCAACAACCACAAGAGGTAAACCCGAATTTTCTGTACCATTGTACCAGATCGTTAATTGTCAAAAAATGCATTTTACAAAAGGTGATTTAATTTGACCTTACATTTCACTGTCCAAAACCGGAAGTCAAATTCAAAGTTTAATTTCTAAATTCAGTATTGTATTGTATTCAAATAAACTTCTTGCGAGAACTTCAACAGACGTTAACGTTTGACTTTCTCCAACACTTCGAATTGATGACGTCATCATTTTTAACGTCTAGTTTTGGTTGTGGCAAAAAACTTATGTCTAGTTTCTTCTCCTTTTCCGGATCGATTTGTCTACACAAAACACATACTTGGAAACTTCACATGAACTTCAAACTTGGCATATACTTAGAACTGACATCGTAGATGAAACATGAGTTGTGAGCATCTGATGAGGTCATCAGATATCAGAATTACGATTAATCAAAAGTTTAATATTTAAAACAAATCAATATCTCAACAACCACAAGAGGTAAATTCACAATTTTTGCACCATTGTACCAGATCGTTAATTGTCAAAAATATATTACAAAACGAAGACACCAATTGACCTTTTGCTTCCTGTCCAAACCGGAAGTCCAAGTTTAATATTTAAAATCATATCTCCAACAACCACAAGAGAGGTAAATTCACAGTTTTACACCAACAGACGTTAACGTTTGACTTTTCTCCAACACTTCGAATTGATGACGTCATAATTTTAACGTCCCGAACACCTACGTGTTTGTTATCGACAAACACTGCACGCCTAGTTATTATTGTTTTTCAATTATTATATTGCATACGAAAAACTTAGGAAGTGCTTAATATATATTTTGTTAAACCCTGTTAGACCTACTTATACATTCATTTTTATTATTTTTTATTTATTTGTTTGCGTTTCAGGCCTGCTCCCCCCTCTGCCTGCTCATCACCTTATTTTCCAGCCAGTTTACAATAAACAATATTTAATATTTCTCCAACCATGTTGTTTTGTTTTAGGTAGAATGCAAGAGCTCGTTAGTAATAGTTGGTGGTTTCTATGTGGTGACATGGCGAGGAAAGTGTTCTGTAAAGCCTACAAGCAGAAAATGTATGGCGCTAAATATGTTTGGATTATCACAGGCAAGTTAAGCAAAGTCATACTTCAAAACTGAAATAGTCCACCATTATCCCAAATTTAGAAGCGTATATTAAGTATGCGTGGTCACGGGCCGATGAAGGACCAGAAGCCGAAAGTGAGGTCATTATTGCCCAAACAGGTCATTAACCTGTGGTAAAGACCGCGTCGTCGTGCTTGTTATTCCCATTCATAAATGCCAGGAATCTATTTCCTTTTTCAAAATGTAAAAAAAAATAAAATAATACATAAGTTTTACATTGAGATAGTTTTTTTTGTTGAATAGAAATGTTTAAAATCACGTTCTGAGGGACACAGGAAACAATTTTAAAAGTACATGGAGTCAGGCGCGTATTGCCAAATCGCACGTGACGATTGAAATCCGAGTCGCTCGCACATAGGTGCTGCTCTGATTCTAGATAAGCCATGTCTTTTACTATGCGTTAATACACCCACATGATTACGTTTTGTCCAATCAACAGATTGTCTAAACTATCTTGGGCATTTATAAATAATGTGTATATGTTTATTGGATCCTTCTGCCGGTATGGTTCTGGTCAGAACAGCTTAAATTAAAAAGCAATGCGCTTTATCCACTTGTGTACAATTCATTCGACAAAAACGCACAGAAATTGGGTGCAAACCATTGGTAATAAACCAAACAAAAAATGGGCGATGCATTGTATAAAATCTTACTTGGATTTAATATTGTTATGGTACCAAACATCCTTGAAACCTTATGCCGTTTGAGTATATTAACATTTTCTTTTAAAATTTACATAACAAAACCTAATAATATGAATTTGCTCTCTGCTTATTTTGCACACTTAGTGTAATCCTATACATCAGTACATAGATTATTATCTTCACGGGGCCTGTGTGGGCTGTGCGTTCAACTCGTGGACTTACCTCTTAAACAGGGCCCTTGTTCCAACGTAGCCATCTCTATCATGTAAAACGCCGGATGCTGTGGACGTGCTTAGTTTAACGGGTAGGCCTGGGCAGTACGCCAGTAAAAAATGTAGCCAATCAGCGAGAGTTTTACATTAATCTTTCCGTGAGGGATCAACCTCTGTTTAAAGCTTTTCGAACGAAAAATAATCGGCTGGAAGGTTACTGAAGTTACTACCGTTTAGGGACCGCCATTGCATAGTCTGCAATGAGCAAAAAATACCGCCGACACGGTAAAATTTACAAAACCGACGATCTTTAACCGACGACTTCATCCCAACCGGCATGGTACGAGACTTTAAAACAATCATCTGATACAATTTACGCGCTGTTGTAATGGAAGAGGAATAACTATTCTCCTTTTTGGGCGCAAACACGAAATTCATACTGTTGAGTAGAAGTTGAGATATGAAACTGGAAAAGACAAAATAAAAGCCACTGTTTTATGCGACATTTCTGGAGACGATTTCCGCCGTTTTCGTAGTTGGCTTGCTTATATGTTGTGGCCAAAGGAATTCATAATAATAACAAAACCTAACTCAATAATCAGCCAGATGATCCATTGCCTCGTAGAATAAAAGAATACGTAAAGTCTTTATATTCAACATTTTGAATAGGATGTTTGCTCATATTTGTTTCCACTAGTTAAAAAGGCTCGTTTACAAAGCCAAGAAAAGCCATAGAGCGCAGTTATATACAATGTCCACACTCCTGAAATGCGCCCTCACTTTGAGTTCAAAGAGAAGATCTCCTCATTGGCTCACGTACATTATACTGCTGGGAAGCATTAAAGGGGCATCGTAACAGAAATACTCCGGCTTAGTTATAATTATCACTTATGCTTCAGTCTATAATTAAGAGATATTTAGTCATAATTATGATTTTATTTTTACATTATACGTTATGCGTGGCAAATTCGTTCTTCCAATGTATTTGTGGCTTACTCGCTATTATTAGGGCTGGCTAGAATCGAGTTGGTGGCGGACAATTAGGAACAATACGAGATTCGAAGCTGCTCACAGGATGAAATGGATGAGGCAACGGCTTATCCACTTTGGGGTTTATCTTTGGATCTGTTTACCATTCGACGATCACCCGTAAGACCATCACGCTCTCTGGATTGGTAAGTCGTCGACAATGTATTTGCTTCGTTCCAAAATTGTTTACTAACTTACTGGTACAGGTACGAGTGTCTTTCACAGGAATTTATAACGGAGGTTATAAAGTAGGCCTAATATGGATGTTTTTCCTTTATTGTTCAGCGTATTTTTTGAAATTCATTACATTTGCCCAGTATTTTTGTGACAATTGTATTGCACTGATCGCACCCAGTGTACGTTTTTATGGTTATTTTATTTAATAGAGAATTAGCTGTTGCAAACTGCTTACCAAATTCCTAAAGGCTTTGAGAAAGGAACTTTGCTAGAGTTCGAAACATAAGGAACCCAATAACATTTGTTGTATTACAACTACCTCTTGCAGACTACGGCCCAAGTTCTTAGCGGAAATTCAAACGATTTCTCTGGACTGGAAAATCCCGGAATCACTTATATCCTACTATAGATATTAGCATATTTCTATGACATGGCGTGGACTGCAGCTCCTGGCTCTGCATGAAAACACAAGGAAACTTAGAGAATTGGGTAATTATATGTTCATATAATTATTTTTTATACAACATGCTTAACCAAGTTTATCCCCAACAAAAATAATAATAACACATAGGCTACATTACAAGTCTGACTAACTACAACCGAGAGTATTGTTGGATCATGTCCAGTGCATTCAAACATACTGAAACGTGAATCTGTACGGCCTAATGTTCAACTGATTGGTTTCTATTACCGAATGTTAAATTTCAGATCCTCCAAGAACCTTTATCTGACTTTGCGTACGACGAGGTGACTGTGGCCAAATACTCTTCAACATACTCAGCCAATATCTCGTTTGAAGGCGTGTCAGTAAGTCTACAAAACAACTTGATGTGCAAAACTGAATTCCTGACATTATGTTTATTATGTATGTCATGTAATTAATATAAATATTACATTGTGTCATAAAAACAAGAAAATATTCTATTAATAATCATAACGTTGAATTTTGGCTGCCAGGTGAACACAGTAAAGCAACTAAATTGAAAATTAACTATTTTCGAAAGAAAAGTGGGTATAACGCCCTTTACGGTGACCTATTTGGAAAAATATATGACCTCATCTGAATGTTCTTGTTGATCTCAAAATCACTACACTCTTAAGTGTTGAATCAAGCTTTTAAGAGTTCGGTGAGTGACAACAAGATAGATTTAACTCGAAAAAAGTTTTGAATTAACACGGCGTCAAGTTAAGTCTACGTTAAGAGTTATCACTGACTATTTAAAATGTTATTTGAAGAGTCAACGGAGTTTCATGAAAATCGATTGAAGATCAAAGCAAATTTTAAAGCGGGCACATTCTGAGAAAGCCAAAAAAATATTTTTGTAATTTTTTTGTTAAAACCTGTTAAAAGTTACATCAATCATCATATTTTAAACTTCGAATGTTATTTCTGAATGCTATATTTTGCATTGATATTACATGTCATTTTGATTAGTAGCAACTGCTATTTAAAAAAAAAATATTTCATTAAGATGTGGAATTAAAACCAACGAGTACCAATGTTAAAAATAAATATAAAATCAAATAAATAAATTCGTTGATATTTTGGGCTGATCGCATTTGCTAGTTGAATAATGACATTTGCTGTTTACAGGGTCCAATACAATTCGACGAAACTGGCGATAGAATAGGATTGTTTCAGCTGTCACAACGACAAGGTAAATAAATACAGACAATCATTAAAGGAGGATACATTTACTTCTATCAATCTGGTTTCGAGACTAAACTACTTCAGTTATTATTGACAACCGAAACTATTTTTTCTAATAAATGCCCAAGACAATTAAAACAATCTGATTGCGCGAAAGATGATCACGTGGGATGTATTAACGGCCGTTAAGAGACCGGCTGCCCTATGCAATAAGGCCAAAAAAAAAAAAGATGTTGAGTTGTTCCTCCACCGACCGACCCAAAGGTGCTGAAATCTCGGGTCGGGTTTTTTTTTTTTCCCGTCAATTCATAGGCCTATTTATTAATGAAACTTTACCAATTTTCTTTTGTATAAAACATAATACGTTTGATTTGTGAAATTTTCCACTTTTTTTTTTTACCGGTAAATTTACCGGTACCCAAGACTCAATCTACATGTTTTTCGAATCGAATGGCCCAGCCTCACATGGTGCACCTTCTGCACACAGTGTGCCAACGATTTGACTCAAATCTACATTGCTTTTCCACTGGCTTCGCGCACTGTTGTTTTTGTATGTCAACGATTGCGACTCAAGTCTCCACACACATTTCAAAATCAAATGGCCTCACACGTTGTGCACTGGCTCCCCACACACTGTACGTGTGTCAACGATGCGACTCGATCTCACTACGTTTTTCAAATCGAATGGCCACTCACATGTTTGCATGTTGAGCATTGCACGCAATATGGATCGTTACTGTGTCAATCACAGCGAAAAGAAATTACAACAAAAAATGTTGCAGGATACTTTTATTCTGAAGCAAAATTCGCGCTGATAAGAGTATACAAATGAAAAACATGGTATGTGGTTTCAGTTCCAATACATTTCAATCTTAAAATGACAGTCAAGGAGGTAAAAAAATAAAAAATAAAAAAATCCCGACAGACCGACCCCTTCAAATATTTTCACTGGAGGGCAACTCAACATTTTCTTTTTTGGCCTAATGACCAATCATGATATACAACATATAATGTGCCAAAGTATGCGCCACGTGGAAATGAACCAATCAGAGTTTACAAGATTGTAT
>CM055829.1:17930745-18063862 GCA_029582265.1 Zoroaster sp. YZ-2022 | reverse complement strand
TTTAATAGGTATAAACCAAACAGTATCATAATTGAAGGTTTAGGGTAGCAGAATGTTCATTCACTCACAGGATGTTGTCGACCCTGCCCTTAGCGAGACTAAGTTGGGATTTGATTTTGGTGTACACACTAATACATGTATTCTAAATGTGCAGTCAGTGACTTCTTTCATAATTTGGCATCCATACATGTAAGTAAAAATCAACACTCCAGGTGTTGATTTTGGTTTTATGCTTGAAAAGCAAACTTTTTAAACAGTTTGAATTTCAAGTTAAAAAACTGAAATCAACACCTGGAGTGTTTATTTTTAGTTGCATGTATGGATGCCAAACTTTGAAAGAGTAGTCACTGACTGCACACTTATATTGTGGAATGACCACTACTTTTAAGCATGTGGTTGCAGTTGAGTGAATATTGCATTGTGAAAAGTTTATTTATTAATTTTTTTCCCAGACAGAATCAAAATCAACCCATATATGTTGGTTTCATTATTTGTGCGTGAAATTCACACTTTTACAAATATCAACCGAAATATAAATGTATATATAATATGTGACCTGTCATCACAAAATGAGTGTAAATTGGAAAATGCAATTTTGCATTACAGTGGAGAAAAAAGCCCAAAAAACTGTACGGATGTGTACTTTGTTTTAACATCATACTCAATCATTTTATTTTGTCAGACAGCTAGGTAACTTTATCACATTTATTAGAAGTATACTGTTGATTCACTGTAACACAACTACAGGATACTGAAATGGCACTTTATGTAGACTTTTTTTAGCATTTCAAGTAAAAAATATCTCAAATCTTAAATAGTGCAACTTTACACTCATTTTGTGATGACAGGTCACATGTATTGTACACCAAAATCAAATCCTGCTATTTTTATTTATTTATTTTATTTATTTTTTAAATTGAGGCTTTATTTTCTTGTTGCATAGGTTGTGTTCCTTAGCCAGACACTTGTAGCCAAATTTGCTGTCCTCATCCCGGTGTTTGTGTAAAATAGAAATTTGTGATACTTTAACATGTGGGTACATGTTAAACGTCACCTAATTTACTGTCCTCGGATAGGACATAAACTAAGGTCCCCCGTAGCAGACAAGGTGTTGCACGTTAAAGAACACTCCAGTGACACTTTTCGGTTAGGAGAAGGGTACAAATCCCGGTGTTACTGGTTTTAATCCATCATACTTTAACATTTATTTGTAAGGGGTATTTTGTAAATAAGGGTACCAACGTGTGACATTTTGACCCGAAATTGGAAAAGTTTATAGACAGGCGATTCATTGATTTTCATTATTGTTAACATTCCTCATTAATTATAGCCAAAAATATCATGTCAACACCAATCCAGTTTATTCATGTGTAAATGGGACACCAAATTTGTTTTAGGTTAGTTTTGTGATAAATCATCCTCAAAATTGTGTATTTCTGTGAAATGTTCGGGTACATGTACATATTAAACGTCACCCTAATTTACTGTCCTCGGATAGGACATAAACTAAGGTCCCGTGTAGCAGACAAGGTGTTGCACGTTAAAGAACACTCCAGTGACACTTTTCGGTTAGGAGAAGGGTACAAATCCCGGTGTTACTGGTTTTAATCCATCATACTTTAACATTTATTTGTAAGGGGTATTTTGTAAATAAGGGTACCAACGTGTGACATTTAGACCTGAAATTGGAAAATTTTATTGACAGGCGATTCATTGATTTTCATTATTGTTAACATTCCTCATTAATTATAGCCAAAAATCGGAAATTATTTACTCCAGAAATGCGAAAATATCATGTCAACACCAATCCAGTTTATTCATGTGTAAATGGGACACCAAATTTGTTTTAGGTTAGTTTTGTGATAATTCATCCTCAAAATGGTGTATTTCTTTGAAATGTTCGGTGACATATTAAACGTAAAAATACTTTACTTTCCAGCGAGACCTAGTTGGTATTCGATTTTGGTGTACACCCTTCAATGCATATATTCTAAATGTACAGTCAGTGACTACTCTTTCAAAGTTTGGCATCCATATCTGTAAGTAAAATCAACACTCCAGGTGTTGATTTTGGCTTATTGCCCAAATTCAGTACATTGTCTATATAAATGCTTTCTAGTTATTGTTAAATGAAATTACACTATGTACAAAACTGATTCTATACTTTAAAATGTTTTTTTTAAGTCAACTATTTAGTGGCCTGTACAGTGTTAGAGTAAACCTTCATGTTGTAATGAGACACCATAGTTATCCAAAACAATGTACACGTACTTATTTTGGAAAAGATCAAAAGTTTGAATAAATTTGACCTGGCATAAACAAATGAGCATAAACTCAGTTTCAAATAATGGAAATATTGTATAAAAAGCACATTTGTGAATTTAAGTATTTTACCTCTAGGATGCAACATGATTTTCAATACTGACAAATGAAAAATATTGGTTGGGGCCATGATGTATTTTTTTCTTAAACCATGCATAATTCACAAAGTTTGATATTTGAGTGAAATGAAATAAATAACTTGCTATTATTTCCAGGAATTCAACCCATTTTTGTGAGGTTACATGTAGTTCACAAATTACTGGAACATTTAAAAATCACACAATAAAACTGAAAACTTAAACACAGCTTTGTAATTGTGCATATTTTGTTTGTTTGTTTTTAAGCCAAATTGAGGGTGTGGTACATGCAAAAATAAGTAAATAAAACCATTTAAAATTTTAACATACAAAGCAAAACACAACACACATTGATAACAATGTAAATAGTTGACATTAAATTGAGTATTAAAAGCACTTAAGTAAAACAAAAAAAATGAACACAATAACAGTGATAAATGATTATTACACGTACTGAAAATAAGTAATTATGAATACACTGAGATAAGTGAAAAATAAACAAAATATTTTAAAGACCGATTTAAAAAAAAAAAAAAAAAAGACTTTTTTTGGGAACCTGTTAGTTCTTGCTGGTAAATACGAAATTTACCAGCTATTAATGCAATAGCTTTTCAACCCACCTAAAATGTAATTTGCCTTGTTCAGAGTTCATTTTAAAAAGTGAAAGTATGGCCAATCTGTAGTCATCAACTGCATAAGTCAAAACATAACACAGAAAAGAAAATTGGTTAATAAAAAAAAATTGTTTCTCTTAACCCTTTCAATACCGAGCTATATTTGATCAGTCATGCCTTGGTTGCTACCGGTTTTTGCATAGCATGTTCAGTTCTTTACCAGAGACTTTTTAACAATTTTCAGTGTATAGCGCCCTCACTCAACAACATCATGAAAGGCCACTCTTGCAATGACAACAAATAACTCCACAAGTTATGACAAGAAAAATATTTACCAATAAAACAAATGCTTGTTTTGTTTATGGGTGGTTCATAAACCCCAACGTAATAGGTGATATATTTTAGGTTCAGGTGAAAGGAATGTTGCGGTAATTGCACAAAATTGATTTTACTGTAGCAGTAGTCAAGTTTAAATGAAGGTTGCTCACATACCCACCCCCACCCATTTCAAGATTGCTTACCACCAACCTACCCCCCCCCTCCCCCCATTTCAATGTTGTGTTGCTGGTGTGCGCACTGTCACTTCAACATTGAAATGGGGGAGGGGGGGGGAGACGGAAGGACCACAATTGGGTAAATGTTTATCACACACTGTGAAACTTCTCAAAGCATGGCAGCACACACATTGGCTTTTAACACTGTTTACAAATCATACGAGTTTGTTACCGCTTGGCTTTAGTGATGCAAATGACACAGTTGCATTTTTTGCTGGGTGAGCAACATTGAAATGGGGACACAATCCAAACTACATTGGGTAAATGTTTATCACACTGTGAAACTTCTAAAAGCATGGCAGCACACACATTGGCTTTTAACACTGTTTACAAATCATACGAGTTTGTTACCGCTTGGCTTTAGTGATGCAAATGACACAGTTGCATTTTTGCTGGGTGATCAACATTGAAATGGGGGGACACAATCCAAACTACATTGGGTAAATGTTTATCACACTGTGAAACTTCTCAAAGCATGGCAGCACACACATTGGCTTTTAACACTGTTTACAAATCATACGAGTTTGTTACCGCTTGGCTTTAGTGATGCAAATGACACAGTTGCATTTTTTGCTGGGTGAGCAACATTGAAATGGGGGGGGGGGGACACAATCCAAACTACATTGGGTAAATGTTTATCACACTGTGAAACTTCTCAAAGCATGGCAGCACACACATTGGCTTTTAACACTGTTTACAAATCATACGAGTTTGTTACCGCTTGGCTTTAGTGATGCAAATGACACAGTTGCATTTTTGCTGGGTGAGCAACATTGAAATGGGGGACACAATCCAAACTACATTGGGTAAATGTTTATCACACTGTGAAACTTCTCAAAGCATGGCAGCACACATTGGCTTTTAACACTGTTTACAAATCATACGAGTTTGTTACCGCTTGGCTTTAGTGATGCAAATGACACAGTTGCATTTTTTGCTGGGTGAGCAACATTGAAATGGGGGACACAATCCAAACTACATTGGGTAAATGTTTATCACACTGTGAAACTTCTCAAAGCATGGCAGCACACACATTGGCTTTTAACACTGTTTACAAATCATACGAGTTTGTTACCGCTTGGCTTTAGTGATGCAAATGACACAGTTGCATTTTTGCTGGGTGAGCAACATTGAAATGGGGGGGGGGGTACACAATCCAAACTACATTGGGTAAATGTTTATCACACTGTGAAACTTCTCAAAGCATGGCAGCACACACATTGGCTTTTAACACTGTTTACAAATCATACGAGTTTGTTACCGCTTGGCTTTAGTGATGCAAATGACACAGTTGCATTTTTGCTGGGTGAGCAACATTGAAATGGGGGACACAATCCAAACTACATTGGGTAAATGTTTATCACACTGTGAAACTTCTCAAAGCATGGCAGCACACATTGGCTTTTAACACTGTTTACAAATCATACGAGTTTGTTACCGCTTGGCTTTAGTGATGCAAATGACACAGTTGCATTTTTGCTGGGTGAGCAACATTGAAATGGGGGACACAATCCAAACTACATTGGGTAAATGTTTATCACACTGTGAAACTTCTCAAAGCATGGCAGCACACACATTGGCTTTTAACACTGTTTACAAATCATACGAGTTTGTTACCGCTTGGCTTTAGTGATGCAAATGACACAGTTGCATTTATTGATGGGTGAGCAACATTGAAATGTGGCGACACAATCCAAACTACATTGGGTAAATGTTTATCACACTGTGAAACTTCTCAAAGCATGGCAGCACACACATTGGCTTTTAACACTGTTTACAAATCATACGAGTTTGTTACCGCTTGGCTTTAGTGATGCAAATGACACAGTTGCATTTTTGCTGGGTGAGCAACATTGAAATGGGGCGACACAATCCAAACTACATTGGGTAAATGTTTATCACACTGTGAAACTTCTCAAAGCATGGCAGCACACACATTGGCTTTTAACACTGTTTACAAATCATACGAGTTTGTTACCGCTTGGCTTTAGTGATGCAAATGACACAGTTGCATTTATTGCTGGGTGAGCAACATTGAAATGGGACACAATCCAAACTACATTGGGTAAATGTTTATCACACTGTGAAACTTCTCAAAGCATGGCAGCACACACATTGGCTTTTAACACTGTTTACAAATCATACGAGTTTGTTACCGCTTGGCTTTAGTGATGCAAATGACACAGTTGCATGTTTAGATGGGTGAGCAACATTGAAATGGCGGACACAATCCAAACTACATTGGGTAAATGTTTATCACACTGTGAAACTTCTCAAAGCATGGCAGCACACACATTGGCTTTTAACACTGTTTACAAATCATACGAGTTTGTTACCGCTTGGCTTTAGTGATGCAAATGACACAGTTGCATTTTTGCTGGGTGAGCAACATTGAAATGGGGGGACACAATCCAAACTACATTGGGTAAATGTTTATCACACTGTGAAACTTCTCAAAGCATGGCAGCACACATGGCTTTTAACACTGTTTACAAATCATTCGAGTTTGTTACCGCTTGGCTGTAGGGAGGCAAATGGCCCGGTTGCATTTTTGCTGGGTGAGCAACATTGAAATGGGGGACACAATCCAAACTACATTGGGTAAATGTTTATCACACTGTGAAACTTCTCAAAGCATGGCAGCACACACATTGGCTTTTAACACTGTTTACAAATCATACGAGTTTGTTACCGATTGTCTTTAGAGATGCAAATGACAAAGTTGCATTTTTTGCTGGTTGATCAACATTGAAATGGGGGACACAATCCAAACTACATTGGGTAAATGTTTATCACACTGTGAAACTTCTCAAAGCATGGCAGCACACACATTGGCTTTTAACACTGTTTACAAATCATACGAGTTTGTTACCGCTTGGCTTTAGTGATGCAAATGACACAGTTGCAATTTTTGCTGGGTGAGCAACATTGAAATGGGGGGACACAATCAAACTACATTGGGTAAAGGTTTATCACACTGTGAAACTTCTCAAAGCATGGCAGCACACACATTGGCTTTTAACACTGTTTACAAATCATACGAGTTTGTTACCGCTTGGCTTTAGTGATGCAAATGACACAGTTGCATTTTTTGCTGGGTGAGCAACATTGAAATGGGGGGGGGGGGACACAATCCAAACTACATTGGGTAAATGTTTATCACACACTGTGAAACTTCTCAAAGCATGGCAGCACACACATTGGCTTTTGACACTGTTTACAAATCATACGAGTTTGTTTCCGCTTGGCTTGTGTGCTGCAAACGACACAGTTGCGCCTTTTGCTGGGCTCACTTCTCCCAGGGTAATGTCTACTCGAAAGACACGATGGCTCATTGGTGTGCTTTGCTCGGTTGTGCTTCCAGGTGGAAAGAAGTTCATTGACCACCTTCACGCGGAAATCCAAGCTCGTCAAGTGCTGGTTTGTAGGAATTCGGTTGTAGACGACAGTAGCGTTCACCAAACAGATGTCAAGAATGGCCACGAAAATTCTTTTCCACCATTTCAGCGATCTATGGTGGTGTGTATAATACTGACACAGTTGCGATGCTAGATCACTTCCACCCATGTATTTATTATAATCACTGACGAGAACAGGTTTTTTGATTTCCACGAAGTCCAGTGGAACTGTATTTGCTGCAATTTCTTTAGTGTCCATACTGCAGTCACCATAATTAGTCAGAAGAGTTACGCTTTGCATCCTGCCAAACAACACATAGTTGCCCTGCTTTTGTGTAAAAGTGCGGGTCATCGCCTTTTTTCATGCGGAACTTCTTTGGGTTTGCACTCTCCGGAATCCCTTGGGTGGTGTATCGTACTGTTCCACGAGCTCCAAACCCTAGCTGTGACAACTTGTGGACGAGAGCCGGGCTGGTGTACCAATTGTCCATGAAAACAAAATGTCCCTTATGTTCGAGTCCTTGCAGTAGTTCCATGACTATTTTGCCAGATGCTGAAAGGTTAGATGGATGGTTTGCTGCTGCATAAGCAATTGAGGATGTCTGCAATTGGTACGATGTGGGCTCTGAACCAGTGAACACCTTCCACGCACATGTGTACCCGGTTTCAGATTCGTTCAATGAAAAACATTTCAATCCAAACTTAGCAGACTTGCGTGGCATGTACTGTTTAAAACCGATGCGGCCTTTAAACTTTATCATAGTCTCATCTGGCGAGAGGTTTCGTCCAGGTTTATATATGCGACGAAACAATGGCAGTACAATGTGAAGCAGCGGGCGAACTTTACACAGTTTGTCACGGGGAGAGTCATCATCCATTTCAGCTCTGTTGTTGGCAACGTGGAAAAATCTCAGGAGTGCGTCCATCGGTTGCGAGACATAGTTGATGAGTACACAGGACTTCGCAGAACTTCAGACCTGGACCAGTGCATGGCGTAGCGTGGCCTTTTGTTGATGCCCATACACAGAAGCAAGGCCACAAATGCCATCATCTCAGGGATATCCGTTGGAGTCCAGGCATGCTGATGATTGGCTGCATCTGCACCCAGCGTTTGGTCAGCATAGCGATTGGTCTCTGTCACCATCAACTTCCAGACTGCCTGACAGAAGAACAGTTGAAAGATCTGCCCAGGCGAGAGGTTACTGAAATCTTCAGTACATCCAGTCTCTTCAGTAAAGTTCATAGGGGGTCGCTTCGTATAGGAGGAGTTTGCTTTATGCCATCCAGACCTGAAGTATGAGTATTAAGAAACTTATGTATGATGGTGCTATATGGAATTAAGGCACATTTTCTTGATGATACCATAATACAACATTAGCCATTTTCAGATATGGCCGACACAATAGGAGGAGTAGTATGTTAAATGCCGTATGGGGGACAAATGTATAAAACTGAGAAAAGAATCGGGAGACGTGTAAATCGCCCAATTATTTAAATGAGGTATGACATCATAACAGAATTTGTGACATCATAGAAAATTTAAAAAGTGGACATATAAAATGAAAAACTAAATAAGATTATCTCTGAGTATAATAAAGATGGCGACAAAATATGAAATAAAGAATAGAGTAACTGTGCCTTGCGAGTGGCTTTTAGGTGGTAAAACAAAATCATCATAAAAGCCACTCGCAAGGCACAGTTCTATTCTTCTGTTCATATTGTCGCCATCTTATACTCAGATAATCTAATTTTTCATTTATATCACTGTTCTATGGCGTCGCAATTCTTTATGATGTCATACATACCTCATTTAAATAATTGGGCGTCTTCGTCTCGATCTTCTCGGTTCTCATTGTCTATCTGACATTCTTTACTACTGAAGCACTGTATGATTTGGGTGTAATGAGCTTTGGCGGTTATTTACTTTTTGGCAATGCTCAGCAAAACCATCATCGGAAATTTATGCATAGTCCCACTTTTCTTGAAAATGACAGCACACCAGGTGCTTGCAATTTGTATGACCTTCCTGTGTTATCTAATCATACACTCGATATGGTTAGATGGGGGTGCAGGTCAACTCTGTCCAAGGTAAACTCTGTCCAGATGGTACAACGCAAGCCAATTAAAGTAAATATAGGCTGTATTCTTGGTCGAAGAGGGTGCTGTAACGTTTTTGGGCACGAACACTAACCGAGTTGGACCGGAGTTGACCTGGGACAGAGTTGACTCGAAACCTTAGATGGCACTGAAATGTTAAAATGCTCTTTTGATAGATCAAAAAGATGATGCAACTTGCTAGAGGATGCCAATTGCTCTACGGTAGAGCAAGTGACATCCTCATCATTCATTCACTTTGATATGGTGCAAGAAGTTCAGAAGTTAGGCCGACTCTGCATTTATACTGCACACTTTTTGGGACAAACTTTGTGATTTTATTCATGTCTTTTTCTTGCATAGTAAAAATCAGATTAATTCAAATGCATGCCAGTCAACTCGCCCCCTGGCAATCTCGCCCCTTACAATCTCGCCCCTTACAAACTCGCCCCCTGACAAAGTCGCCCCTGCAGGTACAAACTTGCCCCCTAACAAACTCGCCCCTCACAAACTCGCCCCTCGGCAAACTCGTCCCCCGGAAAACTCGCCCCCTGTAATTTTGTGACTCATCTCACGCTATTGAGACTGGTTTAATATAGTTTTCCGGGGGTGAGTTTGCCGAGGGGCGAGTTTGTCAGGGGGGGCGAGTTTGTCAGGGGGCGACTTTGTGAGGGGTGGTTTGTTAGGGGGCGAGTTTGTACCAGCAGGGGGCGAGTTTGTCAGGGGGCGAGTTTGTAAGGGGCGAGATTGTAAGGGGCGAGTTTGCCAGGGGGCGAGTTGACTGGCATCCATTCAAATATGCTATTATGAATTTCGTTAGAAAGGCAATTGGTAAAACCCAGATTCCCCGGATCTAATGTCAACGTAAGTCGGACCTTACTAGATCCATCCTACATAAAAAGAAGCCCATTTCACCTGCAATATTTGGCAAATTAAGTTAATTAGGCCTACATTCAAACGTAAGGTAGGCCTAATTCTTGAAATGGGGGTGCAGGTCAACTCTGTCCAAGGTAAACTCTGTCCAGATGGTACAACGCAAGCCAATTAAAGTAAATATAGGCTGTATTCTTGGTCGAAGAGGGTGCTGTAACGTTTTTGGGCACGAACACTAACCGAGTTGGACCGGAGTTGACCTGGGACAGAGTTGACTCGAAACCTTAGATGGCACTGAAATGTTAAAATGCTCTTTTGATAGATCAAAAAGATGATGCAACTTGCTAGAGGATGCCAATTGCTCTACGGTAGAGCAAGTGACATCCTCATCATTCATTCACTTTGATATGGTGCAAGAAGTTCAGAAGTTAGGCCGACTCTGCATTTATACTGCACACTTTTTGGGACAAACTTTGTGATTTTATTCATGTCTTTTTCTTGCATAGTAAAAATCAGATTAATTCAAATGCATGCCAGTCAACTCGCCCCCTGGCAATCTCGCCCCTTACAATATCGCCCCTTACAAACTCGCCCCATGACAAAGTCGCCCCTGCAGGTACAAACTTGCCCCCTAACAAACTCTCCCCTCACTAACTCGCCCCTCGGCAAACTCGTCCCCGGAAAACTCGCCCCTGTAATTTTGTGACTCATCTCACGCTCTTGTGACTGGTTTAATATAGTTTTCGGGGTGAGTTTGCTGGCTATCGAAAGCGGTTGTCGAAAGCGACTGTGGTGGTTTGTTGAGGGGCAGTTCCAACAGGCGGTTTGTCGAAAGCGGTTGTAAGCGAGATTGTAAGCGAGTTTGCCAGGGGGCGAGTTGACTGGCATCCATTCAAATATGCTATTATGAATTTCGTTAGAAAGGCAATTGGTAAAACCCAGATTCCCCGGATCTAATGTCAACGTAAGTCGGACCTTACTAGATCCATCCTACATAAAAAGAAGCCCATTTCACCTGCAATATTTGGCAAATTAAGTTAATTAGGCCTACATTCAAACGTAAGGTAGGCCTAATTCTTGAAATGACTTGAACAGTTAATATTCTTTGAAATGCCATTCCATCCATCATTCCTTTGAAAGAAAAACATTTTCTTCTGAGGATCCAGGAAAGTCTGACTACAATGTAGGTCTGGAGGATCCGACTTTCAGTTTCACCAACACCCCTTTAGAAAAAAACATAAAAGTAGGCCTAGGGCCTACATTCAGAAGTATACAAAACATGATTGTTTGGCTCTTTCTAATCAGTAACGTTAGCCAATTGGAACAGTTATGTGAAAGTTTTTCAGCTAGGCCTACGTCTTAGTTAAGGCCTACCTGAAGTTCTGCTTGTTGATGACCTTGGTGGGTGTGTGACAAACTCTTCTTCACTTTCTTCTGATGTGGATGAGGAGGACTGGTCATCGGATATTTCTGAACCACTATCCGCGAATATTTCGTCAATAATTTCAGCGTCATCCATGGCTAGCGGTCGACTGTCGGCTGTAAAACAGCTAAGTGAGCGTCGGCGGTCACGGAAAAAAGCTACAGCTTTATATAGAGACGCTAAAATCATTCATACTGACGCGCGCATTGTCCTGCGATTGATTAATCATGCCAACGTCAAGTGAGGGCGCTATTTACATTTCAGTTACAGGTTTCAGGCGTTGTGCCGGAGGAGCCTTGGGAACAAAGAGTAGTGAATTCCCGTGACATATCGTCCCTTTGGTATAGAACTTAGATTACACATTGAGCACTGGTGGCAGGTTTGGGGTTGTAAGGGTTATGTGCTGTAATTAATAGGATGTTGCCAAGGCTACGGGAAAACAATTGGTAAAGGTTGTCGGTTTACCATTTTAGTGAGAAAAGAAGTCTCTACATATAAAAATCTTTTTATGTCATCGGTTTACAAAATGGTAAACCGTCTGCACAGTTTTCTAATGTCAAAGAGAGGAGGTGCGGATTAAAATACGCGGTGAACCGACAAATGACGGTACCAGCCTAGACCATTGCCGTTGTTAAACACAAACAATTGTAAATGTCGATTTGACCTGTTTAGGCAATGATGCTTATCCGCCACTGCCAATATATACTGGGGTGTGTAAAAGCTTGGGTTTACTTTTCTCGCTGGGTGTATCAGGCTCAGACCACGCTGGCCATTCCAACAACTTATTCAGCATGGCTTGTGATCTGAATTCGCGCCAAGTCAGAAAAGTTTATCTTATCACTCTCAGTCAAGCGTCTTCAGACATTTCTCGGGAAAGTTTTGCAACTAAAGTAGTCAGGGCATTTGAAACAGTTAGCACTGCAGTGGTAGTTCAGTGGGCGTGTTCTCAGGAATCTCACGCCGACGGTGGGATGCACTATCACATGTCGATAAAACTGGACAAAACACAGCGATGGTTACGAATACGTAACTATTTAGCTCACCACGATGGACTCTCGGTCAATTTCTCGGGTCTTCACCACAACTACTACAGCGCGTGGAAGTACGTGACGAAAAGTGATCCATCATATTTGCAGTCGAACGGGCATCCAGATTTGAATACTTCATTTGCACCCGCCACTGATGCCGCATCTCAAACTGTTGTCCAGGTCTCGCAACAATCGTTTATTTCCGGTGATGTTCCCAACGAAGGCGGAGCATCAGGAGGCAGACGTAAGCGCTCTCCTAGATTGACCCCATACGATGTCTCTCAACTGGTCGTCCAAAAAAACCTAAAAGGTCGCTTGGAGTTGTTGGCTTACGCAGAACGGCAGAAACAGGAAGGGAAGACGGACCTCCTCCGTTTCATCGCGAACAGAGGCAAACGAGTCGTACAGGAAGCAATAGAGGTGAATATAGGTTATTGGTTTTGTGTATTTGTTTATGGATATGTCTTTTCAAATAGAAAACCGAGCAATGACGGCCGCCCTTTTCTTTGACGGAGCCACGCCCCCACCAAACAAATAACCACTGGAGGGCGCCATGCACTAAAGTGAAATGATTGGTCCAAAGTAGTTGGGCATATTAATTATGCACGCACGCACTGTGTGATGTGTGACACATACATGTACATGTACAGTACATGTACATACATGTACATGTACATGTGTACAAAGTATACCCCAGCGTGGACACTGTCATAACGGATAACGTACAGGTGTATGCTATAACGTGAGTGCACTTTATGAAAAATTAGGCACACCGTTCCATATTAATATGCAAGGATTTAGTAAAGCAGCGTCAGAAATCACACTACTACTATTAGTATAATTTATAATAGCATAGAAATTAAGTTGTTCGCCCAAGTCTTAAACGTTACTATGACCTACTTCTATTGAGCACGGAGCCCCTGGCATGCATGAAGGGACAGGCACGATTTTCTGTTATAAGTAGGCGTAGGCCTAGTTCCCTCGAAATATGACTTTGTATACCAAAGCCTGTGTGAATTTGTTTCCCACAAAATATGATTTCGAGGGAAGAACAGCACACCAAAAAATCATTATGCCTGCCCTTTTCATGCAATTAAGTGGTTCGCATGTGTACAAGTAAACAAGCTGATATACTGTATGCATCTTGATAATAAGCATTATTTCAGATCATCATTGAAGCCCCTATTCAGAGAAGTTGTTTCAATTGCTTAATCACTTTTGATATATATTTTTGGGTCATTGCTTGTTGCCATTTTTAGGTTGGCTGGGAAGTGGCACACTCACAAGAAATGCTGAGGAGATCTACATTGAGCAGAACCGAACTACTCTTCAATGTTGCCCAACACCCAGAGAAATGTGTATGCAATGGTCAGTGGCTACAATGTGCAACCGAAATTCTGTTTAATAATGGGATAGACATAACAAATTTTGCCAGTAGTATCTACGTATTATTGTTAAATGGAAGGGGAAAATACAGAAACTTAATGATTACCGGCCCGGCCAATTGTGGGAAAACATTTATGTTTCGTCCTCTATCAAGTATATATTCCATGTTCACTAATCCCGCATCAGGCACATTTGCATGGGTAGGAGCTGAATTAATGGAAGTGATATTTTTAAATGATTTCCGTTGGACCCCTAAAGTAATTCCTTGGAATGACCTCTTGTTGTTGCTTGAAGGTCAACCTGTTCATTTACCTGCTCCTAAGACACACTATGCATGTGACATCTTATTTGACAAAAACACGCCAATATTTTGTACAGCCAAGCAACCCTTAGTGTATGTGAGTAGTGGCAGTATAGATGAACGTGAAACTGAAATGATGAGTGTCCGTTGGAAAATATACTCATTTTCACACCAAATCCCGCAAAGTCAACAAGTAGATGTGAAACCATGTGGATATTGTTTTGCGCATCTTGTACTAGATGGTAAAGAATAGTTCTTGTTTAATAGGTATAAACCAAACAGTATCATAATTGAAGGTTTAGGGTAGCAGAATGTTCATTCACTCACAGGATGTTGTCGACCCTGCCCTTAGCGAGACTAAGTTGGGATTTGATTTTGGTGTACACACTAATACATGTATTCTAAATGTGCAGTCAGTGACTTCTTTCATAATTTGGCATCCATACATGTAAGTAAAAATCAACACTCCAGGTGTTGATTTTGGTTTTATGCTTGAAAAGCAAACTTTTTAAACAGTTTGAATTTCAAGTTAAAAAACTGAAATCAACACCTGGAGTGTTTATTTTTAGTTGCATGTATGGATGCCAAACTTTGAAAGAGTAGTCACTGACTGCACACTTATATTGTGGAATGACCACTACTTTTAAGCATGTGGTTGCAGTTGAGTGAATATTGCATTGTGAAAAGTTTATTTATTAATTTTTTTCCCAGACAGAATCAAAATCAACCCATATATGTTGGTTTCATTATTTGTGCGTGAAATTCACACTTTTACAAATATCAACCGAAATATAAATGTATATATAATATGTGACCTGTCATCACAAAATGAGTGTAAATTGGAAAATGCAATTTTGCATTACAGTGGAGAAAAAAGCCCAAAAAACTGTACGGATGTGTACTTTGTTTTAACATCATACTCAATCATTTTATTTTGTCAGACAGCTAGGTAACTTTATCACATTTATTAGAAGTATACTGTTGATTCACTGTAACACAACTACAGGATACTGAAATGGCACTTTATGTAGACTTTTTTTAGCATTTCAAGTAAAAAATATCTCAAATCTTAAATAGTGCAACTTTACACTCATTTTGTGATGACAGGTCACATGTATTGTACACCAAAATCAAATCCTGCTATTTTATTTATTTATTTTATTTATTTTTAAATTGAGGCTTTATTTTCTTGTTGCATAGGTTGTGTTCCTTAGCCAGACACTTGTAGCCAAATTTGCTGTCCTCATCCCGGTGTTTGTGTAAAATAGAAATTTGTGATACTTTAAAATGTACGGGTACATGTTAAGCGTCACACTAATTTACTGTCCTCGGATAGGACATAAACTAAGGTCCCGTGTAGCAGACAAGGTGTTGCACGTTAAAGAACACTCCAGTGACACTTTTCGGTTAGGAGAAGGGTACAAATCCCGGTGTTACTGGTTTTAATCCATCATACTTTAACATTTATTTGTAAGGGGTATTTTGTAAATAAGGGTACCAACGTGTGACATTTTGACCCGAAATTGGAAAAGTTTATAGACAGGCGATTCATTGATTTTCATTATTGTTAACATTCCTCATTAATTATAGCCAAAAATATCATGTCAACACCAATCCAGTTTATTCATGTGTAAATGGGACACCAAATTTGTTTTAGGTTAGTTTTGTGATAAATCATCCTCAAAATTGTGTATTTCTGTGAAATGTTCGGGTACATATTAAACGTCACACTAATTTACTGTCCTCGGATAGGACATAAACTAAGGTCCCGATGTAGCAGACAAGGTGTTGCACGTTAAAGAACACTCAGTGACACTTTTCGGTTAGGAGAAGGGTACAAATCCCGGTGTTACTGGTTTTAATCCATCATACTTTAACATTTATTTGTAAGGGGTATTTTGTAAATAAGGGTACCAACGTGTGACATTTAGACCTGAAATTGGAAAATTTTATTGACAGGCGATTCATTGATTTTCATTATTGTTAACATTCCTCATTAATTATAGCCAAAAATCGGAAATTATTTACTCCAGAAATGCGAAAATATCATGTCAACACCAATCCAGTTTATTCATGTGTAAATGGGACACCAAATTTGTTTTAGGTTAGTTTTGTGATAATTCATCCTCAAAATGGTGTATTTCTTTGAAATGTTCGTTTACATATTAAACGTCACACTAATTTACTGTCCAGCGAGACCTAGTTGGGATTCGATTTTGGTGTACACACTTAAATGCATATATTCTAAATGTACAGTCAGTGACTACTCTTTCAAAGTTTGGCATCCATATCTGTAAGTAAAAATCAACACTCCAGGTGTTGATTTTGACTTAATAACCAAATTCAGTACATTGTCTATATAAATGCTTTCTAGTTATTGTTAAATGAAATTACACTATGTACAAAACTGATTCTATACTTTAAAAATGTTTTTTTTTAAGTCAACTATTTAGTGGCCTGTACAGTGTTAGAGTAAACCTTCATGTTGTAATGAGACACCATAGTTATCCAAAACAATGTACACGTACTTATTTTGGAAAAGATCAAAAGTTTGAATAAATTTGACCTGGCATAAACAAATGAGCATAAACTCAGTTTCAAATAATGGAAATATTGTATAAAAAGCACATTTGTGAATTTAAGTATTTTACCTCTAGGATGCAACATGATTTTCAATACTGACAAATGAAAAATATTGGTTGGGGCCATGATGTATTTTTTTCTTAAACCATGCATAATTCACAAAGTTTGATATTTGAGTGAAATGAAATAAATAACTTGCTAGTATTTCCAGGAATTCAACCCATTTGTGAGGTTACATGTAGTTCACAAATTACTGGAACATTTAAAAATCACACAATAAAACTGAAAACTTAAACACAGCTTTGTAATTGTGCATATTTTGTTTGTTTGTTTTTAAGCCAAATTGAGGGTGTGGTACATGCAAAAATAAGTAAATAAAACCATTTAAAATTTTAACATACAAAGCAAAACACAACACACATTGATAACAATGTAAATAGTTGACATTAAATTGAGTATTAAAAGCACTTAAGTAAAACAAAAAAAATGAACACAATAACAGCGATAAATGATTATTACACGTACTGAAAATAAGTAATTATGAATACACTGAGATAAGTGAAAAATAAACAAAATATTTTAAAGACCGATTTAAAAAACAACAAAAAAAAGACTTTTTTTGGGAACCTGTTAGTTCTTGCTGGTAAATACGAAATTTACCAGCTATTAATGCAATAGCTTTTCAACCCACCTAAAATGTAATTTGCCTTGTTCAGAGTTCATTTTAAAAAGTGAAAGTATGGCCAATCTGTAGTCATCAACTGCATAAGTCAAAACATAACACAGAAAAGAAAATTGGTTAATAAAAAAAAATTGTTTCTCTTAACCCTTTCAATACCGAGCTATATTTGATCAGTCATGCCTTGGTTGCTACCGGTTTTTGCATAGCATGTTCAGTTCTTTACCAGAGACTTTTTAACAATTTTCAGTGTATAGCGCCCTCACTCAACAACATCATGAAAGGCCACTCTTGCAATGACAACAAATAACTCCACAAGTTATGACAAGAAAAATATTTACCAATAAAACAAATGCTTGTTTTGTTTATGGGTGGTTCATAAACCCCAACGTAATAGGTGATATATTTTAGGTTCAGGTGAAAGGAATGTTGCGGTAATTGCACAAAATTGATTTTACTGTAGCAGTAGTCAAGTTTAAATGAAGGTTGCTCACATACCCACCCCCACCCATTTCAAGATTGCTTACCAACCTACCCCCTCCCCCCGTTCAATGTTGTGTTGCTGGTGTGCGCCCTGGCACTTCAACATTGAAATGGGGGAAGACGAAGGACCACAATTGGGTAAATGTTTATCACACACTGTGAAACTTCTCAAAGCATGGCAGCACACACATTGGCTTTTAACACTGTTTACAAATCATACGAGTTTGTTACCGCTTGGCTTTAGTGATGCAAATGACACAGTTGCATTTTTTGCTGGGTGAGCAACATTTAAATGGGGGGGGGGGGACACAATCCAAACTACATTGGGTAAATGTTTATCACACTGTGAAACTTCTCAAAGCATGGCAGCACACACATTGGCTTTTAACACTGTTTACAAATCATACGAGTTTGTTACCGCTTGGCTTTAGTGATGCAAATGACACAGTTGCATTTTTGCTGGGTGAGCAACATTGAAATGGGGGACACAATCCAAACTACATTGGGTAAATGTTTATCACACTGTGAAACTTCTCAAAGCATGGCAGCACACACATTGGCTTTTAACACTGTTTACAAATCATACGAGTTTGTTACCGCTTGGCTTTAGTGATGCAAATGACACAGTTGCATTTTTTGCTGGGTGAGCAACATTGAAATGGGGCGGGCGACACAATCCAAACTACATTGGGTAAATGTTTATCACACTGTGAAACTTCTCAAAGCATGGCAGCACACACATTGGCTTTTAACACTGTTTACAAATCATACGAGTTTGTTACCGCTTGGCTTTAGTGATGCAAATGACACAGTTGCATATTTTGCAAGGTCACCAAAATTTAAAGCGGTCGCGGGGGACACAATCCAAACTACATTGGGTAAATGTTTATCACACTGTGAAACTTCTCAAAGCATGGCAGCACACACATTGGCTTTTAACACTGTTTACAAATCATACGAGTTTGTTACCGCTTGGCTTTAGTGATGCAAATGACACAGTTGCATTTTTTGCTGGGTGAGCAACATTGAAATGGGGGACACAATCCAAACTACATTGGGTAAATGTTTATCACACTGTGAAACTTCTCAAAGCATGGCAGCACACACATTGGCTTTTAACACTGTTTACAAATCATACGAGTTTGTTACCGCTTGGCTTTAGTGATGCAAATGACACAGTTGCATTTTTTGCTGGGTGAGCAACATTGAAATGGGGGGGGGGGGACACAATCCAAACTACATTGGGTAAATGTTTATCACACTGTGAAACTTCTCAAAGCATGGCAGCACACACATTGGCTTTTAACACTGTTTACAAATCATACGAGTTTGTTACCGCTTGGCTTTAGTGATGCAAATGACACAGTTGCATTTTTTGCTGGGTGAGCAACATTGAAATGGGGGGGACACATCCAAACTACATTGGGTAAATGTTTATCACACTGTGAAACTTCTCAAAGCATGGCAGCACACACATTGGCTTTTAACACTGTTTACAAATCATACGAGTTTGTTACCGCTTGGCTTTAGTGATGCAAATGACACAGTTGCATTTTTTGCTGGGTGAGCAACATTGAAATGTAGGACGTCGGACACAATCCAAACTACATTGGGTAAATGTTTATCACACTGTGAAACTTCTCAAAGCATGGCAGCACACACATTGGCTTTTAACACTGTTTACAAATCATACGAGTTTGTTACCGCTTGGCTTTAGTGATGCAAATGACACAGTTGCATTTTTTGCTGGGTGAGCAACATTGAAATGGGGGGGGGGGGGACACAATCCAAACTACATTGGGTAAATGTTTATCACACTGTGAAACTTCTCAAAGCATGGCAGCACACACATTGGCTTTTAACACTGTTTACAAATCATACGAGTTTGTTACCGCTTGGCTTTAGTGATGCAAATGACACAGTTGCATTTTTTGCTGGGTGAGCAACATTGAAATGGGGGGGGGGACACAATCCAAACTACATTGGGTAAATGTTTATCACACTGTGAAACTTCTCAAAGCATGGCAGCACACACATTGGCTTTTAACACTGTTTACAAATCATACGAGTTTGTTACCGCTTGGCTTTAGTGATGCAAATGACACAGTTGCATTTTTTGCTGGGTGAGCAACATTGAAATGGGGGGGGGGGGACACAATCCAAACTACATTGGGTAAATGTTTATCACACACTGTGAAACTTCTCAAAGCATGGCAGCACACACATTGGCTTTTGACACTGTTTACAAATCATACGAGTTTGTTTCCGCTTGGCTTGTGTGCTGCAAACGACACAGTTGCGCCTTTTGCTGGGCTCACTTCTCCCAGGGTAATGTCTACTCGAAAGACACGATGGCTCATTGGTGTGCTTTGCTCGGTTGTGCTTCCAGGTGGAAAGAAGTTCATTGACCACCTTCACGCGGAAATCCAAGCTCGTCAAGTGCTGGTTTGTAGGAATTCGGTTGTAGACGACAGTAGCGTTCACCAAACAGATGTCAAGAATGGCCACGAAAATTCTTTTCCACCATTTCAGCGATCTATGGTGGTGTGTATAATACTGACACAGTTGCGATGCTAGATCACTTCCACCCATGTATTTATTATAATCACTGACGAGAACAGGTTTTTTGATTTCACGAAGTCCAGTGGAACTGTATTTGCTGCGAATTTCTTTAGTGTCCATACTGCAGTCACCATAATTAGTCAGAAGAGTTACACGCTTTGCATCCTGCCAAACAACACATAGTTGCCCTGCTTTTGTGTAAAAGTGCGGGTCATCGCCTTTTTCATGCGGAACTTCTTTGGGTTTGCACTCTCCGGAATCCCTTGGGTGGTGTATCGTACTGTTCCACGAGCTCCAAACCCTAGCTGTGACAACTTGTGGACGAGAGCCGGGCTGGTGTACCAATTGTCCATGAAAACAAAATGTCCCTTATGTTCGAGTCCTTGCAGTAGTTCCATGACTATTTTGCCAGATGCTGAAAGGTTAGATGGATGGTTTGCTGCTGCATAAGCAATTGAGGATGTCTGCAATTGGTACGATGTGGGCTCTGAACCAGTGAACACCTTCCACGCACATGTGTACCCGGTTTCAGATTCGTTCAATGAAAAACATTTCAATCCAAACTTAGCAGACTTGCGTGGCATGTACTGTTTAAAACCGATGCGGCCTTTAAACTTTATCATAGTCTCATCTGGCGAGAGGTTTCGTCCTGGTTTATATATGCGACGAAACAATGGCAGTACAATGTGAAGCAGCGGGAGAACTTTACACAGTTTGTCAGGGTGAGAGTCATCATCCATTTCAGCTCTGTTGTTGGCAACGTGGAAAAATCTCAGGAGTGCGTCAAATCGGTTGCGAGACATAGTTGATGAGTACACAGGACTTCGCAGAACTTCAGACCTGGACCAGTGCATGGCGTAGCGTGGCCTTTTGTTGATGCCCATACACAGAAGCAAGGCCACAAATGCCATCATCTCAGGGATATCCGTTGGAGTCCAGGCATGCTGATGATTGGCTGCATCTGCACCCAGCGTTTGGTCAGCATAGCGATTGGTCTCTGTCACCATCAACTTCCAGACTGCCTGACAGAAGAACAGTTGAAAGATCTGCCCAGGCGAGAGGTTACTGAAATCTTCAGTACATCCAGTCTCTTCAGTAAAGTTCATAGGGGGTCGCTTCGTATAGGAGGAGTTTGCTTTATGCCATCCAGACCTGAAGTATGAGTATTAAGAAACTTATGTATGATGGTGCTATATGGAATTAAGGCACATTTTCTTGATGATACCATAATACAACATTAGCCATTTTCAGATATGGCCGACACAATAGGAGGAGTAGTATGTTAAATGCCGTATGGGGGACAAATGTATAAAACTGAGAAAAGAATCGGGAGACGTGTAAATCGCCCAATTATTTAAATTAGGTATGACATCATAACAGAATTTGTGACATCATAGAAAATTTAAAAAATGGACATATAAAAATGAAAAAACTAAATAAGATTATCTCTGAGTATAATAAAGATGGCGACAAAATATGAAATAAAGAATAGAGTAACTGTGCCTTGCGAGTGGCTTTTAGTTGGTAAAACAAAATCATCATAAAAGCCACTCGCAAGGCACAGTTACTCTATTCTTTATTTCATATTTTGTCGCCATCTTTATTATACTCAGAGATAATCTAATTTAGTTTTTTCATTTTTATATGTCCACTTTTTGTATTTTCTATGACGTCACCAATTCTTTTATGATGTCATACATGTACCTCATTTAAATAATTGGGCGTCTTTACACGTCTCCCGATTCTTTTCTCAGTTTTATACATTTGTCCCCCATACGGCATTTAACATACTACTGGAGGGCACTGTATGATTTGGGTGTAATGAGCTTTGGCGGTTATTTACTTTTTTTGGCAATGCTCAGCAAAACCATCATCGGAAATTTATGCATAGTCCCACTTTTCTTGAAAATGACAGCACACCAGGTGCTTGCAATTTGTATGACCTTCCTGTGTTATCTAATCATACACTCGATATGGTTAGATGGGGGTGCAGGTCAACTCTGTCCAAGGTAAACTCTGTCCAGATGGTACAACGCAAGCCAATTAAAGTAAATATAGGCTGTATTCTTGGTCGAAGAGGGTGCTGTAACGTTTTTGGGCACGAACACTAACCGAGTTGGACCGGAGTTGACCTGGGACAGAGTTGACTCGAAACCTTAGATGGCACTGAAATGTTAAAATGCTCTTTTGATAGATCAAAAAGATGATGCAACTTGCTAGAGGATGCCAATTGCTCTACGGTAGAGCAAGTGACATCCTCATCATTCATTCACTTTGATATGGTGCAAGAAGTTCAGAAGTTAGGCCGACTCTGCATTTATACTGCACACTTTTTGGGACAAACTTTGTGATTTTATTCATGTCTTTTTCTTGCATAGTAAAAATCAGATTAATTCAAATGCATGCCAGTCAACTCGCCCCCTGGCAATCTCGCTCATATCTGCTTACAAACCGCCCCTGACAAAGTCGCCCTGCAGGTACAAACTGTTCAACCGCTCACAAACTGCCGGCAACTGTCTCGGAAAACCGCCCCTGTAATTTTGTGACTCATCTCACGCTATTGAGACTGGTTTAATATAGTTTTCCGGGGGTGAGTTTGCCGAGGGGCGAGTTTGTCAGGGGGGGCGAGTTTGTCAGGGGGCGACTTTGTGAGGGGTGGTTTGTTAGGGGGCGAGTTTGTACCAGCAGGGGGCGAGTTTGTCAGGGGGCGAGTTTGTAAGGGGCGAGATTGTAAGGGGCGAGTTTGCCAGGGGGCGAGTTGACTGGCATCCATTCAAATATGCTATTATGAATTTCGTTAGAAAGGCAATTGGTAAAACCCAGATTCCCCGGATCTAATGTCAACGTAAGTCGGACCTTACTAGATCCATCCTACATAAAAAGAAGCCCATTTCACCTGCAATATTTGGCAAATTAAGTTAATTAGGCCTACATTCAAACGTAAGGTAGGCCTAATTCTTGAAATGACTTGAACAGTTAATATTCTTTGAAATGCCATTCCATCCATCATTCCTTTGAAAGAAAAACATTTTCTTCTGAGGATCCAGGAAAGTCTGACTACAATGTAGGTCTGGAGGATCCGACTTTCAGTTTCACCAACACCCCTTTAGAAAAAAACATAAAAGTAGGCCTAGGGCCTACATTCAGAAGTATACAAAACATGATTGTTTGGCTCTTTCTAATCAGTAACGTTAGCCAATTGGAACAGTTATGTGAAAGTTTTTCAGCTAGGCCTACGTCTTAGTTAAGGCCTACCTGAAGTTCTGCTTATTTGATGACCTTGGTGGGTGTGTGACAAACTCTTCTTCACTTTCTTCTGATGTGGATGAGGAGGACTGGTCATCGGATATTTCTGAACCACTATCCGCGAATATTTCGTCAATAATTTCAGCGTCATCCATGGCTAGCGGTCGACGGTCGGCTGTAAAACAGCTAAGTGAGCGTCGGCGGTCACGGAAATTGGCTACAGCTTTATATAGAGACGCTAAAATCATTCATACTGACGCGCGCATTGTCCTGCGATTGATTAATCATGCCAACGTCAAGTGAGGGCGCTATTTACATTTCAGTTACAGGTTTCAGGCGTTGTGCCGGAGAGGAGCCTTGGGAACAAAAGAGTAGTGAATTCCCGTGACATAGCGTCCCTTTGGTAAAGAACATACATTCCACATTGAGCACAGGTGGCACGTTTGGGGTTGAAAGGGTTAAAGCGAGTCTCCATCTGAAGGAAGGTGCTGAACCGACCATAGATGCATCACGGAAGTGCAGCGTGCACCTTAAGCCAAAACTCGAGGCAGAAATCAACAGGATGGAAGAAATTGGGGTCATTCGGAAGGTTACACACCACATCGACTGGTGTAGTTCCATTACTACCAGCCTGAAACAATATGGCTCCCTCCGGGTTTGCCTAGACCCGAAACGACTGAATCAGATTCTGAAGAGATGCCCGCACAAAATACCAACGCTTGAGGAACTTAACCCCGCGTTTGCCAATGCCAAGTATTTCTTCAAGCTGGATGCCAAGGCCGGGTACTGGGCTGTACACTTGAAAGAAGACTCGCAAGAGCTAACAACGTTTAGGACACCTTTTGGACGCTACTGTTTCCAACGCCTACCTTTCAGACTATCCATCAGCCAGTGCATGGATGACATTATTGCACAGGTGCCAGGATGTGTTGGTGTAGCCGATGATATCGCGGTAGTAGGTCGAACAGAGAAAAAACATTACGCCCGAATCTCATACGCTTACTTGAAACAGGCCAAAAGGAAGGACTTGTCTTCAACAGTTCCAAATGCCGCATCAAGACCGAAAAAATAAACTTCTTCGGATCCCTCTACTCTGCAACCGGTATCCGACCTGACCTAAGTAGAGTCGAAGATATACATAGCCTACCAACCCCACAGGATAAGGAGGACTTACAGAAGTTCCTGGGCATTATCACATACGTGTCTGCATACATCCCAAACCTGGCTGACCGGGCGGTGACCCTTAGAGAGCTCCTGAAGAAGAACGTACCGTTCATTTGGCAAGAAGACCACCAGGCAGCTTTCGAAGCCCTCAAGTACTCGATAACAGCAGATGCGAGTCTACAGTATTTTGACCCGGAAGTGCCCACAGTCTTTGAAGTGGACGCATCGCACAAAGGCCTTGGGGCGTGCCTACTGCAAAACGACAAACCGGTGGCATTTGCATCCAAAAGTCTATCTTCAGTGCACAGGTCGTACTCCAACATAGAGTGTGAGACCCTTGCCCTTGTCTTTGGAATAACAAGATTCCACAACTACATATTCGGCAAGGAGTTTGTAGTCATCACAGACCACAAACTTCTGGAGATGATATGGAGAAAGCGACTATCCAGTGCACCACCACGTTTGCAACGACTGCTGATCAATTGGGTCCAGGGCTATAACTTTGATGTTCACTACAAACCTGGACGTACCATGATCTTATCAGACGCCCTCAGCAGATTTCCGAACCCCAGCAAAACGGACGACATAGCCCTTGACAAGCTAGTAGATAGCATGTACGTAGCTGAAGGACCAGAAATCCAACAAATTGACCTCCTCCACTTTGGCGAAACCAAGCAAACAGCACTCAAGGAGGAAACTATCCGTGACCCTATCCTCTCTGCGCTCAGTCAAGTGATCTACACTGGGTGGCCAGACACCATCACCGAACTACCTCGAGACCTAAGACCCTACTGTAATAGTTGAGGGCGCTGTTCAATAGCTGCCACTTTTAATTTTTCTCTGCCGTAGTTTATATTTTATAATCGTAATTTACTACTGTGTGTTTTAGCCATCGACTCTTGATTTTTGTTTGCTGTGTTTGGTAAGATATTTGTGCTTTCATTGTGGTGGTTTTTCTTCACTGTTTGGTAGTTAATACCTAGATTTTGTAGATTTTAATCTTTGTTCAAGTGTACTATTTTGCTATGTGTATTTAACATGGCTGCCATCATTCGTGCCTGTGCTCGACTTTTAATCTTAATCTTAGTGTTTTTGCATCTTGTTTGTGTTCAACACAAGTCACACCCAGTTCAATTCTTTGTTGAAGCTGAGACTATCAGAAATGGTGCGTCTTTTGAGTATTATGTAACTTCACATCTTTATACATTTCAGTCTCACTTTGTATTCAAATCAGTTTTGCCTCGTCATGTGGTATGGAGGCTGTGCCGTACAGGATTTAATTCCTCTAAGGTGCCACTAGTTAAATGGTCCAAACATGGGCAAACTAGTCTAGTCATACCTGGTCATGACCCTCCGCAGGATATAACGATATTTATGGATATTTCGGTTAACCCAGGTCCCAATAGTTTAAATAAAACAAAAATATACTCCCGCAGTCAGCTGTTTAGAATTCGAAAGACTTTTCATTGCACTATTCAGACTGAGTTATTTCAGATTCTAGAAGCAAATGGAATTCTTCGGTTCAGGGGAAGGATAGCAGCTTGTCGTAACAACACACGTAAAATCTCTGTTCATTTTGGCCAACGATTGGATTATGTTCATCATTTCCCAGTTCTTGAAAACCGTGTCTCTGTTCTTAAACCTGTTATGTTACATTCCATGAACACTTCTGATAATCCCCTTAAACTTTGCTGCTTGAACACAAGATCTCTAAAAAACAAAACGGCTGATTTTGTTGCATATGCTATTAATTGCAAAGCAGATCTCTTTGCTCTTACAGAGACTTGGTTTACAGATATGGATGTTGCCCACAAGGTTGAAGCCACTCCACCTCGTTTTAGATTACTCGATCAACCTCGGAAAAATCGGGTTGGTGGAGGTACTGCTTTACTTTTCAGAGATCATCTGCATGTCAAGAAGATTGCTGGGGGTGAAGTAGACTCCTTTGAGTATTCAGAATGGTCTGTGGTGATTAATTCCTATAAACTATGACTGTTGATCATTTATAGGCCACCATACTCAGTAAATCACCCTTTTACAGTAAATCGGTTTATCACTGACTTTGCCAATTATTTGGAATCGATTGTCTTATCACCTGAGCCACTTCTAATAACTGGAGATTTTAACATCCATGTTGACATTTCAGATGATCCAAACACTAATCGTTTTTTAGTGCTTCTTGGATCTGTGGGTCTTCAGTAACATGTTAACAAGCCTACGCATGAGATGGGTCACATACTGGATCTTATAATTACCCGGCAATCAGAGATAGTCTTGGACAATCCTCCAACTCCACACCATCTTTTCTCTGATCACTTGTCTGTTCTTTGCAACTTGAAACAAAATAGACCTTCTTTTCCCGTTAAACAGGTTGTTTATAGGGATGTTAAATCTATCAATATTGACTCCTTGAAAAGTGACCTGGAATCTTCCAGGTTGTGTATGGATGCTCCTCAGGGTCTTGAAGAGCTTGTGAAGTGTTACAATACCACACTAGCTGCCACCTTTGACACACATGCCCCACTGAAGTCCAAGACGGTCACTGTTAGGCTTCATCTGCCCTGGTTTGATCAAGAAATCAAGTCTGCAATAAGGGTGAGGAGACGGGCAGAAAGGAAGTGGCGGCGAACTGACAAGGTCTGTGATCTTTTAGATTATAAGACTCATAGAAATAAGGTCACTTCTCTTCTGAATAAAGCTCGTTGCGACTTTTACAAAGACTTTATCGATTGTCAGAGTTCTGATCAGGGAAAACTATTTAGAGCATCAAAAAAGTTGCTTCAGCAATTTGATGATGTCCCCTTTCCGCCATTTACTGATAAATTGACTTTTGCAAATGACATGGGTAGCTTCTTTGTGGAAAAAATATCCAATATTCATGCTAAACTTGATGACTTTACTGTACCAACATCAATTGATGGAACATTCCATTCCATACCGGAAGCCTTGTCCAATAACATCTTGTTTGACCAATTTATACCATTAACTGAGTCACAGGTAAAGCAGCTTGTTGTGAAATCTGCAAAGAAATCATGTGCCCTGGATTCAATGCCTACCAAGCTGGTGAGTGATTGTCTTGATGTCTTGCTCCGGTACTCACCAAAATTATAAATTAATCTTTAGAATCTGGTATATTTCCTGAGGACTGGAAAGAAGCTCTGATCTGTCCTTTGTTAAAGAAGGATAACCTCGACTTGATTTTAGAAAACTATCGACCTATCAGTAATTTGCGATTCATATCTAAATTAACTGAGAGAGCAGTGTGTGACCAACTTTACTGTCACATGTCCAAACGTTCCCTGTTTCCTGTTTTCCAATCATCTTACCGAAATCATCACAGTACGGAGTCGGCTCTTACATATGAAGAACTTGCGCGCATTTGCTCTTTGACTTCCGCAACGGAGCCTACAACACGGGAAATGTGCCAGTAAACAATGCAACATTAACAAACTTTCCTTTTTATTTGAAATGTAGTTGACTGTTTCTAACCCCCTCGCCCGGCATTTTAAAGTGTAACATTTTCCCCTCAGAATGATTATCTTTTCAAACTTAATTACACTTGGGAAAATAGGGCTTTTCTGCTTTTAAAAAGGGGAGTAAATGCTAAAAATCTGCATTTCCTATGGAGGTCAACACGAATTTGACTGTTTTTCCCAATGGTTTGCTCAATAAATGGAATGTCAAAGCAGATTGCGTAACGTTACAGATTTACCTCGCACGGCAGAAGAATCCGTAGAAAATTCTCTGTCCATTCATGTAAGAAGGATTTTGATTAGCCAAGAGGAAAGAGGGGCTTTTTCATGTCCAATCATTGAACGTCTCTCTTCTTCGAGTAGTGACCTTGATAATTTATGCAAAGATCTCCATAGTCTGGTTTCACATGCGCTCACTTATGCACGTAAAGTGTGATGGTTGCAGTGGGTACTAGATTTTTCCACAAGAAACGTAGGAGACTCGTTTCTCTGAAGTCCACAACCATTAGATTTTGACAACGATTTCTCACATCAATAAAGGAAATATAGTTGTAGAATATATTTATAGGTAAGTTTTCTTAAGTCCATATTAAAATCCCCTCTTTTAAAGAAAATTGAGCCAACTTTGATTTAAAAAACTAAGTTTGATGTAGCCTACTTCCTGATCGGATCACACCATTACTTTTTTGGGCCATCTTTTCTTTGATTTTATGGAAGAATGTGAATAACACAAGTTGCTGAAGTTGAACATTTTAAAACTCTGAAATCTTGAGTTGTGTTTTGTATTGATGTACATGTACTTATTAATTATATTGTGCGTACCAATACTTTATCACATCCACCGCCATCGTGGCCGAGCGGTCTAGCTTACCGGACTCAAGTTCTGGTGTTAGCAGCAGAATGTGGGTTCGAATCCCGGCCGTGACACTTGTGTCCTTGAGTAAGACACTTAACCATAATTGCTTCTCTCCACCCAGGGGTTAAATGGGTACCTGTGAGGGCAGAGTTGGTTGATTAGCCCTATATGCGCTGTAATGGCAGCAATTGAGCTGTATACTCCCCAGGGAGCTGAGATGGTTTCAGGAATGATTTATGAGCCTTATGAGCCTTATGAGCAGGGGTAATAATATGCGCCTTGAGCACCACTCAGTTGGTGGATACGTGCGCTATATAAGTCCACACATTATTATTATTATTATTATCCCCGTTATATGAAATGGTCTAGTCCACTGACCTATTGTTTTCAATAAAAATCCGTGCTATGTGCACTCATTAGAATAGGGTCATGTGCGTCCTTCTGGCCGTTCCACAGAGCATCTTATCTTTTCTGCGCGAAATACGGTCAAAGTCCTTAGTGCAGCCTTCGATACTGTTGACCATGGTATTTTACTGAAACGTCTGCAGTCTAAAACCGGAATCTCTGACAGGGCCCTGGGGTGGTTTTCATCTTATTTGTCAGATAGGAGCCAACGTGTATCCATCCAAGGTACCCTGTCAGAGAGGTCTGATCTCAACTGTGGTGTTCCTCAAGGATCTTGCCTGGGACCACTTCTATTCATTGTTTATGCTTCTAGATTGTTCGATATCATTGAACATCATTTGCCTGATGTTCATTGTTATGCTGATGACACAGAGTTATATCTATCTTTTAGACCTGATGATACCTCTTGTCAAGCTGCTGTAGCTGCAATGGAAAGTTGCATTCGGGACATCAGGCAGTGGATGTTGCACGACAGGCTCATGATCAATGATACGAAGAGTGAGTTCTCGATCATCGGAACTAGACAGCAGTTGAAGAAAATAAACATTGCCAACATCACTGTGGGTGATGTTGAAATCTCTCCAACCACCTGTGTTAGAAATTTGGGGTCTTGGTTTGACTCGCAACTGACAATGAACACCCACATTACCACATTATCTTCACAATATTAACCCTTTAAACTCAGCCCTGTAGAATATCGGACGCCGGCGTCCGATGAAATAAATCAATTATTATGCCCCCGTCACACTTATTCTGAATCAGCAGGAATCAAGCAGAACCAGCCGGAATGAAGAAATTTCAAAATTCGTGCCACATTCAGGAGAGAATTTCAAATTGACCAAGCTTTGTAAGAATGCCGTTCGAATACTTAGAATGCGCTTCGAACCCGCCTCGAATGATTTTTGCACATTCCGGGTGTATTAGCTCTCGAATGCAGCTCGAATGTAGTTGGAACACAGTAGGAATATTTAGAATGCTGTTAGAATGCAGTCAGAATATTTAGAATGCACTTCGAATGCCGTACGAGTGCCGTACGAGTGCGGTTCGATTGCTGCCCGAATACCGCCCGAAGTCTGGTTGGAAGGTGCCTCGAATGCTGTACGAATTCACCTCGAATGCAGTCAGAACACTCCCGGAATGGCCGCCGAATATGGTTCGAACGTCCAAGAATTCAAACAGAATGCAGCTCGAATACTTACAATGTACTTCGAATGTACTTAGAATGTAACACGAATGTCCCGAGTGTATCAAGAATGCCGCCGGAATGGTCCCCGAATCTAGCATTTTCATCAGTCTCAGCCCAACCATCATAGAGTATGGACCCCCTGGACCATGTTGCTTTGCTCCAGATTGCAGTCCTCCAGCAAGACCTGCTTGAAAGAGATGTGGAGGAGGCCAGGAGAAGAAACAGTAGGAGAAGACCCAGAAGATATCAGACCCGACCATGGCTGACAGAGGAGAGGAGGAGGCTGTATGGACATTACGCCAGACTGATCGAGGAGCTCAGAGTAGAAGACCCACAGTCCTTCTTCAACTACCTCAGGATGGAGTCTGCCATGTTTGATGAGTTGATACAGAGAGTGGGGCCAAGGATAGAGAAGCAGGATACGAAGATGAGGAAGGCGCTACCTCCAGGCTTGAAGCTGGCCATCACTGTGAGGTTCCTGGCTTCAGGTGACAAGTACCCCAGCCTCATGTACAGCTTCCGTGTGGCAAGGAACACCATCAGCCTCATCATCCCTGAAGTCTGCCAAGCCATTGTGGAGGAATACAAGGATGAGGTCATCACCTGCCCCACCACTCCAGAAGAATGGACACCTATTGGGGAGGTCTTCAGAAACAGGTGGAATGTTCCTCATGCTGTGGGAGCTCTAGATGGCAAGCATGTGGCCATCAGGAAACCTGCCAAGAGCGGCTCAGTGTACCACAACTACAAGGGCTTCTTCTCTGTGGTCCTCATGGCCCTTGTGGACGGAGACTACAAGTTCCTGTGGGTGGACATCAGTGCATATGGAAGTATGTCTGATGCTCAGATCTTCAACGAGTCTGAGCTCAAGGACTGCCTTGAAGACGGGAGCATAGGATTTCCTGAGCAATCCCCCATACCCCAAGATGACGAGCCTATGCCATACTTTATCCTGGGAGATGATGCCTTTGGAATAAGGACCATAAGCCATATGGTCACAGGAATCTCCAGAGGGACGAGAGCATCTTCAACAACAGGAGCTGGCTCTTCATGGGCTTCTTGGGCTGCAGCACCTCTGCCCCGTCCAGTGGTGGACTTCTTGACCTTGGCTCCCTTCTTCCTTGGCGGCATGACGTGATGTTGACCAGGCGACTCCTCAATGCAGACTGACGTTCCAGCGGCAGCTGGCCGCGTTTTTATGCGATTCGGCGTTGTTCTGAATTACGTCCGGACTCATTCGAGGGCCAATCGGGACGTTCCGACTGCATTCGAGCGGCAATCGAAAGATTCTGACGGCATTCGAAGTGCATTCCAGCTGAATTCTTTTAATATCGAAATAGATTCCGGCAGCAATCAAGATGCATTCGAGGTGCATTCCGGCTCATTCGAGGCGCATTCGGGACATTCTGGCAGGATTTGAAGTGGCTTGGCGTTTCGATTCTCCCTCGAATGCGATCAGAATGTTTCGAATGCTGTTGGAATACCGTAAGAATATTTAGAATGCAGTTAGAGTGCAGTTAGAATACACTTCGAATGCCGTTCGATATTTCTCCACTTCGAATGCACCTCGAAAGTTTTGAGCATGAGCAAAACATTCGGGCCGGCCACAAGAATGGGCCCGAATATTTGGAATGCACTCAGAATGCAGTCAGAAGTTTTAGAATGCACTTCGAATATCCAGGAATATACAAAGAATTTTCATTCCGACGGCATTCCGGCTCATTCCGCCTCTAGTGTGACTAGGGTTTTACACAACATCTGTACGCCATTTTTTTTCAAAAAGGTTGGTGGGGGTCAAAACTTTTATAAAAATGTAGGCCCATATGTAAGCTTTCCAATGGTATATAATGTGATAAGGTTTTTGAGAAGTAAGGCAGAATTTTTTTATACAAAGAACAAAATTCACTAAAACAGGCCTGAGTTTAAAGGGTTAAACGGATCAGTAAATTTCTGTCGCAATACTCTCTTTTAACACTAATTCATGCATTTGTGACCAGTCGTCTGGACTATTGTAATAGCTTAATGTACGGCCTGCCAATGACACAAATAACTAAATTACAAAGGGTCCAGAATGCTGCGGCTAGACTTGTTACAAATACAAGCAGGTTTGAACACAACACCAATACTACGTCAATTACACTGGCTGCCTGTTTTGGATAGGATTAATTTTAAAATCATTCTATTAATATTCAAAACTCTTCATGGCCTTTCTCCAAGGTACTTACAGGATCTTCTTACCGTTCGGAAAGAATCCAGATATCATTTAAGGTCAGGGAACAATGGACCCCTTTTGGAATATCCTAGCGGTAAAATGTTGTCTACACTTGGTGATAGGGCGTTTTCCGTGGCAGCCCCTAAGCTATGGAATGCATTGCCATGGCACATACGTACATGTAGTGAACACAGACTTGCCACTTTTAAATGTAAGATAAAAACTTTTCTTTTTAATGTAGCATTTGTAAATTAATATGTGGGTGTAACTTTGGTGTGAATTAATGTGTGATTGTAAGATTAACATGAAATGTTGGTTTTATTGCCTTCTCTCTATATTTCTACTTCTAGGGTCGCCGTGTCAGGTAGTTAGATCACATGTATAAATTACAATTAGGGTTAGAGGCGTCTGTCTCCTGAAAAGGTCGAGACATTATCGATGTCGGCAGGGGTAGGCTTAAGTAATTATTAATCCCCTGTCGGCGGGACGTATCCCCATACTGCGGTTTGGGCTCTGGCCCGGTGACCTGACTTTATCTCAATTCTTGTGTTTTTCATGTCTGTTTTTAACTCTGTTTCAAGTCATTGTTATGCGCTTTTGATCATTTCTATGTAAAGAGCGCAATATAAATTGTTTAATTGGCTGTTCCCGAGAGACTCGGAACAGCCTTTGTTTCTGTCGAGATTTTTATTTTTTTAGCAGTTACGACCTGGTAGTCGGAACAGCTATTGTTTCTGTCAAGATTTTTATTATTTGTATTATACATTATTCTTCCTTTCCGGCAAAACCCCATTGCATTAACACGTGCACTTTCTTCGCGGCAAATGGCCTTCTTAGCATTGTCAGAAAGAGTCAACTCATATACCATATGGAAGCTTATGCCTTGACTTAGTTTCTAAATGTCATTAGACTAAAATGTTTAATTAATTAGCTTAGTTATAGTCACGTGAATATTTAATTAGGCAATCTTGTTATCACCATAGCTCAAGAAGTATACACCCGATCATCAAACCTTTTTCAGTTATACATTTGTGGGGTATTGTAGATGTGCCTTTTGGCCTGCAATGTCTTGTGACGTCATCATGACATCATTTATAGCGTATTTTGTTTCTGTGTACAAAACACATGCACTGAAAAAGTTGATGTGACCAAGTCGCTTCCTTATTCGGCAGTAATTCTCCATATATCTTTGTACATAATACACAAACAGATATGACGTGGGACTTGTTTGCGAGTCCAATTAATTACGATCTTTGAACGCAATAATAATACATAGGCCTTATACCAGTATTCCACACACGTTGTGTAGTTATTGCATTCTTAACAGGCTTCAGGGCCAATTACTTTGTGCACAACACGTATGCGTAATACACGTTAAGGACCCGTTTTTCAAATCCTACATATGTTTAACTGATGCCGCTCTAGCTAGGCACCATTCTAACGTGTATGTACACACGTTGTGTAGTTATTTCATTACTAAGTAAATGACATGAAAGCAGAGTGCGTCCGATTCCTTTCAGTTTCATTTTGATAATTACAATGAGTCCATTACATTGGCGACGAGGATGATAAGCTGATTTGAACTGTAACCGGTGAGCATTCTTTTCATATGATAGCATACATTTCTAGCAAAAAGGAAAATAGTAAAAGAGGGCCGGACATTTTCGTAACGTTAAGTCCCATTGTTTTACGTACATGTAAGTGCAGCAATATACACATCGTTAGGTTAACCAGTAGCAATATGGCGGAACTAGCACTAGCAGTGGCCGTCGTTACATACGGGGTATATTTCACATGCTAATTTCTTAAATACCCAGAAGATGTCTTAGTTTTGGCTCATAACAATCCAAAAGGGGTTAGGGATGTAAATGAAAAAGCATTTGAGTAATTATTTAATTCTATTATCACTTTCCTGTCGATTTTCAAACAAAATGTCTGTCCATGTTACAAACATCATGTCTTAAAGATGATCCTGTAATTTCTGAAGTACCAATATTATTTTCTTATTATTTGTTATGCACAATCATTAAATGCTAAGGAATGTTCAGGAATAGATTAGGACAAAATAGTTCAAAACCATCCAATTGTCAACTTTGATCAACTGTTCCTCAATTGAGCTATGCTTACACCAGCACGACAACTTAAGCCCCTGTAGTGGCTGTCTTCTATAGCCTGTGCATTACCAGTCAACAATTCTTAATTTGGTAGTTGACAAATCTATTAAGACCTGTCCACCATAAAACTCATATAGCGCCCACAAGTCACTGGTTTTAAAAGTGACATAATCATTGTTCTTAGCGTTGCAAATTACAGTGTACAATGCAAAGGGCCGAAAATTAAACTTTATTGTATCGGGTCAAACTATACACCAAATTGTAGATAATCAAAAAACTTAGTACGAAAAACCTAATTTCGTCATTGTGACGTCATACAGTCTCATGAATATTTAATTATTTAATTAGCAAATCCATTGAATCATTACTCAAGAAGTATACACTCGATACTTAAACTGTTTGCAGTTATAGACTTGATGGGTACTGTGAATGTGCGCTGTGGTATCGTGACCTCATAATGACCTCTACTTCCTGTTCAACAGGAAGTTTGAATATAAATCAATATTTTAGGGTACAAAAACAATGTGATGAAGATTTTTTTAAGTTCGTGTGTAAGATATCGACAGTGATGTTCAAAATTACACAAAATATAGATTCACTGACGTCGCCACATATTATAGCGCCCTCAAGTGACATGTTTTAAAACTGGCAATATAAACTATTGTTCTCAGCGAAGATCGTAAGTCTTAAATTAATATAGATTGACTTTGTGTATCATAAGTGTCAAGATCAGGGTTAGGCCTACAACTTAGGTTGAGGGTCGCATCATAACAATCATAATCCAACAACTGAACAGCCTTGTGTTCGTCCATATAGGACAAACACTAATGTCTAGTTATTATTATTAGTAGTATAGTAGTACAGAGAAGAGTTTGGACTATCAAGCGGAGTAATCTTCAAAGGCAAACAGGTTATCATCCCTACCGCACTTCAAAGTGACATCCTACGTCAACTACATACAGGCCTCATGGGGATAGAAAAAACTAGACGTCTCGCCAGAGAATCGGTATACTGGCCGAACATCAATCGACACATTGATGATCTCGTCAAGTCATGCAACCTCTGCCAGGAGAACCAAACAAAGCAGCAGAAGGAACCACTGGAGCCCCATGGACGAAACTAGGCACAGACCTGTTCGAGATTGACGGAACAACATATATGTCCTCATCGTGGATTACCACTCAAAATTCCCTACTGTCCATAAGCTCACCACTACAACTAGTGGAGCTGTGGAGAACATTACCTCGCAGACATTCAGCGTGCTGGGAGCACCGTCTGAGATTATCTCGGATAATGGACCCCAATTTGTGGGCAAGCAGTACCAGAACATGTGCACATCATAGGGAATCAAGCAAACCACATCCTCACCAAGATACCCCCGCTCCAACGGCCTGGTGGAACGCGCTATCAGGACAGTCAATGCTCTCCTCAAGAAATCTCTGCAATCCAAGCAGAACATCGACATGGCGCTATTGAACCTACGTGCAACCTATTGATGCCAAATTGCCATCCCCGGCAGAAATCCTGTTCGGCAGACCTGTACGCACAACCCTACCAGGCAGGTACCCACATGCTGATTCCCAGTATTCTGAAGACATCTGGGACCAGCTGGAAGCCAGAAGACAGAGGATGAAAACCGAGCACGACAAAAAGCATGCAGGGGAACAGAAACCACCCCTCTACATCGGACAGAAAGTCAGAATGTTGGACCACAAGACTAACATGTGGATACCTGGGACTGTGACAAACCTGTGTAACCAGCCAAGATCATATGAAGTCAAAATCCCGAGTGACAACACACTCAGGTGCAACCGTTCACATCTCAGAGAGGTACCCAGCCAGGCACACAAACCATGCGTGCCTAAACGAGTTCGGTTCACAACAGACCTGCCTTACCAATGTTCCGACAACCAGAATGACCATGCAAAACCAAAACCACACCCACTCTGTGACCAAACAACCACCAAACATGACCAGACTCAAACCCACACCTACACAACTCGATCTGATAGGTGCATTCACAAACCAACCCGATACACCACATAAAAACAAACACCAAAATAACTCATGCATGGACACCTTGTTTAGTTTTATAGGTTTTCCCGGCCAATTATGGGAAAAAATCATTCAATTTGATACCCGACTCATTCAATTTCGTTTGAAAATAAATGCTCAGCTACATCAGCATTCAACAGTTAAAAAGAGTCATTCAATTTCAACACCTGAGCATTCACTCGACAAATAAGATCATTCAATTTCAACACTTGAGCATTCACTCGACAAATAAGATCATTCAATTTCAAATGGTCGCTAAGTTCATTCAATTTCGTCAAAGCCAGCAGCAACTGACAGGCTGGTCGACTATTCAATTTCATCAATGAGCAACCATTTTCCAAATGTGTGCATTCAAATTCGTTTCTGTGATATGTGCTTTCTGGTTCGTATTTGCCTATAAATAAAGGCAGGATATTCTACTAGTTCCGAGTTATACACCTCTCAGTAAATAGACGATTTCTGAAGCTGGACGTGGTCATTACAGAAGAGTGAATAATGTAGACAGAGGGAGGTTGGTTGAAGCATTCGAGAACAATCAGGCTGACTACTTAGACTTGGCAGACACTCTCGGCATCAAGAGATCTACCGCAAGGTCCATCGTGGCTACATACTTGCGTACCGATCGTCACGAGAAGTTGCCTACGGGAGGGGCACACAACACCAAGATAGATCAGGAGATGCGAGATGAGCTGGAGTGATTGCTGGACGACAACCCCCTACTAACGCTAATTCAGATGAAAGATGAACTACAACACTCTCTACCAGACAAACCAACCGTGTCTCCCAGCACTATTGCCAGAACCCTGGACGGCATGCTCATGACCCTTAAACTCGCAGAGGACGTGCCTGATGCCCGCAACTCGCCCAGAGTACTCGATATGCGTGTAGAGTACGCGCAGTGGTTCATGCAGTACGGAGTTGTCGGCCACTGCGTGTTCATTGACGAAACTGGCTACAACATATATGGACGAGACGCTCTTTTGGAAGAGCCCCTCGCGGTATCCCAGCGAGACGCGTGGTACACGCACAACGCGGACGCAACTGCAACGTAACATTTGCTGTTTCTGGGGAGATTGGTCTTGTACACCACCGAATAGCCTTTGAGACTGTTACGAGAGAAAGATTTGAAGAGTTTCTGGCTGACACAGCTCGTGAGTGCGAAAAAATGTTCCCTGCAGATGAGCCCGTCTTTCTTGTGTACGACAATGCCAGACCCCATGTACGCGCCCAGCTCCCAGGAGGAATCAACCAGCAGATGCAGTTGAAGCGTCTACCACCCTACTCACCATTCCTGAACATGACAGAAATGTCCGATTCGTTATTCAAAGCTTGTGTCAAAAGAGATTTGACCCTTCCAGAATGGCAGCTACGAGTAGGGGACAGGGACGCAGCACATGAAGCAGGAGTGAATCTTCAACAGTGGAGGGGTGATCTCATTCAAGAAGTGGCTCAACAGAATGTGGGACAAATTTCTTATGAAAAATGCGTGAGATGGTACAACAACAGCCAAACTTACATGCCCAGATGACTAGCACGTCAAAACATTTAAGGTTAAAGAAACCAGTTTCAGATAAACGTAGCATTATAGACGAAATAAACAGAAAAAGAAAAGGACCTGTGAAAAAATCCACAGGGAAAGAACAATATTTAATTTTTATAACGATGTCCCCTTATAATTATAAGCTTTTTTTTATAAAAAAAATCATTTGTTAATTTGTAATTTGACATGGTCTGAACATAAACGAATAAAGAAGACGACCAAATAAATAAGTAAAGACCAATGTAAGCAGTAACAAGGCAAGAGCAAATAACTGTGTATTAATTTCATACTTATGGGCCATAAGTTTTTTAACTTTATTTAACTGCCTTTTAGAAACAATATTTAAAGTTTAGCCATGGGGTAACAAACGCAAAAGGAACAATTATTGCAATTAAGACAAACAACAAGAATTAAATGAAACTCAAAACATGGAAACGCATAACACATGGAACAAAAACTGCCACTAAAAGAACAATTGCTAACTTTAAACTCAAATAAGCCGTATCATACTCATGTTGAATTTGAACGCTCAAATGTTGAAATGCATTGCCCATAAACGAAAAAGAAAAGAAACAACAGCTACAAAATCCTGTGCGCTTCGATGACTCTGAATTTGATTGCACCTATTGCGAAAATGTGGTACATATTCAACATAAGAATGGTGATCTTGTAGTTTTGAATGCCTATAAACGAAATAGAATGAAAAGAAAGAAATCATGTGTGCACGAAAACGAAATTGAATGCAATAATATCGAAAGAGAAACCCTAGTTGGATTGAATTATCAAAATCGCGTGAATTTGAAAGCGTGTTGATGAAATTGAATGATTTTTTGTTGAAATTGGCCGGGAAAACCTTTATTAAACGTAGTGTAAGCTTGAGTGTTTTATTGTAAGTGTAACTTGAGAACAACAGTTTTGCCGTTATTTACATTAATAGTGCATTTAAGACTTTACCTGTACTCTTGCACTTTTTCCGAATTTGCAGCCATAACAAAAGTTAACGTTTACAGTAAATTTCAGACCTCTTGACCCATTCTAACTTACTGAAATTGTACTTTTCAAAGGAAGGGGGATGTTGTGATATGTGTTTAGGGACTATTTCCCCCCTGCGTAGTATTGCACACGTAAGAGTCTCCCGACCATTCTTGTGCTAGTAATAAAACAGTTATCACTTCATACAACAGGAACTCAAATAACACAACATATTAACTGAAAGTGCACAAAATCACAACCCCGAATCATTATTGTTCGTCCAATACAAGGAAACAATGCTGTTTACTCGATCAAAAGTTTAAATGGACAGTATAGATTAAAGTGACAGTATTGTTGCGATCAATAGGGCATGGAATCGGAGTGCTAGTTCATAGATTAACTCAGTGACTGGGAAAATGCCCCACATGATAACTATTAAGGTCATAATTATTACCGTTGATGCTGCATGAAACGAGCCAGTAATTTTCAGTCACTGTGTTCATCTTAAACTAGAATGTGTTGTCTTGAAGATAACCGATACAAAAAAAAAAAAAAGGAATTCGGTCAACTCTATGCACAAATAAACCATGATGTTGCCGCATCTGATCCCGCTGTGACATCACCGATGTTTCATGAATATGCATGTAGACCAGAAAGTGCCACCAAAGGTATGAAAACTTAACCATGCACAGACACGCCACGACTGTTTTCGGAAAATACGCAAAGTGTGTGTCACTCTCTGATTTTGAAGTAAAAATGAAGATCAGAAATTAAGGTGACGCACACTCTTTATGCCGTATTTTCCTCTCTGTGTAAATGAATGTATCAACAAAAAGATATCATGATGACGTCTATTGTTATAGCGGAGAACAATATTTTATTTTAATTCATTACAGAAAATGCTGTATAAAGTAAAAGCAAGTATTTTATAGAAATTGCTTTTTAAAATAGAACACATTATCAGCTCAACTATAACGGTCACCCCTTGGGAAAGTCGACGAGAGCACTTCCTGGTTGCTTTTGATAACAAATCGTGATCCCCGGCCGCGCGCCTGGGTATTTATAATAAACCAACATTTATACCAAGACCATTCACACTCGAGAGACATGGCGAAACAGAAGCGCACTGTGTTTTTTCACTTCCGGGTTGTATTTCTACTTCTTACATGCTCTGTAAATGGTGAGTATTCACTCCGACATGAATTCTCTCTTGCAAAATGTAATTTTAATAACTTAGTATCTATATTATAACCGGCATCATTTGGGTGGTTTGGATTCGATTCACACGTTGGACCATCAATCATGTCAATCACGACAATTCAAGTTTCACTTTGCGTAAATTTGTAACAGTCAAAGATGGGAGAGCAGAGAGGGTATCTTTGACAATACATTTACGCAAAGTAGGTTTAGCAAAGTATTCCCTCTCGTACATTTAGGCAAAGTAGGTCTAGGGTAGAATGTTGTATCCGACCGCCACTTTTTCTCATTCAATATAAGTTATAACCGATAATGTAATCTTACCTACCCAGTAAGGTGGACAACATATGGATGATGATGGACATGTACTTTAAATTATTCCAGGATATTTATTTCATGAAAATTCAGGCATTTTTTGGTGTACGATAACTTCCTCAGTCATGTCAGTCTGATCTTGTCAACTCCCCCATTAGTGACCAACACGATCATTGTACATGCACAGTGGCAACTATAATAGGATCAGTAAGAGTAATTGGATCCTTCTATTTTCTGAAGGGGATGATTTTTTTAGAAGGGAAATTAAGTTCGAAAACCATCATAAAAGTGGATTTTAAAAATAGTTTTAGCTTTCTGCACCCCAAAAATCGATAGAATCATTTTTTTAAACTGGTTAGTGGTTGCAAAGAAATAAAAAAAAACTTAAAAAGTGGCGGTCGGATACGACATTCTTTCTTAAGTCTAGAGGTAAGATCTTACTATCTGTCATAAGACATCTCGACCCTTGTGACAACTCGACACGGACAACTCGACCTTGTGACAACTCGACCCTCTTGACAACTCGACCCACAAGACAACTCGACCTTGTCAACTCCCCCGTTAGTGACCAAAACGGTCATTGTACATGCCTAGTGGCAACTGTAATAGGATCCTTCTATTTTCTGAAGGGGAGGATTTTTTAAGAAAGGAAATAAAGTCTGAAAACCATCATAAAAGTGGATTTTAAAGATAGTTTTCGCTTTCTGTACCCCCAAAAATTGATAAAATCATTTTTTTTAAACTGGTTAGTGGTTGCAAATTATTTTTTTTTTTTAAACCCTTAAAAAGTGGCGGTCGGATACGAAATTATTTCCTTATGTTTTATTATTTGAATGGCATGCAATGATATTTAAATTTTTTATACATTTGGACCCTTCTTTTTATTTAACATTTTATTTTTCCTGGAAAGCACGCGCTTTATAGCTGACTTTCTGGTTATTCCCACTTGTACATCTGGTATTAGGCTGGACATATTGATCGAATGGGATGTCGACAAGCCCATTCTTCATCTTAAAAAAAACTTCACCAAAATTACTAATGTGACAATGCCAGCAAGGATACAATGCCAAGGATACAGAGGGAGTCCAGTGTATTGCCCCTAGAATGGGACCAAACAAACTTCACTTACAAATGGATCAGGGAACAATTGCGTTAAAAAATTGTGCATTTACAGCAATTTTTTGTAGATAGAAATAAAAGGCTACTGCGTTTTCAGTTATTTCAGCAACTGGATACCTGAAATTGGAAATCTTTGTATACCCGGATACACGTAAACAATTTTGTAAAAACACATCATTGTTTCATTCCTGTCTTTAAAAAAATATGCATTTAGTTATAGTTCTATTTCATTTTTCGGCATTCATGACTTCATGACATGAAATTGGATGTTTTGCATCTTTTCGCAATTGATGCAGGCAAATTAACAATTTATCGTAGTTCATTTGTTATTTTCACTTTCGTTTATGTGCTCTCAGTTGTAAGTTTTTAAACTTCTCCGAGACCAGTATCAAGAATACTTTTTGTTGTGGTCTCCTCTCATCCACTAGTTCTCAGTCTGTACTTAAATACTAAACAAATCCATCATAAATTATTACCATGATAGGATTTAATTTCTCATGGACCATAACATCTTAGAGAATGATAAAACTAGTTAGGATTTTCTTTTTGAATTATTTCCATTGATTTGTGTACAGTGAAATCCATTTAAAGAGTAAAACAATTGGCTCTATGTCATTAACAAAATTAAATTGTATACCAGAACACATAGACCGCTCGGCCTTGACGCAAAACCCAAGCATCTTCTCTTATAAAACATGATCAGTCTTTTCGCAGAACTGCAAATGGTGATCTAAGGGCAAGTTTTTCCTTTTGTGGTACATATTGGCATTGTTATATCAAGAAACTCCCTCCAATATTTTCTATTGTGTTAAAAAGTACTTGGCAGTTGGTCCCAACTTCTTTTCTTTCAGGTAACATACCAACGGTGTATGTGTTCATGGGTGGGGGATGGGGACATAGGTAAGGCCTGTATAAGTGTAATTCTCCTCCCATCTCCCTTTCTCACTCCCCTGCTTGCTCAGAATTATAAAAAGTTTTTGTGAACGACAAAATGTAATTTTAAGCTGAAAATTTTACAGGTTGGTTGTTTCAATCTATGAAATAGAATTATTGATTCAAAGAGAGTGAGCCTGCCTATGAAAGTTTAAAGGGAGTGTTGCTATCTACCTGATTACAACATTTCTTAATTAGGTGTTCGAGCGACAGCGCGAACACCTATTGTTAGGTGTTCGAGCGCGCAGCGCGAACACCTATTGTTTGTGTACTGTTTTTTTAAAGTTTTTTTTTTTACTTCTTCATCTCAGTGGCGACTGTCCGGCAACAAAGGCATCCTTGCTAAGCATTTACAGCCTTCATAACAAGCTGACGAAACCGTTTCCTGTGACGTCATCATCAGGTGTCGAATTACGCTAAAAAGTTTAATATTTAAAACGTTTCGATTACGTTGCATGAAAGAATCAAAGATCGTGTAACTCCGCAAGGCGCAATACGAGGCGCTACACGTTGTTTGGTTACAATGGAGCTACATGTACAATCGATATCGACGTTTGCGTGTGGTGCCATGGCCCAGACATCATTTTTAAGGATCGACACAGTCTTCTTTCTGCGAAATTGTGTATTTTTGAGGGAGTTTTGACCCAATAGTTCTTGGATTTCGTGTAAAAATGGATCGCCAACACAGTCATAAAGGGTAGGTATCTTGAAGTTACTTTTTAAGAGGATTTCCTGTATTTATCTTCGTGTTTTTATACAAGAAAAGCCATTTTTAAGCTGTCCATTCGTCGTTGCATTGTGCCTGTTTAACTAACGTTAGTTAGGCCTACGTGAACATACTTTGGACAGTAAACAACTCGCCACTTTTCTAACAAAATATGAACAGATGTCACCAAAATGTAATTAGAATATAAATAAGGATAGGAAAATTCAGTTGTTAAGGTTATAGCAATTTTTCAGTAGAAATTCTATGCCATATATTTTGTAATTTTTGTTTTCTCCAAAAATCTTGTTTGTGCACAAATTAAATAAGTAGCCTCGTGATTGTTTACTGCATTTTTCCTTAATTTTGTACCCTTCTCAGATACAAATCAACTTACATAGACAATTATTTCACAGGAAAATGCACAATTTTCATGACACAATACATGTACTTGTAGGTCCTGCTCCCTGAGGCCTCTCTCAGACATCTCTCACAATCACATGAAACTATATGAATATATGAGACTCGGCAATTTCCTTAAATGCCTTTCTCTTTTGATGTGAGTTTCATGCGAGAACATTTCTTTAATTTATTACATATTGTCAAGAATAATTGTGTGCAATTTTGAAAACACACCAATGCCCTTTTCAATTTCAGTGGTCCAGCTACTCCAAAATTATACACTATTTTCCCCATTCACATCAATTAGAACTTCTTTGAATTTTCAAATACTTTATTCTTGGTCCATGTACTTATAAAACCTTCCTATTATTTCTTTACAGCATGCTCACTGTGACATATTATTTTTCTCATTCACATAAATTAGAACTTCTCTGAAATTTCAAATACTTTATTCCATGTACTTATAAAACTTAACAATTATTTTTTACAGCATGTTGACTCCGATGTATCATGGCTCAGACTGAGTTCCAGCATACAGCACCCCGATACGGCGTTGACACCACATCCAAATGCAGTATCGTAACTGTTCAAGTCATCAACAATCTTCAGTTTCTAGGCTACACGATGGTATGGTTTAACGTCTTATGTTAACAGATCGTTTGAGAAGGGGTCTTCATACTAATGATGAACATTTCATTTAGTTTTAATGGTTGTTTATTACAAAAAAATAAGGTTTAGTATAATTTGTTATTATTTTTTGCTATAGCAGTATTGGCATTTCAGTCCAAGAGAAGGGGTGTATCTGATAACCACATTTCCAGTTAAACAACATTTATTTAAATCTAAGCCCTTACTCCTATTTTCAATCTTAAATCTTTTTTAGAAAGAGGACAGAAACATCTTGCAACTTCAGCTATGCAGAATTGATGCTGGGTGTAATTTTCGACATAATGAAGCACCAGTCGTCAGTCAATGGAATTGGTAATTTGGGCCCCTTATACTTTTATTGCCCCTCCCCTAGTTATTGGATTGTATAGTGCTGCAATGATAGACCAAAGAATTTTAGAAAACAAATGTGTGGCAGTACATGCCATCACCAAGAACTTGGGGGAGGGGGCAGGCATTTTATTCCAAAATTACAGATTCCAATGTCAACCCCTGAATGTCACTCATTCTGAACTGTCACTAAATCGTACATACAGAGCGTACATTTATTATAAATGCAGATTTATTCTGTTTTCTTGTCAACAAAGGATCATGGTTGGGTTCATTTACACTGAAGTCATTTCACTTGTTACATGTGTAATAATAATAATAATAATAATGTGTGGACTTATATAGCGCACGTATCCACCAACTAAGTGGTGCTCAAGGCGCATTCTTTTACGTGCATTACACAACACACGGGACCTACGGCTTTACGTCCCATCCGAAGGACGAAGCAATTATGGTTAAGTACCTTGCTCAATGACACAAGTGTCACGACCGGGGCTCGAACCCACACCCTGCTGCTGGCAACACCAGAACTTGAGTTCGGTGCGCTAGACCGCTCGGCCACGACACTCCATTTCTCATTTCTAGATTGGTTACAAGTAGGTTAAACAGGTCAACAAAGTGGTGTAGTGTTTCTTCCATGTAAACATAGAAACATTTGTAATTCTAATCCATTGTATACTTTCCCATACAGTATTCTCAGTGTTTGTTGTACTATTTGACCCTGTATTGCCAAGCTTAGTAATTGATGACCACTTCAAGGTCCACTTTTATTACTTTGACCACCTTCACCACATGTCATCACCTCACTTTAAGCTTTGCTCTCAGACTTCTTGTCTATAGTTTTATTACTTTGGGGGATAGTCAGCCCTACAACTATTCTTACCATATGTCAAGTTAGACCACTCTGATTTCAAACACATAGCAAACAACAACTCCACAAACGCTCTCTCCTTATTTTTATCATGTAAAAGTTCATATGTATTACTGTTGATCTCCAATCAGAATAAAAGTTTATCTCCGAACACAAAAAATGGTGTGACTTGTTTTTCTTCATCGAACCACACCAAAGTGGTTTCAATTGATTGTGGGGGAGGGAAGTGTGTAACCACAAAAGTCAAGTCATCAAACCCAACAGACAGTTAACATTAATATGTATTTCATTGTTTTATTAGCAATTTACAAGCACCCATACAACTCTTTGATTATTTCAATGTATAAAAGTTTATGTAGAAAATGGCATCTGATCTTTAGGTTGTAATTCTGTAGTATGGATGCAGCTACAGACATTTTGCCAATCATGTGTACAACCTTGAAAATGTAAAAATCAATGTAGAATTTGTTTTAAAAATGTTATAAATTATTTTTTAATTATTTGCAGTATAGGTGAAAACAAAGACAGCTTAGAAGCATGTCACAATAAGGAGATCCTTGCCAATTTATCATATTTTTGTTATAAAAAGTATATTATAAATAAAGATCACTCTCAGTATACAAACATGCAGTCCATCAGTTAAATTTATTTTTGTACAAGGCTTAATACCAAGAGATAAATACCAATGTTGGCTTCATTTAAATCTAAAATTGAATTGTTTTTCCATAAACAAAATGAAAAGGGCAACCAGTTATCAGATTTGATCCAGTGGATATAATTACATTTAATTTTGTTTGAATTAGGTATTATTTACTTTTGACAACTCTTCTGGGGGAGGCAGGGGAAGAGGAAAGCACGGATGCAAGCTTTCTTCCAACTTTATCATGTAGTAGTTTTAAGCTCGTTTTCTAATGAAAGGCTAATTAGCTGATATCCATACAAGCTTTGAAGACTGCAGACATCAACTATTTGACATAAGCTGTATTGTTTCTTCTTCACCCACCTACTATACGGCTGTGCTTTGAGTAGACTCGGTGGTACCCGATACATGAACATGGATGAAATGCACAATTATTAGCTAACTTTCTATTATGTTCCATGAAGGGAAAAATTAATCACCAGGAAATAGAAATCTCAGGAGTGTCAAGACTCTTCTCTCACAGGGTAACTTTTCCTTGGTAAAGTTGGAAAAACAAGGAAAGGGGAAATATTGATATACTCTTCCATATCAGTAACCCCCAGCTCTCCCAAACAATTTAACCACAATCTTAAATGAATTTATAAACATTTTTCATTTGCTTAACTCTGTTCTCTTTAAAATATGATTACCAAACAACATCACAAATATTTAATATTACCATCGCTTATTACTAACGTTTATAATGGGTAAATTTATAGTACTCAAATGTACACATAAACAATTAACAATTATTTGTTTCAATAATCGCTAATAGCTAAACAATTTTACATGTTTTCATTTTATATAACCTACAGGGTACTCCGACCATGCTGTACTTATTATGTTCACATTTTGACCTCGCCTTACATCGTATCAATGAAATAATATGTAAACAGTTGTTAATGGCCTTATGTTTCGACTCTAGCAGAGATTGTCAAAATTGCAATTACAGTTTAAAATAAGTAATGCCAGTAATTAATTTGATTACAATGTCAGAGTTCTGTAAAAGCCTAAATGAATATCCAAAACTACAGTAAATTTACATTATTATGTAAAGGAAATAAAAAAACAAGAGCGCAGTGGAATGCTTGTATTATTGTTGTTGGACTTTGTAATATAAAATGTTATAGTTGTACTGTCACTTTCACTTTATTCTATTCAAATCAATTGAACCAAACCGAATTCAAGGGCAAGGTATTTGGTTCCCTCTTTGTTTTAAACACAATCGGTATTTGATTATGGCATAATGACAAGGAGGATCGTGGCAGCGTTATTCAGTCAACCACGGATGGATCAGTGTGGAGGTCGACGAGTGACATTAATGGATGACAGCACATTAAATTTTTTATTTTGTATTATAATACAACACAAGACTTGGTTGAATGGTAAGGGATGGCATGGGGAATATAAGGCCAAATGAAAAAAAAAATAGTTGATCGTCCTGGTTTTTTCAAAGAGGAGGACGAGGGCCTTTTTATTTTTTCCAAGATGGCCGCTAAGCATTTAAATTCAAAATGGCCACCAATTTTTCAGTTTGAAATCACCACCAACTTTTTTGTATAGCTATAATAATAATAATAATAACTTTATTACTTATAAAGCGCAAAATACATATGTATATGATCTAATGCGCTGATCCTCCTTGTCATTATGCCATAATCAAATACCGATTGTGTTTAAAACAAAGAGGGAACCAAATACCTTGCCCTTGAATTCGGTTTGGTTCAATTGATTTGAATAGAATAAAGTGAAAGTGACAGTACAACTATAACATTTTATATTACAAAGTCCAACAACAATAATACAAGCATTCCACTGCGCTCTTGTTTTTAAATTTCCTTTACATAATAATGTAAATTTAATGTAGTTTTGGATATTCATTTAGGCTTTTACAGAACTCTGACATTGTAATCAAATTAATTACTGGCATTACTTATTTTAAACTGTAATTGCAATTTTGACAATCTCTGCTAGAGTCGAAACATAAGGCCATTAACAACTGTTTACATATTATTTCATTGATACGATGTAAGGCGAGGTCAAAATGTGAACATAATAAGTACAGCATGGTCGGAGTACCCTGTAGGTTATATAAAATGAAATTGTAAAATTGTTTAGCTATTAGCGATTATTTAAACAAATAATTGTTAATTGTTTATGTGTACATTTGAGTACTATAAATTTACCCATTATAAACGTTAGTAATAAGCGATGGTAATATTAAATATTTGTGATGTTGTTTGGTAATCATATTTTAAAGAGAACAGAGTTAAGCAAATGAAAAATGTTTATAAATTCATTTAAGATTGTGTTGATTAAAGTCGATCTGCTCTCAGAGATGCCATTCTTGATTTTCTCTCAACTTGGATTAATTGATGACCGCCTTGGCTTTGCCAACTTTTATAAGCATATAAAACATGACAGGTCACTGTTTCAGTTGTTTCATTCCTCATCATAAGCAATTATCATTTTTTTAAAGAAAAGTCGATAACAACTCTTATGAAATACATATGAAAGCCTTGAACAGATTACAACTGATCGCCAAAAATACAGTTAAGCACATTATCAAAATTCACATAGTGACAACAAATGTGACATTACATATATAATCTATGCTGATAAGAAAATCGAGGTAAATTTCATCAACATTTCAGTTTTAATGCGTTTTATTCAGATGACTACTGTCCTTTCTTGTACTTTAGTCCACCTAAACTAAAGTCATTGAAATGTGTCATTATTAGCCATGTTTCCATCTTACTTAAAAGGCATGATAATTTATGCTAAATACAGCATATAGAGACCATGTACATGATGTCTTGATGATTTTGTAGCTTTAAGTGGACATAAAGGCAAATAATATTAAAAATTCTTATAATGTATCTAGTGCTGATTGTGTGGCTTCAACAGGACATCATGTAGAGATGAATTACATTTTCTTTCATACACTATTCAATTATAACGGTTATAGGATGAACTTTTTGTATAGAAAGAAAAATGAGTACAAGTGGATAAAATCAGGTAGAGATTACTATGACAAAATTTTCAATCATTTTCTATAATTTTCAATATAGAGCTGAGTGTGTGTTCATTTGCTGAAAATATGTCATCCCTCAGGGACTACTTTCACTTTAAGCTTTACAAGAGCAGTCATCTGATCCTGATGATCAAGCTTGGGGCGGCATACTAATCATCCGGTGAAAATTTTCTCACCGAAATACTTTCAGTTTCAGAAATTTGTATATGAAAACACTGAAAAACACAAAGACTGTTTGCTATTACGAAAATTCAAATCAGCTCCATATGAACAAGCACACAATAAATGACAAAACACAAACCATTCTCTTCATTGATTTCCTAAAACATTAAATCCAATTTACATGCAATATTCAATACTTCTTTTTACATGTTAAATTTGAAAACTCAAATTAAAATTAATGCACTCATCACAACACCAATCATGTATTGTTCCTTTAACCGGTGGGTTCACATGAATTTTGTACATATTTTACAAATTCAATGACTATGAATGATCTAACACCACACTTCAATGGCATAGTTGATTCTTTAATGAAAGATACATCACTATTAAGTAAACTTTGATGGGGACTCCAATATAATATTCTTTGTTGGCTGCTAGCCTCAAAAGAAAGGGACAATCATATGATAATGACAAGTTGCACAAAAGTTGTGAGTTCTGCATTGCCTCTGATTGCATGCCAGTATAATGGTCTCATAGCACTGCAAAATCATCAGTTACAAATACCAAAAACAGTCCTTTCACATCAATCGTCAGCAAAAATGTATCGCCCTGATTAGCTTCAGCTTACATGAAAGTTTTAAAAGGATGTCTGGAATGTTGACACTGAAAATGAATTTAAATCGCCTGCCATACATGTAACTTATGCAAATTAAATGGTGGATGCTGGCATTACTGCTGAATTTTTGTTTACAAATTCAAGCAGAAAAATATTTGTGATCTAAAAAGTTATTTTAATCCAAAGTTTTCCCAAATGTTTTGATGCATAAAAGATATCTACACATGCGCACGCTTCTCCATAATGCATTGCAGCTTCTGTCTGCGCTTTTGATACTAATTAGTGCTCCCAGTGCCCTCTTTATATTTTCAAATTCCTCATTAACATAATGACATGGGAGTTGAAACCTTTGATCTGTCTCTCATTGTGACTCCATGATGTCACCTAAAGCCTAACCAATCCTATGCTATGTATTATATTTATAATAGGGTTTTCAGTTCGTATGTGCTTGACCGAAGCCCTCCACACGCACAGCGCATCGCCCGCAACAAAAAACATCAACATTTTAAATCAAAAAATTATATTACTTTTACCTGTCGAAATCTTACATGTAATAGCTCATTGGAAAGCTTATAGTTTCAGCTATCCAACAATGTACATAAAATAGCGTGCGAAAGCCTAGGTTTTTATGAATGAACCACTCTCGTCCCGCCCAGCCTTTCGCGAAGTGTTCCGAGATCGGGCGCATTCAGCCCGTAAAATTTGCCGCGCTCTGCTGAGGGCATCCACTTCGGAGCTGTCTCCGCGCCCGAGTACATTGCGATTGACATGAAAACGGGTTTCCCTATTGAGTCAAAGGGCTCCTTTACATATCCATGCTTGCTCGATCTCCATAGCTACTCTACAACCGGAGTTACGAAGAGATAAACAATTAAACACCGTTTTTCGAGGTTAAATCTTCAAGAGCGGTGTCTGAATGAATTTTACACCTCTTTTCTATCATATGTGAAAGTTTTGAGCCGTAATTGTGTTCAGTTTTGAGCGGAGAGTGTATTTTTTACACCCTTTCAAAAGCTCTTATGAGGGAAACGAGCACGAACGCTGTGCGTGTGTATCACAGTGTGTGTAGGCTGATTCAACGGTTTTGGTGTCATTAGGGTATGTACACAGTGTATGGACAGTCGGGCTTTATCGAATGCTGTATACTTGATTAAATAAAACAGGATTCCTCAAAAACTACTTGTCCGATTTTCTTGATTTAAAAACCATTGTATTTCTTTCATCAAGACCTTTAATTTGATATAAATATTGAGCATATTAGTTTAGGAAAAACTTTTCACCTGAAAACCCTATTTATAATAACATAAGTTTTGTATTTTTTAATGTTGCCTGCCAAAAGAATACAAGTACAAACAATTTTTATTAGAGCGGCTGATACTCTCTAAAAACAAATTCACTCATAAAATTCTGTATTTAGGGGAAAAAATTAACCGATGCATCTTTACAAGCCATAATAACAAGCACAGTAACATGCTATGGAGGAAAGGGAGTACTTTCCTACCAATCAACTCGATTTAAAACAAACCTTTTTTGCATGCACTACTACTAGTACTACAATACAAAGAATATGGTCACAGAGTAAAGCAAAGGGTTCAATCAGAGCTAGGCCCTACATGCATTTTGATTTACCATAATATTGTGATATATTAATAGCACTCGAATTAGTACTACTACTACTAGGAGCTCGGTTGTCAGATATGCAGCAAGTTACAAATAATGACAATACTATTTTTATTTAGGCGGACATGTAACTTGTGTGACTATGTCACCATGCACTCAAACGACACATAGATAGAGCTATAGAGCAATGGCAGTCGGATTCGAACAGTGTCTGTCCTGTCTCCTACTTAAGTCCTAGTCCTTCTCTCAAGTTAACTTGGAGCCCAACAAAAATTATATTATCGTGTATCCCTTCAAACGTTTTTATACACAATCATTTAAAATAAAATACACGACACTTTAACTACTGACATGCATAACACTAGAAACAAACAAAATCTTTTTTTTTCATGAAAAACGTTCACTACTCTCACCAGCTACTCAAAATCGTTTCATACTACCTTCGTTGATCTATTCTACTCTTCCTATACGTTTCTACTCTTCCTATACGTTTAGTAAACGACGGATAGATAGTTCCCCTCCAACTAATAACGAACAACACAAAGTGTAGCGGTACGCCTTGCACAAGTCTAATCTATGTATCCCAGCATGCATCACTCATAACATGGCCGCTTACATGCCTGTATGTGAACTTGTGTTGCTACTAAATAAAGCTTGACTAGCGTTCAACATAACGGAGTCTACAACATTCTTTATGGTGTCAGTAAGTACTGGAACTGTTTCTTAATATATCATGGCCACTTTCGGCAATATTGGAGAGTTTTGTGAGAAGAAAGAGACATGGAAAATGTACACTGATCGTCTCGGCGAATATTTCACGGCGAACAATATCACTGACGCAACTCTGTCGTTGGTTCACAAACGTATAAGCTGATCAGCGATCTTCTTGCCCCTAAGAAACCAAACAAAGCTACATACCAAGAATTAGTGGATAGACTAGAGAAGCATTTCAAACCTACAAAGTCTAGCATCATTGCTCGCTTCCAATTCAACAGCCACTACCGACGGTCTGGTGAATCAATCGCCGAATATTTAGCAGCCTTACGTGCACTTGCAAGTGACTGTAGCTATGGTCAAAATCTTGATGAAATGCTGAGAGACCGGCTTGTTTGTGGTGTGCAGGATGAACGAATCCAGAAATCTCTGCTTGCTCAACCAGAGGACAAACTTGATCTCAAGCGCTCAGTGGAACTTGCACAATCAATGCAGCTCGCAGGTGACCAGGCCAAAATGCTGACGGCCTCTTCCAGCGCCATTGCAGAATCAAATAACAGCATCAACGCTTTTAAAAAGAAACAAGCCCAATGCTCCAACAAGTTGAACCAATGGCAAAAATCTGCACGCAGTAGACCTACACAGCAACAACAGCCCAGAACACCTTGTGGAAATTGCGGAACTTTTCACAAGTGGCGTGAATGTCCAGCGTATGGCAAGACTTGCCACAAATGTAACAAAAAGAATCACTACGCTGATTACTGCAGAAGCAGCCGCCGTGTCTACACAGTAAACCCCAATCCATACTCGGAGGAGGACGACCCTTTCGCAGAAGAGCAAGAATTATTCTACATTCGAGCTCTAGACAACACCAACCTGAACTTGAAGCACGATATACACGCTACGCTTGTGGTGAATAACACACATGTTCCTGTCCAACTTGATACTGGTGCACGTTGTAACGTCCTGCCCATTAAGGTTTACAATGTCATCGCACCACCCAAGTCCATTGATAATTCCAAGTCAACCACGCTTATTGCTTACAGAGGAAACAAGCTCCACACAGTTGGACTAGCTTCACTGCCGTGTCACATCGACTCATCACAGACTGACCACAAGATTGACTTTCACATTGTTGACGCGCAGGTGAAAGCTATACTCGGATTGACCGATTGCCTCCGCCTAGGCCTGTTGTCTGTTAATAACTCAGTCTACCGCGTCTCAACTGACACAACATCGACTCAAGTCTTGAAAGACTACGAAGACCTGTTTGACGGCTCCCTCGGGACACTACCAGTCATCTACACCATGACCATTGACCCTAATGCTACACCGGTTGTCCGTCCCCCACGTCGCATCCCGGCAGCGATGCAAGACAAGGTCAAGTCTGAACTCAATCGAATGACTACCCTCGGTGTGATCACTCCAGTCTCAGAACCGACAGACTGGGTTTCTTCTATGGTCGCAACCCATAAGAAAAATAGCGAAGAAATCCGCTTGTGCATCGACCCTCGCGACCTTAACCAAGCACTGAAGCGCCCACACCACCCTACGCGAACAGTAGAGGAAGTTGCCGCCAAGATGGATGGCGCCACTGTTTTCTCAGTGCTTGATGCTAAATGCTCCTTCTGGCAGATCCCCTTGGATTACCAATCATCATTGCTGACCACATTCAGCACGCCACACGGCAGGTATCGCTTTCTTCGCATGCCGTATGGTATTTGTTCTGCTTCTGATGTGTACCAGAGAACCTGGAGCAGTTATTTGCCGATCTGCCATGCTCCATCATCGTCAAAATCATCATCATCAAAATCTCAAAACTGTCCTCGATCGGATACGCAAAATCAACATGCGCCTCAACCCCAAGAAGTGCCGATTCGGTCTCACTCAAGTCTCGTATGTCGGTCACGTCTACACCGCCACTGGTCTTAAGCCTGACCCAGCCAAAGTCAGTGCTATCACCGACATGCCTCCACCTGACGACGTCACTGCCTTACAACGCTTCCTTGGCATGGTGACGTACCTAGCCAAGTTTGTACCCAATCTAAGCGACTTAGCAGCCCCACTACGCGAGCTCACACATACTGACGTCCATTGGTGTTGGTTAGACCAACATAATGCAGCATTTCTTGAGATAAAGGACAGAATCGCTAACGCGCCGACACTCAAATACTTTGATGTCTGCAAGCCAGTTACAGTGACCTGTGATGCCTCTAAGTTCGGCCTTGGTGCAGCCTGCCTACAAGAGGGTGCCCCTGTCGCGTATGCTTCGCGTACTATGACTGAAACTGAAAAACGCTACGCGCAGATTGAGAAAGAACTGCTTGCAGTTCTGTTTGCCTGCACCAAGTTCCACGACTACATATATGGAAAAGACATTGTAGTTGAAACGGATCACCAGCCACTGGTCACCATCGTCAAAAAGCCTCTGCTGAGTGCCCCTGCACGACTTCAACGCATGCTTCTCCAGTTGCAGAAGTATAACATCACCCTCGTGTACAAGAAAGGCAAAGAACTCTTTCTTGCTGACACTTTCTCTCGCGCACCCATGTCAACAACTGGTACTGGGAATCATGACCTGGAAGTAATGACCCTTCTGCCAATCTCTGATGCACGACTTGAACAGCTCAAAAAAGCAACTAACTGTGACTCCGCCATGCAAAAGCTCGCTGATATCATCAGTCGCGGATGGCCTTCACATATCAACAATGCCCCACCAGAGGTTCGCCCCTACTTCCCGTTCAGAGATGAACTGGTTCTTGAACGTGGCATCATCTTAAAGGGACATAAGGCCATTATTCCCAAGTCACTACGCGCAGAATACATCAAAATACTGCATGAAGGTCACCCAGGTATCGAGGCTACCAAACGCAGAGCCAGAGACGTAGTCTACTGGCCATCAATGTGCATGGATATCGAACAGTCCGTCTCTGGATGCACAGTTTGCAACGCTACCAAAGCCCACCAACAGAAAGAGCCACTGAAAAGCTACCCCCACCCAGCCTCCCATGGGAACTCATTGGAGTTGACCTATTCCACTGGAATGTCATGGATTACCTAGCCCTTGGCGACTCATATTCCGGCTGGTTTGACTTCGCTTCGCTTGACGACACATGTGCCTCTACAGTCATTGAGGTACTCAAGAGACAATTTTCCATCCATGGGATCCCCCGCATTGTTATCAGTGACAACGCATGACAGTTTGATTGCTTTGCCTTCAAACAGTTTGCACAGTCATGGGGTTTCCAGCATACAACCAGCAGTCCCCATTTCCCTCAGTCCAACGGCCTTGCAGAGAGCTCTGTCAAACGCGCCAAACAACTCCTCGAGAAGACAAAACGCGAAGGCTCAGACTTATACCGCAACCTGCTGAACATTCGCAACATCCCAACCAACCCTCAGCTTGGCTCACCTTCCCAACGTCTCATGTCACGGCGTCTTCGAACAACCATTCCCACCTCGACGCCCCTCCTTAAACCCACCATTTACACACGCGTCACTGCCCAGTTACGAAAGAGACGCCAGCAGCAGAAGTCCTCATTTGATAAATCTGCTAAACCCCTCCGACCACTGAAACCAGGGCAAGTCGTCCGTCTCCAATCACCCAAAGGACACGATCAGCTCGGAATTGTCCAAAAGCATTCCGGCAACCCCAGATCATACATCGTCAATGCCCAAGGCATACTCTGACTACCGCCGCAATCGGAGACACCTATTACTAGTCCCTGAACTACCTCCACAGCAAAAGCACTTACCTGACTTCTACCTACCTCCACAGGATCCACTGCCTCAGCCCGCCATCGCCCAAGCACCACCGCCACAGCCAGTCGTAACCCGTTCTGGTCGCATCTCCAAGCCAAATCCTAAATACACTTAACAGTTTTGTGTAACTGTTATAACCTTGCCCACACTGGATTTTGTACTGTTGATCCCACTTTTATGCTGATGACTCTGGACTATCCCTGACTATCGGACTCCTTGTAAATAGTTTGCCTATTTAACATGTGTTGTACACTTCAAAAATAAGGGCAGAATAATCCCTTGTACACGCATTGAGTACTAGACAGTCTATCTCAGTACTCCAGGCATTATATTTAGTTTTTTTGTCTTTTAACGCCTTATTGCTTGAACTTCCAGTTTGTTTCTCAGAGGAAAGGATAGTTAATTGTTTATCTTGCTACATTTACGCACCCAGTGTTTTTTTTAAATTTTAGATAGTGATCTTCAAATCAGTGAAACACTTAGACTCTAAATTACCAGACTTCAGTTTACAACTTCACTTAATAATAATAATAATAATGTATAGATTTATATAGCGCACGTATCCACCAACTAAGTGGCGCTCAAGGCGCATTATATTATTATCCCTGCTCATAAGGCTCATAAGGCTCATAAATCATTCCTGAAACCATCTCAGCTCCCTGGGGAGTATACAGCTCAATTGCTGCCATTTCTAGCGCATAGAGAGCAAACCATCTCTGCCTTCATAGGTACCCATTTAACCCCTGGGTGGAGAGAAGCAATTATGGTTAAGTGTCTTGCTCAAGGACACAGGTGTCACGGCTGGGGCTCGAACCCACACTCTGCTGCTGGCAACACCAGAACTTGAGTTCAGTGCGCTAGACCGCTCGGCCACGACAATCCACTTTACGTGCATTATACAACACACGGGACCTACGGCTTTACGTCCCATCCGAAGGACGAAGCAATTATGGTTAAGTACCTTGCTCAAGGATACAAGTGTCACGACCGGGGCTCGAACCCACACCCTGCTGCTGGCAACACCAGAACTTGAGTTCGGTGCGCTAGACCGCTCGGCCACGACACTTGATGAAACCAATGTTCATTTTATAAAGCAGATTGTTTTATTCAAAGTGTTAAAACAAAACCTAGAAGAGAGGATGTAGCGGTACGCCTTGCACAAGTCTAATCTATGTATCCCAGCATGCATCACTCATAACATGGCCGCTTACATGCCTGTATGTGAACTTGTGTTGCTACTAAATAAAGCTTGACTAGCGTTCAACATAACGGAGTCTACAACATTCTTTACAAAGTGTAAAAGACTGGGTTTACGACCATTATGTTCCAAACAAACTTCCAAACGATATACTGCCCTCTATTATTATTCATCCAATTGTCTGTCGTCATACCATTGTAATTTATTGTAAAAATGTCAATAACAGCCATCAGCTAGTAGTAACTACACTGTGTATACATGTAAAAAATTTACTGTTTTACCGTATCACTTAAAAACAAAGATTTTCTTTCTGTGTTAGAAAATTAGAGACCTTTGTTTTGTTTACAAACGTTGAACGATTTTGTATGGCCGTGTGTTTTCAAATTTATAAAATGTAAAAAAATGTAAAACTCTCCACGAGGCAATAACTGAAATCTGTTTTATTTCTAACATAAATGTAGATTTTAAACTTAAAATATCAATCAAGTCCGTAAATATTACTGTATCCAAATGTCAAGTACTTTTCATTCTTTGCATTGATACACAAATTAGTAGAAACTTGCTCAAACACATCATAATCATCAACGATTTCCATATTTCACGATATAAACTTTGAAACTTCGTTTCTGAGTATTTAAGTTAAATATTTCATGTCATCATGACGTCACAACACGTGTGCAACACTGAATTATTAGGACATAATTAACAACGATGCTATGGAAATGTGTTTTATTTTTTACATCAATATAGTGATTTATTTTCAAATAAAGAAAACCATTTTTAAATGCTTATGCACAAAAGGTCAATTACTTTACAATCTCTGATATTATACACATATTAAGAAACTGACTCAAATACATGAAGTGTTTTAAGCAATCAGAATAGTGTAACGGGAAACTTCACTCTAAACTTGGCATAGGAGCCAGGAGTAAGACGAATTCATTTCTGCACTGATTGTAAAGACCACTAAAGTTGTATAGCGCCCTCTATAGTTAGAATTGCTACCGCACAATGGTGAACATAAACTGAATGTGGGTCATTACGTATGTGAGCTTTAACCTCCGTTTTTGACTAGAAGACAAAATCAAACGGTTGTTATGTCCGTGTAAAGGTTTTAGCCAACTTATTGGTCTAGAAGATGCTGTACAAATTGTAGTGATAAGTACTTTTTTAAGATATGAATTTTTGAAATTTCCAACTTCCGGTTTGAACCGGAAGACAAAGTCAAATTGGGGTCATGTCTGTGCATTAATTGTTTAGTACTCCAAGACCTTTCATATGAGGTATAGATAGATTGGGAAAATCCATTGTATACTTCAGGAGTTATGATTTTTTTAATAGTGGAAATGGAATGGAAGAGGGGGCTTCACCGAGAGATGTCCACCTGGGCACCTGGAAAAAGATCAACATTGAATCTATTCCGACACAAAAAAAATGTATTGCTCTTAATTTATTTGCTTTAAATGATACGACATGAAAATCAAAATCTTGAGCCAATTATAAAGACAGGATAACGGAAACCCGCTGAAACTTTTACACGGACATGATGACACCAATAAATACGCCTTGTAGCGCCCTCTAGAAATGTCTTTTCAAACGCAGACTTTGACTGTCATTGGAATCTTGCGCTTAGAAGTATGCTTCCTAATAATCCTAATAAATTGGTTCCATTGGTTCCTTTTAATTTTTTTTCTTTCTATCACGTGTGAAATAAAACTGCATGATTGCTATACCAATAATGCTTACGCGTGGAAATGCTTAAGTGTAAAATGACTTGGACGGTAGTCGGCATTAGCAACAGGCCGAATTGCATCACGTCATACATTCATAGAGACAGTTATTGTTGTTTAAATCCCAGTCAAATTATCAGAACGAAAAGTGTTTATTTAATAATAAAAAGAAGAATGACATAAAGCCATAATTAAAAAGAAAATGACAATGATGAGGTAAGACATCCAAGGCAAATACAAGTATTCAACATTTTTTTAAATTCCTTTTCATTTATTTGCTTTACATGAGGTCCTTTAAACTTTTACAAAAAAATATTCTTAAGATCATTATCTATTAAGGACACTTCTGATAATTTGAGAAAATTGAATGTTTTTTTCTTGATAATTGAATGTTATTGTTCATGTTTAAACTTATACAAAAAAACTGTTCTTACGATATTACCTGATATTACCTTTACCTTTACCAAAAACTATTTTTATGATAATTATCTGTTAAGGACACTTCTGATAATAATGTCAGTAATTTAAAACCTGTCGAGTTATTATGTAAATGGTTGAAAATAACAAGGAAGATGAAAACAAAGTAAAAACATACACCAATATGTTGTTTTGGATGTCAGTTATTTTGAGTAATAAGTGTTCTTTTTTAATCATAAAACAAAGTTACGCTGATATTAATTTTAGTAATTTCTTGTATACAAATGTACATGTACTTGTGGCATTTTTAAAAAGGTATTATTTTCCAATCTCAGAAATTGAACCAAAGCAAGTACTAATGTTATTTTTTCATGATCATGAGGAAGTTTCATTGTGTCATATGACCTTCAAATCACATGTTCTGACCTTTACTTCCGGTCCAAACAGGAAGTCCAAAGTCAACACATTCTAATGCAAAATTGATATATTTTTGAATATGAATGGCCACCAGATTTGACCCCGTGTGATTTCTTTCGTTGGGGATGTTTGAAAAACATCTATAAAAGGTAATTTTTCTTATAATTTTAAGATTAAAATTAGTTGATACCTATACTTTTACAGTGTCACATAAAGTAGGTGATGTATGGTCCATGTATTTGTTTCTTCCCTGGCTACTTGTATTTCTCTTGTAGTGAGGAAGTTAATCACCTTAAAATGAGACATTTCACAAATTGATTGTTAGAAGTATGCCAGAAGTTCCAGAATGAGTGTTACCAGTACTGATGGGCTCATAATTATACTTTTGGCAATACATAGATCTGTGTTTTTATTGAAAGAGTAGGTGTAAACAAACATTTGAAATTGAAATTATTTATTTATTATCTTCCAGCGTAAGAAGAAACGAAAACCACCCACAGTACAACATGACTCACAAGATATGTGGTGAATAGAGGAACCCAATACACTAGAAGTTACCACTGCAGTGAAATATCCTGATGATGTGTCCATTATTCAGAAAGAACAGTCGTACTTTTAACAAAATGGTTAGAGCACAGACCATGCAGATTGGAAGATTTTAAGATTGTCAACACTCGGCATTGCACCTTTGGTAAAAATGATTCTGAGACACCCAAGCATATTATTTTGTAAATTTAATTTTGTTTAAAACGTGGCTTGAAATTTGAAATCTGGTGAAAAAGGTTTTCAGGCACTTTTGATTTTGAAGCAAGAGATTTATTTTCTTTTTATTATTTTATCAGCTTAATTGAATTTAATTTTGCAAATGGAATAATGTGTATAAATATTTAATCAAAAATCATCAATAAACTTCCACAATGATTGTTTAATAACCAAAAAAGAGTCTAGAAAAAAAGAGTCTAGAACAACAAAATGGTAAGTAATTTTTTCCCAAATTGTTAGGTGTTTATTTTAAAATATTGGCTTGGCAACAAAGGCATCCTTGCTAAGCATATACAAGGAACTTCGTGTCCACACAGTTTACGGTAATTTCACTATCGTTGTCCTTTATTTCAAGATGTTATTTTTGTACACAGTTTTGGAATTGTTAACGCTTGTTCTAAATCTAAGAGTGAATTCTAACAGATTGTTTTTTAAGTTGGCATTCATGACTTTAATTAACTCATCGTGAAGATTTTTTCTTTTTTCATTCGTTTATGGCCAATCAATTTCAGGGTAACAGTTTTCCAATGCTCCCTTGACAAAAAGTTTTCAGGCACTGAGTTAATTTAAATACAAAATCAATTAAATTTGACTTATTTATTTTAACTTATGTATTTTATTTCTTTTCTTTTTATTATTTTATCAACTTAATTAAATTTACTTTATGCAGATGGAATAATGTGTACAATTTTTAAACGAAAAGCATCAATAAATTTCCCACAATGATTGTTTAATAAACAATGTGGCAAAAAAGAGTCTAGAAAAACAAAATGGTTGGTAACTTTTTCCAAAATTGTTGGGCAAATTTCTAAATGGTCAGTGAATTTTCTTTCATTTTAATTTATGTAATAACCAAATGATATGTTTCATTATCATTAATAAATAAATAAATAAATAAAAAAGATTAAGGCCTAAATATTTTCAGCATTATTCTGGTACAGAACCTTAAAACATAACACATAGTTAGACCTTAACATGTAGTTGTATCCTAGGTTGTGACGTCATGGTTAAGGCATCAGATAACGAATTACACTAAATCAAAGTTTAATATTTCCAAAAATCATATCTTATGAACCACAAAAGATATTTACACAATCTTTGCATCATCTTACAGATCTTGAATTATGTGACATTTCGTACACAGATATGACCCCAATCAGACCTCTCTTTCCCGTCGAAACCGGATAGGGTATATGCCTTCAGTGGACGAAATTACTATTGACATGTGACCTTTAAAAAAAATGTGACTGATGACGTCTTCACCTGTCACAGTGCCCTCTTAATGGCAGGTTTAGAAACATAATAATCTCAAAAATCATAGGAAATTTGAATATGACTTCTGCGGATAAAGTGATAGTGACATCTTATTATTCTCCAAAAAATATGTTTGATATTAACATCATCAAAGTTCAGAGCGCCCCTTAGTGGCATTTTTAAAAAGGGATTATTTTCCAATCTCAGAAATTGAACCAAAGCAAGTACTAACGTTATTTTTTCATGATCATGAGGAAGTTTCGTTGTGGCATATATATGACCTTCAAATCCACCTGTTCTGACCTTTACTTCGGTCCAAAACAAGAAGTCCAAAGTCAACACATTCTAATGCAAAATTGATATTATTTTTGAATATGAAATTGATATTGTTATAATAAAAAACTTTATGAAACATGAGGGGGAGCACCTATTTTTAATAAATTTTCACAGATTTTCACATTTCACAATAATTTTCAGGAGATCTAATGTTAACGTGTTACAAGGTTGAAGTTAATGTTCATTATCAAATACCAATGATGAACATTTCATTTAGTTTTAATGGTTGTTTATTACAAAAAATTAAGGTTTAGTATAATATGTTATTATTTTTTGCTATAGCAGTACTGGCATTTCAGTCCAAGAGAAGGTGCGTATCTGATAACCAACTTTCCAATCCATGTCAGTTAAACAACATTTATTTAAATCTAAGCCCTTACTCCTCTTTTCAATCTTATTTTTTTTGTTAGAAAGAGGACAGAAACATCTTGCAACTTCACCTATGCAGAATTGATGCTGGGTGTGAGTTTCGACATAATGAAGCAGTAGTCGTCAGTCAATGAAATTGGTAATTTGGGCCCCTTATACTTTCATTGCTTGTTTGCCCCTCCCCTGCCCTAGTTCTTGGATTCTATAGTGCTGCAATGATAGACCAAAGAATTTTAGAAAACAAATGTGTTGGTTCATCACCAGTGGCAGTACATGCCATCACCAAGAACTTGGGAAGGAGGGGGCAGGCATTTTATTCCAAAATTACCGATTCCAATGACAACCCCTGAACGTCACCCATTCTGAACTGTCACTAAATCGTACATACAGAGCGTACATTTATTATAAATGCAGATTGTTTCTGTTTTCTTGTCAACAAAGGATCATGGTTGGGTTCATTTGTTACATGTGTAAGACCATTTACACCCATTTCTACATTGGTTACAAGTAGGTTAAACAGGTCAACAAAGTGGTTTCAATTGATTGTGGGAAGGAAATGTGGAACCACAAAAGTCAAGTCATGAAAACCCAACAGACAGTTAAAATAAACATGTATTTCAAGTTGTTTTATTAGCAATTTACAAGCACCCATGCAACTCTTGATTATTTCAATGTCTAAACATTTATGTACAAAATGGCATCTGATCTTTAGGTTGTAATTCTGTAGTATGGATGCAGCTACAGACATTTTGCCAATCATGTGTACAATCTTGAAAATGTAAAATCAATGTAGAATTTGTTTTCAAATGTTATACATTATTTTTTAATTATTTGCAGATTAGGTGAAAACAAAGACAATTTATAAGCATGTCACAATAAGGAGATGCTTGATTACAGTGTCACTATCATTATATTTTTGTTAGAAACTTAACCTGGAAAGTGAAGTATATTATAAATAAAGATCACTCTCAGTATATAAACATGCAGTCCATCAATTAAAATTAATTTGTGTACAAGGCTTAATACCAAGACATAAATACCAATGTTGGCTTCATTTAAATCTAGAATTGAAAGGTTTTTCCATAAACAAAATGAAAAGGGCGAGCAATCATCAGATTTGATCCAGTGGATATAATTACATTTAATTTTTGTTTGAATTGTTTACTTTTTGACAGCTCTTCTGCGGGTGGCAGGGGAAGATGGAAAGCACGGATGCAAGCTTTCTTCCAACTTTATCATGTAGTAGTTATAAGCTTGTTTTCTAATGAAAGGCTAATTAGCTGATATCCATACAAACTTTGGAGACTGCAGACATCAGCTATTTGACATAAGCTGTATTGTTTCTTCCTCACCCAACTACTATACGGCTGTGCTTTGAGTAGACTCTGTGGTACCTGATACATGAACATGGATGAAATGCACAATTATTAGCTAACTTTCTATTATGTTCCATGTAGGGAAAAATTAATCACAACATGGAAATTGAAATCTCAGGAGTGTAAAGACTCTTCTCTCACAGGCTAACTTTTCCTTGGCAAAGTTGGAAAAACAAGGAAAGGGGAAATATTTATATGCTCTTCCATGCTTCAGTGTCTTCAGTAACCCCCAGCTCCCCCAAACGTTTTAACCCACACTTCCTACTCTTTGAATTTGCAGCCAAGTTTAATCCAGTTACTATACATGTAGTCCCCTTCTACCCTAAATCAACTTTGTGACTTTATGCCCATAATAATGCTGAATAGGTTGATCTGGCTGCCCTACAACCCTGGCAAGCAAACTATTTCCATATGAGTGATTTTGATGTTGATTTATCATCTAGCATGGTTTTGAAAAGCATGTGTTGGGCTAAAGTGTCAATATTTAAAATAAAAACATAGTGTTCCAAGTCAACACTTGTTAATTTCTAATTTATTGCTTAAATCTCAACAGCCAATATCTCAAGAACTATAAATGACCTATTAGAAAACAAAAACGCAATTGAATTCCTTACATTAATAGCTTGTAATTCTTGTGAAATGAGTTACCATAAATGCTTTGCCAATGGTCCAATTAGTGGCACACGAAGTAACGATTTTACAAATGTTAAAAGGTCATATCTGATAGCTTCAATTTGATGTATAAGTTGACAAATTTGATATTTTTCATAATCATGAGGAGGTCCTATATGACCTTCAAACCACCTAATCTGATATTTAATTGATATGTCTTTTGAATATGAAATTGATATTGTTATTTTTAAAAGATGATAAACCCTTGCACAATATGATATTGACATCGTTGATAATTTGATTGAACCGGAAGTTGACTCGAACACCGTGTGTTTGTTCTAACAAACACTTAAGCTCTAGTTATAATCTAAAAAGTTGCTTGATCCCAATAAATTAATCTGACCCGCACACAAGGTGATTATAACAACCATTTCTGGGCTAATATTATTCATCTGGCATGCTGTAACGTCATTTGTACACTACAAATTAGGAAATAGATCACACCATAGAATGCACAAACAAATCTGAATGCATTTTTTTTTAATTTAAAGCCATCTTTAACGAGGGTAACCCATCCAGCACAGCTGATCATTTGGGGCCCTCATATTATATTTTTAAAAAATCAATATTATACAAAAATTATTACAGGAGGTACAGATGAATTAATAATAATGATAAAACAGTCTTAACGGACAATTACATACGAAATAAAACGTAAAGGACTAAATTGCACAAATAGACCCCCCTCCCAGTCTACCATACTGATTAAAGATAGGACTAAAAGGGAAGATTAAAAATGGAGCAAAAAACTATTTAAAAAAAAAAAAAATGAAACAACACAATTTAGAAATACGAGCGCCCCCCATCCTCCCCCAATAAAAACCATCAAAGCAAATTAATTATCAATTGTATACCAACATCTCGGGCAAAACACAAGGTAATCTTTGACATAATAATAATAATATTACTTCAAACCGTGCCTTCCTTCCAGCAAACGCCTGAATGAAGAATAAGAGTTTGAACGAGTGAAATTAAAAGGGACGCCATTTAAAAAGAAGGAGCTCTGTAACTAAAACTGTTTTAAAGATTTCACATTTAGGTTTAGAATAATAAAATTACCATGTGCATTTTCATTATTTTTTGTAAATAACACAACAAAATTAGCTGAAACTTTTACGTTGGTTTCTATTTCATATTGTATCTCTAGCATTTACAGACATTTTACCAATAGTGAATGGTTCTTTAAAGGAAAGTAATACCTGTGGGAACTGATTAAGTTGCACTTAGTGTGTTTTATAATTGGAATAAGCACTTTAGGGGGTATAAAACAGGAATTCTAATCATCTCATTGCATCTCATACCCATCCGACTTGTACATTACCTTTGCAAACTCTTACACTAAATTGTACCCTCACCAACTTAATGACAACTTGAACTTGTGCCAACTTGTACTTGTGCCAACTCAAACCTTTGCCTTAAAGATGTATCATTTTTCAGGAAGACAAATACTTTTAAATTACATATTTCACACAAACAAATATGAGGCGCATAGTTTTACAGTCAAAATTTATTTATGATGGCCCTATGAAAGACCTTCAAAATCTGGTGTGAGCTATCCCTGTGAATCTAGGCCAAATGTTGGAGAGGTGGACTTGCCAGCGAGAAGCACAAAGCCATTCATGGCAGCTGAACCTGGGCCCGCTTAAGGACCCTGAAATGTTTTGATTCTAGTTCCTTTAGTGCAATATCTGTATTTTCAGGAACAAGTTCCAAGGTATTGTAGTTCATGATGCTGTTGTCAGTTACCTTTTAATTTTCAAACTCAACCAACAATGATTGCTTTTTGGATTGATTGATATATTCCTATAAAAACAAAATGTTTTTGAGGGGTATATACCTTTGGTGGAAAAAGTTTGGAGGGCCATAGCCTCTTTTTCCCCCTCCCCTTCCCCTCCCCGATCCACCAGTGACTCTGATGAACAGTTTGTAGTTTAACTCTTTCCTGCCTGCGCGCCGATATAACAGCTCACGCACGCCCCGTAATTTGACGCGCGCCAATTTATCGGCTTATCATGACATACCTGACAACAGGTCTTGTTTTGACTTATTTTGACAACAGAATGCACAACTAACCAATAAGAATTCGAGGTCATGCACTCCTAATGCAAATTAGCTAATAAATATTGTTTATTGACAACGGCACAGACGAAATACTACTCCGATTCTGTTGTATAATGCACGTAAAGTGGATTGTCGTGCGGTCTAGCGCACTGAACTCAAGTTCTGGTGTTGCCAGCAGCAGAGTGTGGGTTCGAGCCCCGGCCGTGACACCTGTGTCCTTGAGCAAGACACTTAACCATGGTTGCTTCTCTCCACCCAGGGTTAAATGGGTACCTGTGAAGGCAGAGATGGTTTGCTCTATATGCGCTAGAAATGGCAGCAATTTGAGCTGTATACTCCCCAGGGAGCTGAGATGGTTTCAGGAATGATTTATGAGCCTTATGAGCCTTATGAGCAGGGATAATAATATAATGCGCCTTGAGCGCCATGATTAAGCGGTGGATACGTGCGCTATATAAATCTATACATTATTATTATTATTATTATTGAATCTAAGGTCGTATGTTTTGATTGCGGTAGCGGTATAGCGATAGGCCTATACATGTACTATACATGGCACCATGGTGCGACCGTGACAGCAAGCAATGTCCCAGGCAAATTGTGCTCATAGGAACAGCAATTGGGCAAGTAACAACAGCAAAATTTTAACAGATGTTACAAATGATAATAATGATTCTACCAGCTGTCTAAATATTAACAAATTATTAATAATTTCCATACTAGACCTTGATTGTTTACATTACATAACAGAAACAATATACAAATATGTTGTATCAAGGTTGTAAATTATGATTTATGTAAACAGGGATTACAAAGCATTATGGGTAATATTATTATGCCCTGACATATTCTGACATACATGTAAACCACTATTGTTTATCATACAATGCATAATTTGGCTTTCAACCAATAACTTAATAATAGATTTATAGATTATTGTGGGAACGATAACACTATGAATAACTTTACCCTGAAAATCCGTTTTGCCATGAAATAACAGTTCACCGTAATTTTACGGCAAGTTCATGGTGTCTCTTCCTCTCAGATATTGGCGATAATGTTTACATTGATTTCAGGGCAAATTCACGGCGCTCTCAAGAATGAGCTGCCCCAAAACTGCCACAAAGGAGTTCATGGTGTTTTCACGGCGAAGGAATCCCAACAGTATTTCATGGCGTTTTCACGGTGTTGTGTCATCATGAAATTGCTGTGAACTATTTATTTCACGGTAAAACAGATTTTCAGGGCATTTTTCAGGGTGAAGTTATTCATAGTGTAAACATAAGTTTATATTTGGATGGCTGCAATGAATTATGGGTAATCCCAAGATGATCCCCATCTCGATATTCACACTGACCCAGTGAGTCATAACCTTTATTTTGATACCTTACTCTCTGCAATTGGCAAAAGATAAACAAAAATATTCATTATTTCCACACTTGACCTTGATTGTTTACCGTATCAAATTACAGTAATAAAAACAATTCTGTCCATACACATGACATAATTCCTTCCGGGTAGAAAGAGTTAAATCAAATTGCCACTAATAAAGGGAATAAAAGTTTGTCACACGGTCTTTATCCTGCAAAAGGAAGTTGAACATTGAACTGTTATTTCAATATCCAGTGCCATTTGTGTTGACAACAAAGCAGAAATGATCTGACAAATCCAATGAGAATTAATGATATTCCAACTTGGCCTGTGAGTTCGTGTCCATGATTACAAACTCAGATTGGTTCATTCCCATGCAAACTTGCATGCATGCTTGCATGCTTGCTGGTTATTATTATCACCGACAATAACTGACAGCTGGTCTTGACTGACTGTTAATAGACCCTATCGTGATCATGTTTCGTCGAATGAATAATGACTTGATATTTTGTTATTTTTGTTTTTCTTTTACAGGTGAACTTGTGGATTTCACATGCTTTTAATTTTCGCCCAGTTCTTGCCAGTTCTAATAAAGATCAATTTATTGGTGGCTACATAGGAAACGAGACATAAGAAATGCTGAGGTTACATTTGGTCGGGAAGTAAGAACAGGCCCAGGTGGTATTTCTGGTTTGCCGTCATGCACATCCTGTGTGCCTTCTATATCATATATAATACTAGATACCATTATGTAAGACGATATATGAGGTGTCCCAGTGGTGGATGTTCTTGTAGTGGCAGTACTGATTCATCTTGTCTGTATAGAATTGGTGTCTTCTACTGTGAGATAAATACAGGAGCAATGATCGAAAGAATAACAACAATAACTTTGAATGACAATGGTAAGCATGTCTGAACTAACCCCCTCCCAAACACTGCAAAAAAAAAAAAAAAAAATCAGTCAATTTATGTAACATTTCTGACACACAACTAATCAGAATCTAATCAGTATCCACGGCTGTCATAAAGATGACACTCAAATGACACCCAAAAGACAAAGGAACAAACGGACAATACATATTTCAACAAAACAAATTCCCTTTTTAAATATATATTATTTTCTGTATGACAAATTCTGGGGGAGGGGGAGGGGTCTGATCCTGGACCATCACCCCTGGTTAAAGTATATCTCCCCTTAAACACACCCAGATTTAAACCCATGGATGAGAGCTTTTATAAGCTTAAAATGTTTTGCTACTTGAGAACAGGGTTTTATAAGTATAATTTTCTACAAAATGTTTGTCATTATACATGTAGAATGGGGCTGTTACATGTGAACAGGCCTCCGGCAAAATCTATAATACCTATAAAACCTATATTTTTGATCTCCTACAACATTTGCAACTTCCTCATAAAATCCTCATGGCTTTGAAGAAAAATTACTTCCTAAGTATAAAGAGATGAAGCCAAAACAGTAGCCAAACTGTAACATGTGTACCGCTCTTATATTTCTGCCAATATTTTGCTTAAAAAACCTATACATGTATTTGGTAAGATTAAGGCACTGGGAGGCCTGTTATAAGCCTAATAAACTGTTTGTCCATTTACTAAGGGATAGGGCATAATACATCCCAGTTAGACCCTAAGTAAGGTTACCAGCCTTCTGTTGTGTGGTGATATAATAATATAATAGTTTGTGCAACATTAGGCCAATACTGTTCACTGATGTAGTGAAGTACTTAAATTCATGTAAATACAGTTAATTAAAGGAAGGTACATGTGTACAACATTGCTATTTAGTAATGTATGCTCATTTCAAAAACTAACCTGTGAAAATTTCATCACAATTGAAGCTCACGTTTAAAAAAAAAAGTCTGGTGCAGGTTTTGATGTTTTACAAAATCCAGCAATCCAACAACTTTTGTGTCTACATTAACAATCCTCCCCTGTGCTTGTACTAACTGATTCAGTTCAGAAGCACACCTCCTCTTCCCCTGCCACTGTAAGGATCCCAGTTCACAATTCCCACCTGCTCAACAATGCACTAATTGTTTTAGTGCAAATCCGCCTCAACAATCTACTTAAGTAGCAGGGTCTCCCAAGTGCGGCATTCTCCTGGTATGATCAGAGCATACTGATGGAAACATCGAAGTTGTAGCCACCAGTTCTTTTCAGGACTATTACTACTCAAAGAGAATTTTCACATAGTGTCCTGCAAAAGTCTTTACTTATCGTTTTCACCATGCAAAGCAACAAATTTCACTAAATTAGCTTAATCTGTTTTTTCTCAAGATAAAAATCACTTCAGGCAGAATATTCCCTCACGGTGATTGATACTTGTACAAGCGTTGCACATCCTTGTTGGTATTCCTTTTTGCTTTCAGGGAAGTTGGATCTACACGTAAATAGTTGTGGATGAAATTGAAATTACAACAAAAAACATGTATTATCTTTTGAACCAAAGTAGGACTGTCTGTAACTATTCAAATAGATATGCCTGTCCGGAGATTTGTGGTTTGCATTAGGAATCATTCATCTTGTATGCAGCACTGCAATAGGCAATTAACAGTTAGGGTTGTGCATTCTGGCAGTAGGAAAAGCGAATAAAGTAATAAAAATGCTCTCAAATAGATAGTGCAATAATTTCAATTTGCAAATGATAACCTTTTCTTGTTTATTTTTTAATTTATTTAAACCTCTTTGTGTTTTGTTTTGTTTCAATTCACAGCGGTTATTCTCCCAGAGCGACAGACAATCACAGTCAGTGTAGGGATTCAGTTTCCTACAGGTTACATTCCATCAACAGTACCCTCAGGCCTGCGATGGAGAAAATCCACAACAAAGAAAAGTGATTGGGATGGTAACCAGACACCATATATAAGACAGGTTACTCCAGCGGATGCAGGAGTATATATTATGAAGCGGCCTGAGGAGGGAGTGCATGCTATCTTACGACTTATTGTTAGAAAGTAATTTGTTTTGTTTTTTTACTCTTGATAATTTCAATTTTTGTTCAGAATGTATCACCTGTGTTACTTGTAATTTCAATTTACCTTGTTAATAAAAGGAAAGCAAATACAAAAGCATGCTTTGACAGTATATTCAAGTTTTGTACATTTAAATGGTATTGTTCACGGCTATCAGTTATGTTGCATGTATCCGAAAGTTTATGCTATTCCTTATTGGTGATGTAGTATTAATTTAAAACACATGTGTCGGTCCACCAGACATATTCAAGTCCTCATACATTGAGATTGATGAGTCCTTAATGTGGGTTTTAGTCTAAGTCTAGTCATGAAACTTGGGTCCGAGACTTGCAACAGAAGGTACATGGCTGATCTTTTAGTTTACTTTGGCTGTAGAACAAAAGTATGACAAGTAAGACTAATTGCGGTGACACCATGTGGAATCTCAATTGAGTAGTAATTAGTTCTGAAAAGAACTGGAGGTACAACTCCACGTTTCGATCAGTATGCTCCGGTCGTCCTCAGAGCATACTGATCGGAAACTGATAAAGAGATGTACCTCCAGTTCTTTCAAGGCTAATACTACTAAGTAGCGAATCACCACAATTAATCTTATCATCACCATGCTGGCTACAAGTTTTACCTAAATATGACAAGTTAACATAATATTATCACCATCTGTCAGTTGCAACTTAGGCCAAAAAAGAGTCTCCGGTTTCTGGTCATTGGTTGGCTTCAACAATGGTGCGGTGATGCGGCTTTCCAGTCATCTTTTCTTTTTGCCATCAGGGAAATACGCCATACATTGTATGCGCGAAGGACCAAATTTCCCATATACAAAGTATGGTGACTAAGAAACCTCACAAATTGGGCAAACATTCATATCCCTATGTGAAAAAAGTTGTTTAAAGCACAGTGCAGCAGAATTCGAATTGATCTAGCAATTTTTGCTGCAATTGGACTGCGTTTCATAAAAAGAAAAACTAAAAATGCTGACACGTGGGTCTGAGGTGACGCACGCGGAGACCAGAAACTGGTCAAAACTGTTTGGCCTTAGTAACAAAATATATTTGAACTTGCACAATCCTGTTCGTAAGTTGATACGTAATACATAAGCATTGGTAGTACCAGCATTCTTTTTGGAATTTCCTGTTCAAAAGGTTGGCAAACCGTTGTGTGTAATTATAACCTGTCATAAATCCTATAACAATTGGTCACTGCATTTCCATTGGCCATCTGATTATTGTTGCAGCCAGCATGTGCGGGTGGAATTACGTCACATACATACATATATATATATATATATATATATATATATATATATATATATATACTTGTAGTAAAACTAGTGGAACGCTGGTAGCTCTAACTCCGGGGTTTCACGCGTTATGCGATCATCAGACAACTGATCAGTTGCCTGATGATCGCATAACGTGAAACTCGAGTTAACCAGCGTTCCACTAACAATATGCTCTGTCTATGTGGCATTGAGCACTCTACTTCAAGATAGAGCCGCTACATTTATATATATATAGCGGGGTCATATATATATATATATATATATATATATATATATATATATATATATATATATATATATGATCCCCCGCTACTATAAATACCTGGGTTGTTTTACATCTGACCAGGGCTTGATCCTAGCTACTCAGCGAATATGGTTTGGACTCTGACCTGTTATAGAGCAATAGAAAATTGGCATAAGTGGACCACCCACCAACATAGGGGCTGGTTAGCTCAGTTGGTGAAGCGCTCGTACGCGGTAATCGAGAGGTCGCGGGTTCGAGTTCGGCATCAGCCAGTACCTTTGCTCGCGAACCGTTCATATGTGTGTGTGTGTGTGTGTGTGTGTGCGTGTGTGAGCGCATTCAGAGCAGGGGACGTACCATAACAAAAGGGACAATGGTCCCCGGTTGCTCTCACAATGAGTAATCCGTCCCCGTATTTACCGGACAAAGATTTGACAAAGGAAGTCCCCAGATGCCGGTGTTTACACGTGTGTGCGTGTGTGTGTGTGACAGTGTGTGTGTGTAACGGTATTACAAGCAAAGTGAGGACAGCAGAACAAAAGAAACACAAAGGAACAATACTGTCCTCATGGGAAGTCTTTGTGCTGGTGTCCTCAGATTTTTGCGGTAGCTTAGTCTATGGGAGGAAATGTTATATTAAGGGAAGAAAGGAAAGTCACTCTCACGTTGATGGTAATGCACAAATATGTGTATGTGTGTATGTGTGTATGTGTGTAAGGGTGTATGTATGTATGTGTGTGTGTGTGTGTATGTGTGTATGTGTGTAACGGTATTACAAAGCAAAGTGAGGACAACAGAACAAAAGCACAAAGGGAACAATGCTGTCCTCACATTGGAAGTCTTTTGTGTTTGGTGTCCTCACATTTTTTGCGATGTAGGCTATGGGAGGAAATGTTATATTAAGGGAAGAAAGAAAGTCCTCCCGTTGATGGTAATGCACAAATATGTGTGTGTGTGTATGTATGTATGTATGTATGTATGTTCATTCAAGGAGTTTTTGAAAGATGTACCACTCTGGCTCATATTAAACAAATCTCTTTTGTGCATCAATAGTTATAGGGGGCTCTTAGCAAATATTATTAATTGAGATATTATGTCAAAAGGAAACCTAAATAAAATCCATTTATTACCAAAATCTAAATGGGGAATATATTTGCTTAGAGCACCTCTTTAACCATAACCCTAATCATGTTCAATGCAACAAGATGCCTTAAATGTAACAAGTTGTTACATCTTGTTGCCCTCAACTGAAGAACAAAAGAACCATTGTTCTAGCGGATGAATCTTGTTTGAATTGAGCAGCTCTGCTACTTTTCTGTTGTTTCGTTCTGTTGCATTCAGCAGGGGTACCTTCAGAGAGGGTTAGGGTTAGTATACTGAATTACATTTTTGCACTGATGTGGTGATATGCATGCATACCTTTTGCCTCTGATAACATTTTATAGTAGATCAGGATATCATGAAATCACTTGTTTAATCAAATTATGTTGTGTTGTTTTTTGCTTAGATTGTCCAGTAATAAGTGGGGACTCTCCAACGATTGTCAGAACACATGCCCAGTGTGTTATAATGGCAGGGTAATTTGCAATGACAAGTCTGGGCTCTGTGTTTGGCTTCCACCAGGCTTCCAGTGGTTTCAAACTGTCATATTGGTAAGTTCTCAAAAATGGATTTAGTGTCCAGTTTCTGAAATGGCTCATTATCAAAACAAAGCGACATATTAACATGTTGAAAAACAAATCGAGATGGGCATTTATGAATGGGAATAAATGTTTAAATCCAAAGTTCTATGACCCTTGTGCATTGTAAGTTTTTTGTATTCCCTTATTATACACATCCCTCTCATCCTTGGAATGAAAGACACCCAGTATCGCCCTTTGTACATTTTGGCTTTCAGAATGTATAAAGGAATTTCTACAACTTCCATTAGTAATGTTGATATAAATTATGAAGAAAAAGGGTGTGAAAAAGAATTCATTTGTAAAAAATAACAACCATTTAGACAAAAAGTTGCCATCAGGTTTCTCTATTGGTGAAAGAGGTTAAGACATCTGCACTAGTGAGCAGTGAGGTTTAATTATAGCTTTGTTGTCGATTAAGGGAAAAATATATAAATTATGATTTGTATCTCAATTTGCAGCCAAAGGAAGAAATAGGTGGGGTCTGGGTGGATCACTTGTTTGTACAAATAGTCGAATCATCGCCATGGTGAAGCCTGCATGAATTACTCTTTGCCTTCAAGACCCGTTTTGGCTGCATGCATGTGTTGCAGGGTACTGGGGAATCCGCTGCAATGAGGGTGAGATAAATTGATTATCTGCCAGTTAGTTTGCACAAACTTCTTCCATCGCGGTTTCTCCATTGGCCATTAGCTGAATCTCCACTTGGGAGAATCCCTTTCTACAGTATATAAACACACCAAAAAGAAAAGAATATAAAGTATTATTCAAATATGTAGCATGGCTTTTGTATCCCTCTTGCATTTGATAATTACTGTTTTGGGTAATTCTGTACCAATTCACCTGGGGATTGACAGTGACCGTCTCAGAATTCTTTTTCAACAAAATCCTCTTGGGATGGGAATATGGGATGGCAGGGATGGGATATATGGGTCCAGAGGGTGAAAATGTCCAATTTAGTTTTTGGGGATGTACAAATGTAGGTTTTTGAGGACCTGTTATATAAAAAGTAAATGTTGCATGCCACTACTTTGACAATAGATTCTGATAATTTTGGAAAGTTGCCAGTCATAAATATCAATTTTCAGGGGAATATCTTTTCTGGAATTTAAGATATAGGCCTCTGAAATTGCTATAAACTCACCTAACCCAATATAGGGGGTGAAAAAAGAGGGCAGGGGTTAAAATGTTTAAGTGGTCATAAGAACCACAAGGATTTGGCAGTCAACATTTTGTGGGTGTTCAAATTATCGAAAATCTGGAGTCGAGGAGTTTGTCACTCGTCAAATTTTCAAAATTTCAGGTGAGTTGGCACGGAATGACCCACTTTTAGTATTTTTTATCAATATTTTTTCAAGGAAGTGCTTACTGCACCACTCTTGTCTGCATTTTAAGCCATTTTTAAATGTTGTTTTTTTTGAGGGTGCTTTGTAACACCGTGTGACGTGCATTCTTGCATGTTTGTGAGAGGTAATGTAAGAGATTAATCAAGTAGTAAGAGTTGTGTGTATGATCAAGCCTCAAACAATATCACGATGATATCATAATGATACGATACTCAACAAATTATTGGCTAAATCGGTGAAGTTTTGAAGATATCACCATAGTGACAATATTCCAAAACATATCACCGATATCAAATAAATATCACCCTTCAAAATTAAAAATAGTTTGTTTATTAAGTAATGGCTGTGCCAGGTATCTGGGTACCGGACAGATACCCGACTAAAACTGTTATTACCTATGGTTCCATTTTGTGTTTCCATTTACCCGTAAAAACGACTTTTGAAGAATTTGACTGAACATTTCAAAGCCAAAACAAAATGGAAGTCGCCATTTTTTTGTTAACATTTTTGTGTGGATAATGGGGATGCTACGAGTCATTTTAATAATATAGAGGCGGGAAATTGTACAGTAAGTCCACAATAACTCTTATAAAACAATAGAATATTCTGTTCATATTAGTTATTTTACACATTTGAGAGTATTTTTATGTATTTACAAAATTGTTTAGGTAGACTTGGGCATGATATTGATTTTTTCATCCACACGATATATCGTCGAAACATATATATATCGCGAATTTTCGATAATATCGCGATTTCTTTTTCCACACATGGGTGCTTTCGAGCCGATAATAGCAGGAATGTACCCATAATATCGTGTCACAATAATTGCCAGTGCTTACCTGAGAGAGACACGTGGAATCACGCCGTTCACGAGTGCACCATGGCCATTGGCGAAATTGTCGTTTGTGTAATAATTATGTGGGACGGTTACTGCACCGTCGTGCGTCCCAATGAAATCATCAGCCCAAGTTCACGTGACTCGCGTTCCACTTGACTATGTCATGAAGTATAAACACGTGACTGGGTTTATTCGTGCATAGTCTATAGTGAGGGCGCTGCACCGCAACGACCACCCAGTGTACGCAAGCTCCAGAGAATTGATTTTATTTTTGTGATTTTATCGTTGTTTACCTGACGTTTTAACTTTAAAACTGGACTTTAACTGATGTACGATGGCGCCTTGGAACAACTTCTGCGGCAGCGATATTTGTCGTGTTCGTGTCTATTTTCGTACAATTCTTATGAGGAGTTTTGGTGAGCAAACTGAGTCGAGTACATTTGCATACTGGAGTGGCATATACAACGCTCACGTATTGTGTATGAACGCAGTGAGCTGTTAAATCTACGCGAGTCGCCAGCAGTCATTGCCCCACACCCAATTTGACATTCCTGAAGACTTGCGTTAAAATCACGGAAACGGGGCAAGCAAAGGTGGATTGAAAGTTCGCAACTTCAAACAACGCAGAGATTTAACCCACCATTGCCTACTGTCATCACAGAGCTAACGCCCGATCATTGTGCAATAAACTGAATGAACTAGCTGGTAATGTTGAAATACCTGTATGAGTACAGAGACTGCAGTATAATGTGTTTCAGTGAGACATGGTTTTGCAGGATACACACAACCATTAGCGCTTACAGATATTGATGGGTTTGCTTGTGAACGCCTGGACAGGAAACCATGAATCGGGGAAAACTTCGGGAGGTAGAGTCTGTATTTATATTAACCAAAAATGGTGTGCAACAATATTTATGTGTCATGAACGCCATTGCTCACCTGACATTGAGCGTTTTGACGGTTGTTATAAGCCATACTATCTTCAGAGAGAATTTCCACAGTTGTTCGTAACCACTGTTTATATCCTGCACTACGAGCAGATGTTAATAATGCAGCCTCTGTAATCTTGCCAGGAACTGACCAAAGTCTGGAAAGGCAATCCCTCAGATGCAGTTAAATTAATCATGGGTAACTTTAATTAGCTGCAGTCTTGATGCAGTGTTGCCCCCATTATTACCAGTACGTGAACACGCATTCCAACGAGGAAGGACAAACATACCTTGATAAATGTTATGGTAATATCCCTCATGCTTACTCAGGCTTTTGAAAGGCACCGCTTGGAATGTCGGATCATGACATTATTCACCTGCTTCCGAAATATAAACAGAAACTCAAGCAATCCAAACCTATCACCAAGACTGTTAGGAAACTAGAACAACACTTCAGTTGAAGCTCTACCAAACTGTTTTGAAACCACAAACTGGGATGTTCTCATGGATCCTGATTCCGTGATAAATCCATAACAGAGTGTCATCACCGACTACATACACTTTTGTGAATATCTTATTATACCTGAGACTCAACTAATTAATTCTCGAATAACAAACCATGGTTAAATAAGGAGCTGAGGTGTTTAGTCAGACAAAAACAGACAGTTCACAAAATGGAAATCTTGAGGAAAAGAAACGCAAACTACAGAAAGAAATAAAACTCTTATTCGTCGCTGCAAGAAGCAGTATGGACAGAAATTGAGGAAAAATTTAAGAGTAACAATCCTAAAGCTGCGTGGAATGCCTTGAAGGACATCTGCGGGATACAAATCAGCGAGAAACAAATTGATTTTTGCCATTTGGTGACCTGTAAGGAATTCGTAGAAGAGTTGAACCAGTTTTACAGGCGCTTTTGGTCTGGATGGTCAACATCGCCAACCTCTGCACACGAACGATTGTGTGCGCATCTGGTGTCAAGTTTAACAGACGGTAATAAACTTCAACTCTCAATCGGAATGTTGAAAAATCTCTCAAGGCCATTAAAATAAACAAATCAGCTGGTCCTGATGGGATTTCGGGAAGGCTCCTGAAATCTTGTTGTAAAGAGCTTGCAGGGGAGTGTTCCGACACCTGTTCCAGTGGTCATTGAACAGTCACACTGTACCAAGTTTATGGAAAAAATCATCTATCATCGTCCCTGTTCCTAAGAAAACCAACCCAGCAGTTCTCAACGACTACAGATATTATATTAACGGCCATAGTGATGAAGTGTTTCAAGAAACAATTGTTGGGAACATTCCTGACTGCAGAAACACTCAATTTCGCAGAATCCTTTTCGGTTTGCGCCTGGAAACAAAACATTAGGGGTAGTGGATGCCATGATCACCTTTTTGCATAATATTTATGGGATCATCTTGATAAACCAGGAAATTATGTTCAATTATATTTTTGATTTTTCATCTGCTTTTACAAGACTATTAAACTGTATGCTCTCCTCAACAAAGTGCAGAACATTAACCCTATATCTTGCACTCTGGATTAATGATTTTCTGTTACAAAGATCCTAAAGGGTTGGGTCTGATAATGTAATGTCAGATGTTGCCCTTATCAGCACTGGGAGTACCCTCAGAGTGTGTTTTGTCACCTTTATTGTTTTCTTTGTACACTAGTGATTTTCGTCCTGAAAAGCAGAGCATGTGTTATGACAAAATAACTGATGACACCGCCTTATCTGGACTGATTACTAATAATTCTGGAGTATAGGTGTGAAATTATTAAATTTGTGGAGTGGTGCAATATAAGTCATCTGATTTTAAACGTATGAAAACAAAAGTATGATTTTGATTTCCGGAAGAAGTTAAAAATATGAAGAACCAGTTGAAATTGATAACACTGGATGTTGAGGTTGTTCAAGAGTTTAAATACTTGGGAACAGTTGTGGATGATAAATTAAATTGGAATGTTAATACAACTAGGATCGAGAAAAAGCAAATCAACGGCTTTACTTTTTTAAGGAAACTGAAATATTTTAATGTGGATTTAATCGATTTTTAAATCTGTTTTGGCAGAGCAGCATCCAGTCAGACTGTGATTTGTTGTTGTGGCTATCTTGGTTCAACTCACTTACATTGTAGCAGTCGTAAAAAAAACTCCAACGCGACTGACAAGCAAGCTATGAAGATAATTGGCGCTGATGTTGACAATATTCAACAAATTGCAGAGAATCACCTTATCACCAAATTTAATGGCATTCTATGCTTTCGATACAACCGCATCCTCTTAATCCTCTTCATTATTTGCAATCGGGATCTGTCCAGTACGTCAATCTCAGTCTGAAACCAACAGGTTTTAAATGTCTCATTTTACCATGGGCCATTCAGATTTTAACTCAACCTTCACCAGATAGTTGTATCCTCCTTTCCTTTACTGTGCTTTTAACCCAACCTTCCCCCTCCCCATATCCTGCCCTGCCTTACCCGTTTCCTTTTCCCTCATTTCCTTCCTCTTAGTCACCCCATTGCCCTGAATCCCTATTGTTTCCTTGGTTTTATGGATTGTTTTGTAAGTAAATAATTTGTTTTTTCATTTTGATCTTTTTTAAATGTGTGTTGTATTTTTAAATCGGTGTACACTGGGAAATCAATTTTCATGTGATGTTTTGCATGACAATAAATAAAATCTTGAGATCTTGAATCTTGAATCTATTACCATGGAGAATAAAACCATGCGATTGTGACACGTCATTTGCACTTTGAATAATGTGACCGTCACTTGGTTTATCAAGAATAGCGTATGTGTTTTGTCATAGACCCAAGAGTCCCAGTATGGTATAATAGAATAGTGTCCTAATTCCCCAACTTTGATCAAGACGCTGTCGATCCAAGCTTGACTGATTTCCATGATAGTCGAGCACAGCACCTGCAATTACTGCAAATGTTATTATGTTGTCGATTTTTTAAGGTAACGCCCATATTCATATATTTAAATATGCATGTTCCTAATGTACTGCACGTGGTGCGCCAGCCAGAAGTCACAGACCACCATGGATGAACAGTGAGGGCGTAAACATTATGGTACACATTGTTGGATCCAAATACACCAATCAATCCCCAACACTTAATCTGTCTTAATATATTTTTGAGTGGCGGTGGATTTTAAGCAACACCCTGTCCTTGAAGCGGCACCGTTGTGATATGATAGTCGGCTTACTACACAAGTAGTTCGATTTTGTTTCTCACTTCGAAAGCTGAAAAAGCTTCCTAAGTATTTTCCTGTATAGAATTTCTAATCTGACTGACAATCAAAGAAATTTTTTAATGCGTGATATATTTTTTTCTTCGGATAGATTTTTTTTCATCGCGATATTTTTTTTTTCATCGCGATTTGCCGATATGGTCGATAATTTGAAAAGTTCTCTATACCATAATCGAATAAAAATAATATCGCGATATTCGATATTAACGTGTCATCGCCCAAGCCTATTGTTTACGGGCAATTGAGGTATCCGAAGATTTCCATTTTTGAATCCGGTTCCCAAAATAACCAAAAACATTGACCTTGTTGTTTATAACGATACAATTATCACATCAAAATTTCATGTCAAGATAAAACTTTGACAGCTTTGCATGGTGAGGATGATAAGTAAGACCATGTGGAATCTCCAATTGAGTAGTAATTAGTTCTGAAAAGAACTGGAGGTACAACTCGACGTTTCGATCAGTGTGCTCTGATCGTCCTCGGGAAAATGCCGGACTCTGGAAATGCTGCTGCTTAAGTAGACTGCTGGAGGGATCATCCCATGAATGGATGCTGGAGGGATTGGTTCATTGAGGCGCGCAGGCGGGAACCAAGTTGAGACTAGGATCCTAGGGTAGAAGGAGAGGAGTGTGCTCACTAAACTGAATCAGTTGTTAACAAGCACAGGGGACGGAGGTGGTTGACTTAGGATATAGGAGATCCCTCAGTCTGGGGTGGGTTATCGGAAGATCCTTCAGTCTATAGTATTGGTGCGCCAAATGTCGCTGATGAAAAAGCCGATGTCCTGTGGCACAGTGTCGTGTTTGACGAGATCTCGATGGCCTCTCTGATGCATCCTGGGGAAAAGCCATGCGTCGATGGGTGTGATGACAGTTGGGCTGCCTGCCAGTCGATTTGGTGGTCACTTGATGTGCGAGTGTTTGACGATGGCGGACTTCTCCAGAAATCTCCTCTGCGGCCGTGTGCTCGGTGTTCCTTCAATCTGATGGGGAGGTTGCGTCCTGTTTTCGCCGATGTACACCTTACCGCACCTCTGGGGAATCCGGTAGATGAACTCCGCTCTGTTGTTTGGGTCAGTTTGTCCTTGTGGGTGTGTGTAGAAGTCGCGCTTGGAGTTTGCTGGGGGCTGGAGTGCAAATTTACATCGATGCCTGCTTGTCGGAGGATGCGTTGTAGTTTGTGAGAACGTCGAACCTGAATGAGGGAGACAAGCAGAGAGGGTTAGATTACCTGCTTGCTTTCTGGGTTTGGAACCGGCTTACATGCTGCTGATCTTGCTGGGATTGTAACCGTTGCGGTTTGAGGGAGGTAGTTCGGATGCTGCTCTAGTTCCTTGGGAAGGCTGTCCTTGTCACAAATGTTGTAGGCGCGTTGTGTACGAGGGTACGGTTACGACCGATGACTTGATGCTTGGGTGATGGAAGCGCTGGTTCAGGTACCGATCTGTGTGCGTGGGCTTTCTGTAGACGTTGTGGTGTGAGGAGCCGTCTGGGTTTCTGGAAATGCCAACATCAAGGAACGCGATCTTGCCGTCTTCTTCTGTTTCCATGGTGAACTTGATGCTCGGGTGTTGCTGGTTGAGATGTTGTAGAAAATCCTGGTGTGTGTCTGCCATGTGGCCAAACCACAAAGGTGTCATCCACGTATCGGAGCCACAGCTTGGGTTGGGTCGGCAGTGTTGAGGGAAGAGTTTTCAAACTCTTCCATGAAAATATCAACAAGGACCGGGGATAAGGAGATCCCATGGAGGTCCCAGCTGTCTGCTCATATAACTTGCCCTGAAACTGAAAACAACTGAAGAGACACATGTTAGTAGCAAATCATGAATTTGGTCAGGGTGAGTGATGTGCGATCATCAAGGGAAAGATCTTGTACGAGTCTGTCCTTCACCAGGAAGCATGTCTCTGTAGTTGGGACATTGGTGAATAGGAGACAACATCAAACTAACCAATATGTCGCTGGGTTGACAGGTGAGGCCCAGGTGATCTCAACGAACTGACCGGAGTTGGACACATGGTGTTGAGTAGAGACCCACCTAGGGTCCGGAGGATCTTAGCTAGATGACAGGCTGTGTTGTACGAAGGTGAACCTCTGGAGAGCGACGATAGGGCAGAGAGGAACATCAGGGCAGGATGAGCTGGATGGTCTGAGATGTCGGTAGAAGTTGGGTGGAAGAGGCACCAGCGCGCAGTGGAGGGCAAGGAGTTTGCTAGCGACTCTTTCTCTATGGATGGGATGGGGTTCTTCTTGAGGGGCGGTATGAATCGGATAATAAAATGTCACTTACCTTGTCGGTGTATTGTGCTCGGTCCATGATGACTGTAGCGTTGCCTTTGTCTGTGAGCAGGGATGTGGATGGAGCTGTCCCGTCGGATGTCCCGTAAACGAAAGCTCTCCTTGGAGGTTGGGCTTTGGCTGGCTTAGCTTTACAAAACATCACTCATCTGTAGTCGGACGTCATCAGCTGCTGTTTTGTTGGTCGTCGCAGGGCTGGCTCAACTGATTTTAAGTCATTACATTGAAATATTAATGAAGTTATAGCTCTGTGAAAAGCTAGACAAGTTCTAGCTACAGGTTCTAGGACTTAACCATTATTTAAATGGCTTCATTTGAAAGTCAGCCGAGGAAAATAGATGTTAACATAATTTTTCTTAACAAAATCAAAGGATTTAGGGTCTACGTTTGGGCAATAGTGAATTATTGTAGATATGAAATATAATTTTAATCATAAACTGATAGGATCTGAAGACATGTGGCCATTTTCGAGTGGTATTCTGAAAGCAAAAATAAGAAAAATTAAGATCTGGCTTCCATCCCCATCCATGATATACATGTGTGCAACATGCCACATTCATCAGTACCACACTACGCACTAGCTTTAGCAAGCCACGCGGCCGCAAAAACAAAACCAATCGGGTCGTTTTGAAGCGATTCATTTGAAATTTTCAGCACTGTTTATCAATGCAACTTTTGTTTAATACTTGCATGTAAAACTAGTTCATATTTTGGTGTCCAATGTCATTTAATGCGGCTAATACATTTTTTGCCATGTATGTAAAACAATCCGTATTGAGATGATAATATCGTATAGCGACGATGTCATGGGCGATTATCGACTATCAAAAAAATTCAATATCATCACACCTAGCATTAAAAAAAATATGATTAGAAATTACTACTTGAGATTGCACAAGTAACCGCAAAAATTATGGATACAACTGCAGACATTTTACCAAAGTGGTTTTTTTTGAAGTCCTTCGCATTTCTCAAAACTAAATTGTCTCAGAGATTAATTCGTATAAATCATACTTAGAGTAATGTTTGTGATGATATGAGACACCCTGAGAAATCATGTTGGTAGTGATGATAATCAAAATTTTATTTTCAGGTAAATTCATTTTCTGGTTCTGTTTTCATTGTTTAGTACCGTCAGCATGCCCAGTGGGTTACTATGGTGAGATATGTACACACGTTTGTAATTGCCGTGACGACCAACCTTGTAATGAAACTACTGGAACATGTGGCACTGGATGCCAAGATGGCTACATTGGATTAACTTGTACTGAAGGTAAGGAATTACATTATCCCCAAAGAATCAAATCAAAATGTATAGGTTACGATGGCCAAGAAGGCGCCCACGCATTTTTATGTTATAAGACCCATCCAGCATTAATCTGCCGTTAAAGGGACAGTATTGTCACAATCAGAACAGACTTTCAACAGGGCATGGAATAATCAGTGTCCTAGTTTAAAATGAACACAGTGACTGAAAAATTACTGGACAGTTATGCAGCAGCAATGGTGATATGACCTTTATCATGTGGGTATTAATGTCAGTCACTGAGTTAATCTAACTCGTACTAGCTTTTTGCCTGATGTAGAATTAACCTGCCTAAGGCCCCCCAAAAAACTCCGGGTTTCTGGTCATGGGTCGGTTTCAAAATCGGGGCAGTGATGCATTTTTTTGAGTTCCCCGAGCAAGGAAAGACCAATCATTTCTTCACTGGGTGTTTGGCAGGGATGGGAATAAATGGGTCCAGAGGTGAAAATGTCCCCAAAAAACTTCATTCTGTTGGATTTTTGGGGATATTGTAAAAATGTAGGTTTTTTGAGGACCTGTTATATAAAAAGTAAATATTGCACACTTTTGACAATAGATTCTGATAATTTCGGTGCCATTGGTCAAAAAATATCATTTTTCAGGGAATATCTTTTCTGGAATTTAAAAAATAGGCCTCTGAAATTGCCATAAACTCAATGACCCAGTATAGGGGGTGAAAAAGGGGAAAGCTAAAATATTTAAGGGTCTTAAGAACCACAAGGATTTGGGAAGTCAACATTTTGTGGGGTAAAAATGAAAAAAAATGAGTCGGTCACCGTCAACTTTTCAAAATTTCAGGTTGGCACGGAATGACCCTTTTAGTATTTTTATAATATTTTTTTCAAGGAAGTCTTACTGCACCACTCTTGTCTGCATTTAACCCGTTTTTTTTTACCCGATTAATTGCTTTTGTTTTTGATTCTTGCATGTGTTTGAGATAATCAGTAAGAGTTGTGCGTATGATAAGCCTGAACAATATCACGATGATATCATAATGATGATATTCAACAAATTATTGGCTAAATCCAGTGAAGTTTTGAAGATATCACCATATTGACGATATTCCAAAACATGTCACTGATATCAAATAAATATCACCCTTCAAAATTAAAATATTTTGTTTATTAAGGTAATTGTTATGTAAACTGTGGCAGGTATCTGGTACCCAGATACCCGACTGAAACCGTCATTACCTGGTTCCATTTGTGGTTTCCATTTACCCGTAAACGACTTTTTGAAAATTTTACTGAACATTTAAGCCACACAAAATGGAAGTCGCCATTTTTGTTAACATTTTTGTGTGGATAATGGGGATGCTACGAGTCATTTTAATATATAGGCGGAAATTATTACAGTAAGTCCCACAATTATTATTACTCTTATAAACAAGAGAATATTGTGTTCATATTAGTTATTTTACACATTTGAAGTATTTTTATGTATTTACAAAATTGTTTACGGTACTCAGGTATCCGAAAGGTTCCATTTTTGGGTATCCGGTTTCCCCAAAAACCAAAAAAAACGCATGGCCTTGTTGTTATGTGATACAATTATTACATACAAATTTCATGTCATTACATTGAAATATTAATGAAGTTAGTTTCAGAAAAAGTGCTAGACAAATTCTAGCTATACAGGTTCACAGGACTTAACCATTATTTAAATGGCTTCATTTGAAAGTCAATAAGAAAATAGATGTTAACATCATTTTTCTTAACAAAATAAAAGGATTGCGATCTACATTTGGGCAATAGTGAATTATTGTAGATATGAAATATAATTTTAATCATAAACTGAGAGGATCTGAAGACATGTGGTCCCTTTTCAAGTGGTATTCTGAAAGCAGCCTGGCAAAATAAGATCTGGCTTCCATCCCCATCCATGATAGACATGTGTGCAACATGCCACATTCATCAGGTACCACACTACGCACTAACTTTGCAAGCTTCACGCATGCGGTCGCACAGGACCAGCAAAACCAATGTAATCGGCTCGTTTTGAAGCGATTCATTTGAAATTTTTCAGTTAACTGTTTATTATCTATGCAAGTTTTGTTTAATACTTGCATGTAAAACTAGATTCATATTTCGGTGTCAATGTCATTTAATGCGGCTAATCACATTTTTGCCATGTATGTAAAACAATCCGTGTATTGAGATGATAATATCGTATAACGATATCGACTATCAAAAAAATTCAATATCATCACACCTAGCATAAAAAAATATGATAAATTACTACTTGAGATTGCACAAGTAACTGCACTAATTTCTAGGAAGTCTTACTACCACTCCTGTCTGCATTTAACCCATTTTAAATCTTGTTTTGTAATTGAAAATTGTGTTATGTGCATAATGTTTTGTTATGTCTTTTTGCACATGTATATAAAATTACTACTCAGGATTGCATGAGTAATTGCACACTACCCAGCACTAGCATGTATTCCATAGCATCCATTTATATTTGAGATGATTTGCAAATGTGATGCTCAGTGAATACACAGCTAATTTAGCATATCTCAGAAACTCATCAGAACAAATGACATATTGAAAATTTTAAATGACACTTTTTCTTCATTTGTTGGTTCATAGAATGTCCATCAGACAAATTTGGACAGTACTGCTCTAAGACTTGCCACTGTGCTCCTGGCATCACATGTTTGAAAGATACTGGTGAATGTAATGATCCGTAGTGTTCAGAGGACTATTGCACTCAGCGATGTGCATCAGGCTGGAAAGGAACAAATTGTCAGGGTAAAGTCTCTAAATATCTGAATTTGCAATTACTTATACTCACATTTTGTTGGTTATATTTTTAGAAAAAATAATTGATGGCAATTTTAAATATCTTCAAAATCAACTTTTGCAAGAATAAAAGTAAGTCTCCTCTGGTTTTAACCCTAGACATGGCTCAAAATTTAACAGAAATGTCTGGGATTAGTAAAAAAAATAACAACATTTGAATGTATGTTGTGTTGTGATCATAGTCGGGTTACTAAAGGTGAAAACTTTTGGAGATGCAAATAATGTTAACTTGCTTCACTTTGTTGTGAAGTTGCAAGTAAAACAATTCGTGTTAACTGGATTCATGATGCCGTAGAGGTTACAAACATTCACAAAAACTATTATTTTCAAGAGACTTCCAGTTGATTATAAATATCAAATAGATTCAACATTTATTGATTCATAAAACATTACAGCATAGATATGTGTGTGTGTCTCCTTCTCAGTCAGACCCCAACTGAAGAATGAATTATTTATCTTTATTTTCCATAACAAAACAATATCAAAACATTCTCATCACGCGGCATTGCGTCAGTTTCAACACTTTGCACTTTTCAATGCGCGCACGCTAAAACTTCACACATAATTGTTATCGCGCATGGGATGATAGGCTTGTTCATGACAATGTAAAACTTACTAATAGTGTTAAGGATATTAACCCTTCTGTGACTGCAAAGGGTTAAAATCAGTCAAAATGTTGAGATACTTGCAAGTTATATCTAGGCACTTAAAAGTCGAACACTGTCGAAACTTTACATGTAGTAAGTGCATTTATAGGTTAAAATGAGTCTGAATGAGTCAAACTATTTTTGACTGGCAAAGCATCACCGGCATTGTTCAGGGTGGTCAAAATGACAAAAAAAACCAGTCAAAAATGCCCTGTGTGCACATTTGAGTCAACAGTCAAAACAGGCGGTTGACTGGTTTTGACCTCTATAGCTGCTGGCCACTAAGGTGCAGCTATAGTGTATAGTAGGAGGTTTAATGTTTGAAATAATTTTTGTCAATGGAGATAATATTTTGTGTACAAAATTGACAAATTTGAATAAGAAAAAGTTCTTTTCCTAAATTCCAGGTTAGAATAGATACCACAAAATCGATGTATTTTTCTTTGAACAGCACACAACGTAACGTAATTAAGCTGAAAAGTTCAGATTGTATATGTATTATGTGACCGCTCTGGGAAAAGGTGATATAAGTCGCAGCTATGCATTAATGCAAGCCATTCCATGTTGAGAAGGTGAAATATTATTGCAGATTTGATTTTTTTTTTGTCTTGTATTGCATCTTTGATTTTATTTTTTCAGATTTCATTCACAGAAATGTTTATTTCCATGAATAAAGTGAAAAAAATCCATCATTTTGTGTGCATTGTTGTCTTGTTTTGTTTTAGACTGAATACGTTACGCGGGACAAAAGGCCATGATTTGTCCCTTCGATTACGAAATTCTTCTGTACCCACCTTGCAAAGTTTGGTATCGTCTGATAGCTTGACATTCACTTTTTCAAAATGTGGTTATGCTTTAGCCATATGTCAGATGCAAATGAGCTTCGAAGAAAATAAATTGATAAACAAACTACCCCTTGTTGCTACGGGTGTCGCGCTCTCGTAACACGTGTGTACAATCATGGGCCGTTATTGGACAATACGGCCCATACTGGCTACCGCGCATGCGCACTAGTGCCAATTTAGCTTGCAGCGTATGCTTCACTCTTTCGTTGTTTACGTGGCTGTTCGATTTAGAAACTAACGTTACAATCTTTCTCAAAGTATCGTATTTTCCACAATTTTAGTTTTTATTTTCTTTGGATATCTTCGTAATAATGTGTTCGAAGGATCGTTGTTTTGCCGATGCATTAAACGAGATTCGTGATCTATGCCATTCTTCACGGTATTAAAGATGAGATCGTTGGATTTGTGAATGATTATTTCATGGGCGACGATGTCGATGCAGACGAGTCCTCTTAATCGAGTGACGGCAGTGACATTGACAGTGTTAATGTTAGTGAAAATGACGAAGAAAATGACCCAATTGACCCCAGACCAACCAATGTTAGTTGTGGACATTGTTCCCTTCGAGGATGAAAGAGAAAGTACTGGTGCCCACGAGTGTGATGCCGACCGCGTAAAGACCGGGGATTTCAACTGCACTGCCAGCTTTACCGCGGCGGCCCATGTTCCCCAGCGTTTTTTGTTTCCTTGATATTCTTTCTTTGAGTAATAGTCTTTGTTACTTAGTTTGGGTTTAGTAAGAATTTCTCAAGCAATTGTTTTAACTCATAAAATGTAGTTTGGGTATCGGGGAAACAATAAAAATTAATTAATTTTTAAAATTAATTTTTAATTAATTTATTTTTTAAATTAAATTTTAATGTATGCAATAAGATAAAATATTAATAGAGTACCAGATTCAAACAAAGTTCCATCATAAGCCTACACCATGGTAATTTCCTCCTTTTTAAATGTACGTAATGTACTAAGTTGTACACTCTATTCCTTTATTTTACACCAAAAATATTTTAATGATTATGCAAATTAATTAAAGCTAATGATCTGAACGAGTAAAATCTTTAAAGAATTGTAACATCAATGGAAAGATATTAACAAATCACCCACAAAATTTCAAACAGATGACATTACAGGAACATGTTCGTTGCTAGGTGGAATTAATGTGAGCTTTTCAGCATCATTTTTCAACGACGCAAAACATTTCAAAGGCCGTTTTCTCTGTTATGTAAATCAGTCATCATAGAAATTATCAATATGCAAATACGCAATTATCTCCATAACGGTACAGAGCTCTACCATATACCAAATGAAAGCTTATGTTGTGTGCTTTCCAGCCATATATAAACTCAATTTTTATTTTGGCGACATATATCACCTTTTCAGAGCAGGTCGATTCACATATAGAGTAAAGAATACACATACATATGCAGAAGCAATTTAATAATGTTCCTTTCAAGGAATGTAGAACATCAGTGACATTACCTGATTACAAATTACTAAATTTTCCAAAAGCAAACTTGATGTGAATTATTTGGCAATCTTCCAGAAAAATGATTTATTGAAGTGCTCTCATTTAAAAGACACAAAATAATGTACAAAATGTTTAAAAGTTGGCAGACGGCCACTTTTTGCTCCAAGTGTTTTCTTGTACAAATTGTGAATACTTTTTCATACTTTTCCCTTAACTCGATTGTGCTGAAACTTCCACAGAGTAGTTCTTTAATGTATATCTTGCTTCAAAGAAAGTACATATTCTCATAGAAGCAATTTTGCCAACATTACCAATAAATAAAAACTGTTTGCAGTGACACCATGTGAAAATTCCCTTTTGAGTATTAATTAGTTCTGTAAAGAACAGGTGGTTACAACTCGACTTTTTGATCAGTATGCTCTGATCGTCTTCAGACAATAAAGATATGTAAAACAATTCACCTGTGAAAGTTTCAGCTCATTACAATTACAAATTTTGTGTTTGCTGATCCAAATTCCTGAATATGCATTGTCAAGTTTTTCTCATTAGCAACACAAAAAATTAAGCTGACATTTTAACCGTTTGGTTTCTATAAATGTGTCATAAAATGATGGATACATTTGCAGACATTTTACCAAAAGTGGTTTTTGCTTTGAAGTCCTCAAAAGTGAATTGGTCTCAGATTAATTTGTATAAATCATACTTAGAGTAAATGTTGTGATGATATGAGACACCCTGAGAAATCATGTTGGGAGTGATGATAATCAAATTTATTTTCAGGTAAATTCATTTCTGGTTCTGTTTTCATTGTTTAGTACCGTCACCATGCCCAGTGGGTTACTATGGTGAGATATGTACACAAGTTTGTAATTGCCGTGACGACCAATCATGTGATGAAATTACTGGAACATGTAGCACTGGATGCCAGGATGGCTACATCGGATTAACTTGTTCTGAAGGTAAGGAATTACATTATTCCCCAAAATCAAATCAAAATGTATTGGTTATGAGGACCAAGAAGACGCCCAGACATTTTGATGGCATAAGAGACCCATCCAGCATTTATCTGCCGTTAAAGGGACAGTATCGTTACGATCAGAACAGACATTCAACAGGGTATGGAATTGGTGTCCTAGTTTAAAATGAACACAGTGACTGAAAATTACTGGCTCATTTATGCAGCAGCAACAGAAATATGGCCTTATCACGTAGAGTACTATTTTCACACATATTATGCACATATTTGATAAATTTATGACAAAATGGAAGATAACGATATTTTTTTCTGCCTATTTTATATGGATCAAGAAATATAACCTATTTTGGTCAGACTGACAAGCCAAACGCAGGTCAGCCTGTAACCATCAGTTGTGAAGGAGATGGTAACCCACTTCCTACTCCTGATGAAATCTTCTTATATGGCCTTGATGGAGTGGAGGTTCCTTACAATAGATCAGAAGTGTCAACCAACTTGAAAGAATACAAGAGAACAAATGTGTTTATTTTAGACAGAGCATATGCAACTGCTGGATCAGTATTTACTTGTTATTTAGTCATTAATAGAACTTCTAATAGAACTATTTATAAACGGATCACTGTGGATGTTTATGCTAAGTTTAATAGCATTATTGTTTTGACTATAATTAGCCCGAAACACCTCTTGTTTTTGTTCGTTTTTGTTTGTTTTGTTTTGTTTTTTTAGGTGTTCGCATGTGCCCGAAACACCTATTGTTTTTGTTCGTTTTTTTCAATAGGTGTTCGGGTATGTGCCCGAAACACCTCTTGTTTTTGTTCGTTTTTGTTTTTTTTAGGTGTTCGGGTATGTGCCCGAAACACCTATTGTTTTTGTACGTTTTTTAGGTGTGTTTTTGTACGGTTTTTTACTTCTTCTTCTTCTTCTTCTTCTTCTTCTTCTTCTTCTTCTTCTTCTTCTTCTTCTTCTTCTTCTTCTTCTTCTTCTTCTTCTTCTTCTTCTTCTTCTTCTTCTTCTTCTTCTTCTTCTTCTTCTTCTTCTTCTTCTTCTTCTTCTTCTTCTTCTTCTTCTTCTTCTTCTTCTTCTCCCCGACGTCTGTCCACAAAAAAACACTTACTTGCAAACTTCACATGAACTTCAAACTTGGCATGTACTTAGAACTTAACAAGTAGATGAAACTCGAGTTGTGAGTGACCCCAATTTGACCTTACTTCCTGTCCAAACCGGAAGTCAAAGTTTAATATTTAAAAAAATCATATCTCAACAACCACAACAGGTAAATTGACATTTTTGCACCACTGTATAGATTGTTAATTGTCGAAAAATATTTACAAAAACATGACCCTAATTTGACCTTACTTCCTGTCCAAACTGGAGTCAAATTTAACATTTAAAAAAATCATATCTCAACAACCACAAGAGGTAAATTCAGAGTTTTTGCACCATTGTACAGATTGTTAATTGTCAAAATATTTTTAAAAACATGACCCCAATTTGACCTTTACTTCCTGTCCAAACCGGATGTCAAAGTTTAATATTAAAAACTATCATATCTCAACAACCACAAGAGGTAAATTCACAATTTTTGTACCATTGTACAGATCGTGAATTGTCAAAAATATTTACAAAAAGGTGACCCCTAATTTGACCTTACATCCTGTCCAAACCGGAAGTCAAAGTTTAATATTTAAAAATCATATATCAACAAGCACAAGTAGTAAATTGACATTTTGCACCATTGTATAGATTGTTAATTGTCAAAAATCATTTACATAAAGGTGACCCTAATTTGACCTTAATTCCTGTCCAAACCGGAAGTCAAAGTTTAATATTTAAAAAAATCATATCTCAACAACCACAAGAGGTAAATTAACATTTTGTAGCACCATTGTACAGATTGTTAATTGGCCAAAATATTCTACAAAACATAACCCCAAGTTGACCTTTACTTCCTGTCCAAACCGGAAGTGAAGTTTAATATATACAAAATCATATCTCAACAACCACAAAGAGGTAAATTCACAATTTTGTACCATTGTACAGGTCGTTAATTGTCAAAAAACTATTTACAAAAAGTGACCCCAATTTGACCATACTTCCTGTCCAAACCGAAGTCAAAAATTTAATATTTAAAAATCATATCTCAACAACCACAAGAGGTAAATTCACATTTTTTGCACCACTGTATATATTGTTAATTGTCAAAAATATTTACAAAAACATGACCCCAATTTGACCTTTACTTCCTGTCCAAACCGGAAGTCAAAGTTTAATATTAAAAACTATCATATCTCAACAACCACAAGAGGTAAATTCACAATTTTTGTACCATTGTACAGATCGTGAATTGTCAAAAAATATTTACAAAAAGGTGACCCCAATTTGACCTTACTTCCAGTCCAAACCGGAAGTCAAAGTTTAATAATATTTAAAAATCATATCTCAACAACCACAAGAGGTAAATTGACATTTTTGCAACATTGTATAGATTGTTAATTGTTGAAAAATATTTACACAAAGGTGACCCCAATTTGACCTTAATTCCTGTCCAAACCGGAAGTCAAAATTTAATATTTAAACAAATCATATCTCAACAACCAAAACAGGTAAATTCACAATTTTTGTACCACTGTACAGACCGTTAATTGTCAAAAGATATTTACAAAAAGATGACCCCAATTTGACCTTACTTCCTGTTCAAACCGGAAGTCAATTTTAATATTTAAAAAAATCCTATCTCAACAACCACAAGAGGTAAATTCACAATTGTTGTACCATTGTACAGATCGCTAATTGTCAAAATATATTTACAAAAAGATGACCCCAATTTGACCTTACTCCTGTCCAAACCGGAAGTCAAAGTTTAATATTTAAACAAACCATATATCCAACAACCACAAGAGGTAAATTTAAATTTTTTGCACCATTGTATAGATTGTTAATTGTCGAAATATATTTACACAATGGTGACCCCAATTTGACCTTACTTCCTGTCCAAACTGGAAGTCAAAGTTTAATATTTAAAAAAATCATATCTCAACAACCACAAGAGGTAAATTCACAATTTTTGCACCATTGTACAGATCGTTAATTGTCAAAACAATTTTACAGAAAGGTGACCCAATTTGACCTTTACTTCCTCCCGAACACCTAGAGTTTGTGTAAACAAACTCGAATTTCTTGTTTTACTTCTTCTTCTTCTTCTCCCACGCGACTGTCCGGTAACAAACACATACTTGCAAAAATTCACATGAACTTGAAACTTGGCATGTTAGAACTTAACAAGTAGATGAAACACGAGTTGTGAGTGACCCCATTGACACTTCCTGTCCAAACCTGAAGTCAAAGTTTAATATTTAAAAATCATATTTCAACAACCACAAGAGGTAAATTCATAATTTTTGTACCATTGTACAGATCTCTAATTGTCAAAAAATATTTACAAAAAATTACCCCAATTTGACCTTACTTCCTGTCCAAACCAGAAGTCAAAGATTAATATTTATGATCGATGTATGTAAAACCATCCGGTGAACAATAAGATTCCGTGGCCAGTTTTTTAAAAAAAATCTGAATTTTTTTGAAATTTCAGGGTAATTAACATCTGTTGGTCTTGAAATTCCCTTGTAACCTTGTTGAGGATCTTCTAGGTGTAGTCGGAAGAGAAGTTTTATTCGATCATTATCATTGTTTTATTATACCATTATTGCATTTGAAATGAAGTTTAAATTTAGTGTAGGGCCTAATGTGATTAATTTCAAATCATTGAAATGAACTTCAAACAAATCATCGTTGGTAACCACATCATATTTTACAGGGTACTCTTTAATATGAAAAAAATAATAATGCCAAGTTTCTTTTAAAACATTCTGACGTCATCATCACTGCCCTGACAAAACCCGAACACCTATGTGTTTGTAATATAACAAACACTTAAGTCTAGTTTTACTTCTTCTTCTTCTTCCCCGCGACTGTCCGGTAAAAAACACATACTTGCAAACTTCACATGAACTTGAAACTTGGCATGTACTTAGAACTTAACAAGTAGATGAAACACGAGTTGTGACGTCATGATTAGGTCATCAGATATCGAATTTCGATAAATCAAAGTTTAATAGCTAAAACGTTTCAATTACGTTGCATGAATCGAGTAGATCGTTACAATCAAAGATCGTATAGCATCGCAAGGCGCTATACGAGGCGCTACACGATCTTTGGTTACAATGGAGCTCCATGTACAATCGACGCTGTTAGTGTTAGGTCTTGGATTTCGTGTAAAAACGGATCGCCAACGATCTTTCGTTACAATGGAGCTCCATGTACAATCGAATCGACGCACGCTGTAGTGTTAGTGTTACTGTTAGGTCTTGGATTTCGTCTAAAAATGGATCGCCAACACAGACACAGTCATAAAGGGTAGGTATCTTGAATTTAATTTTTAAGAGGATTTCCTGTATTTATCTTCGTGTTTTTATACAAGAAAAGCCTTTTTTTAGAGGGACTACAGAGTTCGTCGTTGCATTGTGCCTGTTTAACTTAACGTTAGTTAGGCCTATGTGAACATACTTTGGACAGTAAACAACTCGCCACTTTTCTAACAAAATATGAACAGATGTCACCAAAATGTATTTAGAATATAAATAAGGATAGGAAAATTCAGTTGTTAAGGTGAAAACAAACCAATGCCTTTTTTAATTTCAATGGTCCAGCTACTCCAAAATTATACACTATTTTCCCCATTCACATAAATTAGAACTTCTCTGAATTTTCAAATACTTTATTCTTGGTCCATGTACTTATAAAACCTTCAAATTATTTGTTTACAACATGTTCACTGTGACATTATTTTCCTCATTCACATAAAAGAACTTCTCTGAAATTTCAAATACTTTATTCTTGGTCCATGTACTTATAAATCTTAACTATTATTTTGTACAGCATGTTGACTCCGATGTATCATGGCTCAGACTGAGTTCCAGCCTACAGCACCCCGACACAGCGTTGACACCACATCCAAATACATCAACAATCTTCAGTTTGTAGGCTACACGATGGTATGGTTTAATGTCTTACGTTAACAGATCGTTTGAGAAGGGGTCTTCATTACTTGGTTTCATTTGAAGGTATGTAAACTTTCACATTTTTCTCTATGTATGTTCGTTTTAGTATAATGTTATAGATATTGACTATATAAAACCATGGTTAACATTAACAATATTATTGCGGCAATGGTATCACATGTGCCGCGCCTGGAGTGAAACAGGTCAACTCGTATGCGCGCAACTCGTACTTTTACCAACTCATCATACTCATTTTAGTCAACTCGACCTGTACAAATATTTATTACTGAATATTTACTGGCATGCGTACGGGTTGACATCCGGTGGAGTACGAGTTGGTAGAAGTACAAGTAGTTAATTTAGCTACACTATAGTGTCTGTAGTTCCTCATAATACTAGTAGTACTTATGTCCTGTGTGGTGATGGCTGCATTGCAGTTTACTTTATACTGGCGCTTAATTTTCTCATTAAAGTAGACCAGAAACAAATATCAGCACCTTTATTGAGATAATGAAACAGTCACATCATGGAGGAAGGAAGACGTCAGATGCAGTTCTATTCCATTGTAAAACCTAACTTAAAAGCATTGTTCTGAAGGGATCATTTTGTAAAGTTGCATAATTTTTCTGAAGTTACATCAATCCATCATCTTGATAATAACATAAGGGCATTCTAAGTTATGTGTGTTTTGTTAGCATGACCCATTATTCTTTGTCCCTCTTTGAAAACATTTAATATTGTTTTACATGATTCGTTTATATTTCAGATCAACTTGGTATCCATTTGTGCTACTGCTACAAGGTGTGTCAGAGTCTGTGAAACTTTGTGATCCAATGGCCAGCATTTGAAGTTTATCCATTCATCAAAGGAGTTAATGTATGATTCAAATTATTTTATATGGACTTATCCTATGTGTGGCAATCTTTACCCTCAAGGGAATTGTTTTTTCAGGACCTCAAGACACATCTAGGTCTTTCTACGAATGTCTTTAACATGTTAGAACAAAAATAGTACTGAGGAATTATAATTATTTTTTTGACTCCGAACACCTAGAGTTTGTGTCAAGACAAACTCTGAATCTCTAGTTTGATTTATAGTTGTAAGTTAATATGTCTTGTTAATATCTTAATGACAGGTGTTCATGCTGCAAGACATTTTATTGTTCGAGATGTTTTGGACAAAAAGTTTTACCCAAGAAAAGTTAAGAAAAACAATTTTTGACAATTTTCAGAGATAATGTTTAGACTTGTCAGCCTGAAATAAATGACGTGTTGATTATCCACAAATTTAAATTAAAACAATTATATTCTTGTGTGCCTGTCAACAGGAAGCAAGTAGAAAATATGGTAAAAAATGTAATGAGCTAGGTAATTGAGCCAATTCAGTCGTCATTTAAATGGGTTTTCTTTACGATGTGTATAGTTATTTTTGCAGAGAACTAAGTAATGAACCCATACCTCTAGAAAAGTACAATTTGGTGGTAGTGCTCGCTTATGTGTTTCTCCAAGGCACGCCAGAATAATATCCATTGTTTGTTTCTGTTAATTCTTGAAGTGTTTCTTTTTAACAGCTCAACCATACCTCACTTCAGCACCAAGAGGATATGCTAGTCCAACAGATCCTACACAAGTAAGAATCTATTGGGACCAGTGGTCATCTGGTCAAGGAGACGGACCGGTGGAACAATACAGGGTCCACTACCGATATAAGAATGACAGTATGGACAATACATCTTATACTTTCTTTACTGCTACTTCAAGCACCAGCACATCACAGTTTATAGATGGACTTGATATTGACACTGAATATGATTTTTGCCATAGTGGTTGTTCAGAGGGAGCAGGGGTGCAGGACCCCTAGCCCTAAGACAACAGTCAGGACAGAATGCGCAAGTAAGAATATAAACATGTATGGATATAGATTCAAAGTATGAAAAAGTTAGAACAAGTTGTCTGAGCGTACACATGTATGTTGTTTTTGCTGTTGTTTTTGTTATATTTTGTTTTGCCTGTTTTTGTTTGTTTGTTTGTGCATGCATTTTGTTTGTTTGTTTGTTTGTTGGGGTGTTGGGGTGTTTGTTTGTTTATTTATTTATTGGGGGGAGGGGATGGCTCCTTAAATTGTTCCCAGTCATTATAAGCTGGCATGAATTATATCCACACTCGGCAATCCAATTATGATATGACTGCTAGTTGCAGTCGCAGTTGGATTGTAGTTGATTCACCTCCACACACTCCTTGACTTAAATCAAGTCAAATTTCTTATTCATTTATGCGTTCCCAGTAAAGGACCTTCTTGTTACTCTAGAGTCTGCTACTGTATGGTTTGTTACCAGTTAGAGATGCAAAGCCACTGCACATCTGACCACATCCCAGCTTAAAACAATCTGAAAAGGAAATATTGTTGATATATAGCAGTCTGGCTGATGATCAAAATTACTGCAAAACTGACATGTTCCTCTCTGGATATTGTCTATTAATGTTACAACCACACTCGACAATAATTACACAGGTATTTCTTCAAATTGTTAAATAACGTAACTACGTCAATTGTTCAACACAGAAATGCCTGTATGTGAAAATGTGAACTGTGAATGCTTCATTCTTGGTCGCAATTAGTTGAAATACTAACGCCTGTTTTTTCATTCAGTAGCCCTCATTGGAACATTGAGAATTTCATATCAGAAAGCAATACACATACTTTGATATTTCTCAAAATAGTTGTCAAAAGCTTGGTTTAACAGTACAACATTACCAAAATTAATTTATGATGGGACCCACTGTAAGTCAATTTCGGTACATATTTCCTGTGAAACCATGTTTCTGACAATTATTTTGAGAAATTTTACAGCATTTGTATTCACATCCTCAAGCAAAATAGCAATATTCTAATCTTCTTCTTCGAGTCCGTAGCAATCTCAGATGTCGTTCTGCCAGTATTGAGCACAGGCCACAGCTGATGGGGTAGGTTCTGCCAGATCTTCTGGGCTGCACCGGGGGGCATCGGCACATTCCAGCAGGTGGGACATGGTCTGCACCAATCCACAGCTGCATGTGTCTTCTGTTGTGTAGTTCCAGGCTTTCATCAGTGCTTTGCACCTCCCCTGTTCCACCCGCAGTCTATTTACTGACTTCCAAGTTACCCATCCAAGGTCATGACCACTAGCAAGGCTTTCAGTGGGTGTAACTCCTTGATCCAGCCATTCAGGAGCTCGAATGTTGCAGCGTTGCCATTCATCTTTCCAGATGTTGGTTCTTGCTTCTTGTTTGGTCGTCTGGAGAGGCAGGACCGTCTGCACGAAGCTGGATCTGGATTGGAGCCTGCGGGGAGGTGCTACGTGGCCCGTAAAAGGGTGCCTGATGTCTATCTCCTGCGTTCTCCGTTCATCTTGGGCGATAACAGATCGTCTGGGGGGGGAGAGATGCCTGCTAGGGCATAGATGCACGGGACAGGTGTTGTCTTAATGCATCCCGTGATGATGCGGCAGGTGTCATTTAGGGCTGTGTCGACCAGTTTGGTGTGGCGTGATCGGCTCCAGCTGAGCAGGCATACCCGCTGTGGAGAAACACAGTGCCATGGCAGTTGCACGGATTGTTGGTGGATCTGCAACCCACTTAGAGTTGACTAACTTGCGCAGGATGTTATTGCGGGTGTTAACCTTGGCTTTGGTGTTCTTGAGGTGGTTCTTAAAAGAGAGAGTCCTGTCGAGTGTAACACCAAGATACACCAAGATATTCTAATGAAAAGTAAAATGTCTGTTAAAATAGCAAAAGTTGCCGTTAAAATAGCAAAAGTTTTTTTATTTTTATCAAAGGCAAAATGTTTGATAAAGATCCTGGAAACATAAGGCCCTAACTACAATTTTGCATAAAACTAACATGAAAGTTTACTCATTTTCTGTGCATGCAGCATGTACACATATTGCCGTTACCTTGTCGTGCCGTAACTCAATTTCCGGCAAATGTTCATGTGGTACAACAAAAAACATCTGGTTTCCACTCAATGAGCCAGGAATTATCGGTGCCGTGAGTCCGAGTACAGACTATAAATAAATCAAAGATTGAGGGCGCTCTCCTAATAGGATATCAGTGCTGGTCAAACAAATCTCACCCACCCATTTTCAAACCAGCATTTGGGCCTGACATGCTGCATGCTTAAAATTAAAATAAATTAAAAAAATGAATCTGTATACAGAAAGAGTGTGTTTACCGCACTAGTTTGCCTGATAGTAGGAATTAACCTGCCTAAGGCCCCCAAAAAAGTCTCCAGTTTCTGGTCATAGGTCGGTTTCAAAATCATTGTAGTGATGCACTTTCTTTTTCTTTTTTTTGCCAAGCATAGTGTTTCCTGTACAAAAAGTATGGTGGCTTGTAGAGGGCTCACAAATCAGGCAAACATTCATACCCCTATGTGAAAAAGTCGTTTAAAACACAGCGTGTCAGAATTCCAATCGATCCAGCAATTTTGGCTGTAATTGGACATCGTTTCATAGCAAAGAAAACCTAAAAATGCTGAGGTGCGTGGAGACCAGAAACTGGAGACTTTTTTGTGGGCCTTATGATATGCTGGTCAAATCATGTTTGTCTCCGAGGTACATGTGATTGATAATGCATTGCCATTTCATTCTTGGTAAGAAATCAAATGGGTCTTTAAACCAACCTTTTATAATAAATTAAAAAGTTGTTTTATGTTTCATCTTAAAGGAAGGTTACAACCTTGGTTTGCAAGAAACTGCTTTTACGAGTAAGCTTGCTCTCCTTGAATCAAGATGTACAATCAACCAAGAAAAATAGTGAAAATGCATTCATACTGTAGCGAAATTGGTTTAAAGGTCCTAGGAAATAGAAATTGTTAACAGTGAAAACAATAAAGTATACCTATTGGAACATATATTTGTCATTTGTCTATTTTATCCCGCCCCTTTGCACCATTAAAAAATAAATTTAAAATTAGGGGGCGCCACGCTCCTCCCCTACCTCCTCATTATCATATTATAATCCGCAAATCCGTGACGTAGACCTGGGAAGTTCCAGCACTACCTGCGATGAAGTTTCAGTCAAGTCGTACTCAAAACCACTAGTTGATGAAGTTATCGGATGTGTCATATTAGATCTTCTTTTCAGCTAAATTTAGTAGATATCCCACATTTTGGAAATGCCTTGTAGGTGTGTTGTTGCTGGGTGTAGCAACACCACAAAGGAAGGTGTCAGCCTTCACCGATTTCCACCAGACCCTAAATACAGGCGAATTTGGACTATGGCGAGTGTGAAGGCTGACCAGGGCGAAATGGTCAGGACCAACGGAGCACTCTATGATATGTAGCGCTCACTTTGAGCCAACATACTTTAACCGGGGCTTCCAGAGCCAGTTTGGCATGAGATTTAAAGCCATGCTGCGCCCTGATGCAGTGCCAACAATATTTCCCTTAAGTCAGAAGGCCAAGAAACGTCCAGAAAAGAAAGAGGATAAGTTGCTTTGTTTTCCCGTGTAATCTCATATGTGTACGTGCATGCACCCACAAGCAATAGGCTTATTACTAACGTTCGAGGTCGATTGTTACACTTCGCACACCACATTAACGCTAAAAATGTCGTTTCATTGTGAAGTCACTGAAGATGTCATTGTACAATTCTTTGACAATGTTAATTATGTGTGTGATTTTTGGATCTTGTTTCAAAATCATCGAGCGCAGAATTATGTTTTGAAACGGTCATAACGACGGCTTACACAATTCACCAATGACTCCTGGCCCGTGTATCCATGCCATTGATTCGACGGGGCCTTGCGCTTCGTTTTACGGTAGAGCCTACAGTACAGATTTATCGGTGCTATACGGTCATGTTTACTATGGAACTTGCAAGTCGTGTGCACATACACTGTACATGTGTACGTTGCGCACAGTTTATGACCCTTTTTTATAATCCCACGGTTTAACCATGGAGCAACTAAACACAGTGGCAACATTGGTGCCTAACATTGGAGCTTAGTTTATTCATGGTTTATTGCTCCATGCTAACCACAATTACCGTGCCCCCGGCCTCCTAGGTCTACGTCACGAACAGCGCCACCGCGCGTTGGGCAGCATTTGAAATTAGATGAGGCAATTTTTGTAAAAATCAAATTAAAAATAATTAGCCCAATCCAGACAAAAATTAAACGTAAAATTGTTTTTATTCATATCAATTGATAAAATAACAAAAGAAAATAAATAAGCACAATTTGACTCTTCCTAGGACCTTTAAGCTTACGTTCTTACCGCATCCACATTGTGCTACTGTTGTAGTAATGTTGGCCTCTTGCCCAGTTTGCATAATTACTTAGTTTGTATATAACTGCGCGCGGGTTAAAAGCTGCACGGTTAGTGTTTGTTTACGCGAGTTGGGCACACTCATTGCGCAGCGTAATTTACCCGGTATCTCAGCTTGGGCGATTTTAATGGCAGGCGCATGCATTAGCGGCGAAGGCGCATGATTGAGCGATTTTATCAGCAACTTCTGCGGCGCGAAATTAATTCAGTTGCTAATTACGCGATTAAAAGTTAACTTCTGGACTTGCTAAGTTGCTGCCGGCGGATCACATCTATCTATCAATTACACTCTGCACATAAGGTGAATATAGTTGAGCATCCCAAGTTAATTTCTGCAAGATTAAGAAACATTTTTTATTTAACTAATTATCTAATAATCATCAGAGATTTTCTGATACTAAATTTAATTATTTTCTCCTTCGGTGAAATTGCCCCCCAAAAAAGACAGTAGGCCTACATCTCACGGAGGTCCGTAGAGATTACAGTGCACCTCACCAAGAAAGAGTGCAGTAATCCTATTTGAAAATTAATTAAGAGTGATTTATCTAGTCTCACTGCTTGCATTTTATTTGTAACGATCTTACGGAAATATAATTTATTAAATTATCCTTAAATTGTTGTCAAAGGTGGGCACCGCCTGAGTTTCTGATTGAGTGTAAAACCGTTAGTTTGTCGTTTCTACAAGTTAATCAAGTTTCCCTGTCTATGATTAAATCCGTCAGTTCTTTCCTGACCATAGATTAGGATATATTTTCCTCAAACGAATGTCCCCGCAAGCAATTATTCAGCCGCTCGAGCAAAGCTTGTCTTAAAATTATAGCAACTAAGCGAGATTTTTACATCACACCGCCGCCCGGTATCTCAACTCGGGTTCATAGGCGGATTCCGCCACAATACTTTGGTATTCATTCTAACATTCATTTCACTTTTCTTAATAATGACAGCACCACAGACACATTTTTTCTAGGGAAGATTAGTACCATCATTAGCGTACATGTAAGTAGATTTCACATTACAATTTGACCATTTCTTTATTTTTGAATTAACAATCCTATAATGGGCTTAAAGAGAAGGTAAAACATTGGTACTTCGTAATGTAAGTTCATTTCAACCCTCTAGATTTCAAGAAGAATATCATAAAATGTAACTGTCGAAGTTGCAATACAACAATTAAGTAATCACATTTTTTAAAATTACATAGGGGTATGAACGTTTGCCTGATTTGTGAGGCCTGTCTTAGCCACCATACTTTGTATATGGGAAATTTTTTCCCCATGTATACAATGTATCGTGTATGTCCCTGTTGGCAAAAAAAAAATTGTTTAAATAAATAAAAAAGACCAATTTTGAAGCCGACCAATGACCAGAAACTGGATCATTTTTTTGGGCCTTAACTTGATAAATTGAAAATTAACAATGTTGTACCTTGCCTTTAACAAAAAGAGTAGGTGTTATACGAGGAAAGTAATAAGTGATTGACACTAATTAATGATTGATTCTTTCAATTCAGGTACAACCCATAAATTTGCATTATTTATACATGAAAAGTCATAATCATTCACATCTTTCCAAATATCATACCTTGTCTTATGGTTTGGAACACCTTGCAGCACCTGTCATTTAGTATTTCGTGTTTTGCTACCTGAAAAAGAGATTTTCATTTGCCATTCTGTAAGTTGAACACTGAAAACTCCCTGGTTGCCAGTTGACAATTGTAGCCAATTGTGCATGCTATTTACCAGGTGTAATATTTCTATAGTTCTATTAAGGATGACACTTGATTAAGAGTGATTGTTCTCTGGCTATCGGTGAACTGAGGCGTATTTATTAACGGCCATTAAAAGAAGACTAAAGGCGCCTCTTAAGACAGGTCGACAGAAGGCGCTAGACCAACTATCGTTACACCTTTCCTTTCTGGAAAGAATTAGTTTCTTAAAGACTTAATTACCTTAGAACTAGAACAATAACAACTGTTAACATATAAGAACTATAAACAAGAACTTTTTATTTTATTTTTATAACTGCGTCTTATCTTTCAAGAGTTCAGTGTCCATGAGTTCTTTGGGGTTGAACGGATTCTGTTGCTTCTCAAGATGGTTGGTTCTGTGTTGGTGGTGAACTGACTGTTTTGGTATTGTTGTAAGTAGCATGTGAAGGGATGTGTTGCTGCGAATCCTTACGTTTGAATGCTGTCTCGATAGGGCTTGTTTGTGGAGTTACTTATGGGTCGTGTAGGGGGTATTGTTGCAGTTTGCGAGATGTTGATGAATATTTCCGCACTCTTTCACAGATGTTGTCTGTTGCGCCGATACTTGCGACCGTCTTCAGTGATTATCTGATATGACCGGATGCCAACTTGTTTCTGAACCTATGCTTTCTGTCACACTTAGCTGTCACATTTTTGTCTGAATCACACCGTTTCTCCTTCACACAGAGGGGATAGTGGTGTGGAATTTCTGTCATAGTAGTATAACTGTTTGGCCTGTTTCTGGGTTTTCTTGGCAACAACATCTCGCATGATTTTAGGTTTGAGTAATTTGCTGGCTACTAGGATGTCAGTCTTAGTGCGCCGACCACGGAATCGCTGTGCAGGTGAGCTACTAAGTAGGTTTAAGTAGAAGTCACCACGAGTGTGTTGTGTTTTGTTAATCAGACGCTTGGCGATCTTGACAGCGTAATTTTCAACTTTTCCATTATTTCGTGGGTGTTCAGGGGAAACTGGTCGAGTGGTCAAATCCATATTGGTTGGCAAAATTTTCAAATTGTCGCGAGTTGAAGGTTGGTCTGTTATCTGACTGAAGAGTGTCTGGTATTCCATAGTTGGAGAAGTGTTTTTTCAGCTTATTGATGGTGGTGGCATCTTTGCTACCAGGTAGTAGGTCGATTTCGAAATAGTCCGAGTAATAATCAACTGAGCATAAGTAGTCATGGTTTCCAAGTGTGAATATGTTGCAGCCTAATTTTTTCCGTGGTCTTTGAGGAATTTTGTGGCTGATCAGTGGCTCTTTGGGTTGGTACATGTTGCATGCTTCACACTGGGAAACATAGTCTTTCAGGTCACTGTTCATTCCAGGCCAATAAACGCATTCTCTGGCCCGTCTAACACTATGAATAACTTTACCCTGAAAATGCCCTGAAAATCTGTTTTACGGTGAAATAAATAGTTCATGGCAATTTCACGATGACACAACACCATGAAAATGCCATGAAATACTCTTGGGATTCCTTCGCTGTGAAAACGCTGTGAAAATGCCATAAACTTCTCGTGGCAGTTTTGGGACAGCTCATTAGTTCTTGAGAGAGCCGTGAATTTGCCGTGAAATCACTGTGAACATTATTGCCAATATCTGAGAGGAAGAGACACTGTGAAATTGCTGTGAAATTACACTGAACTGTTATTTCATGGCAAAACAGATTTTCAGGGCATTTTCAGGGTGTTGTTCATTGTGTAAGAGTGCTTTGAATGCCGTATGAGCAGCATGAAGGCCTTTTCGTATGTCTGCTCTCAGGTTCTTGGGTACGACACAGCGATAGCCTTTGAAGACTATGCCATCCTGAGTTGTCAGTTCGGCTCGAGCATTGAAGTATGCATGTATTTCGGGTGGGCATCCATGCACTGTGTCTGGCCACCCTGCTGTGATTTGCTGCATGACCAGCTGTAGTGTTGAGTCACTTGCTGTTGCGTGTTGAATTTAAGTCGTTGCTTAGAGAGTGGTAGAAAGTTTGCCATGTAGATACTTTCCACTGCAATTTCAGTGGATGATCTGTCCGTTTGTTGGAGGTATGCGCAAGACAGTGTGTCAGCCAAGTACATTTCTGGTCCTGGTTTGTACTTGATTTCTACATCATACTGGTTCAAAAGGATAAGAAGACGCTGCAGCCTTTTGGGCACTGAGTGGCTTGCGTGTGATAGCAACCAGTGGTTTGTGGTGTCGTCAATCACTGGCAGTGGGTAATGCCCCCGTTTGAGAGCACTGTTGAGAGGCTTGGGGTCAATGCAAACTCGCATTTTTCCGTTTGGTTTGCTAACAGTTACCAAACTTGATACCCAGTCAGTGGGTTCCACAACCTTCATGATGATTTGTCGCTCCTCCATGCGATCCAGTTCATTTTTCAATTTATCTTTGGGTGCGATTGGAACTCGCCTTGGTGGCATTACAGTTGGTGTGCCAATTTATCAAGTTGGAGATGCACAGTCCCTGGCGTGACCAAGTCCTTGGAACACATCTGGACAGGCTTTCTTGACATCAATGCTCGAGTTTAATGGGTTTTCTGCGACTGGAGTTTGAAGTCTGCCTGGTTCGTTGATCACCGCGCGGTATTGTGATGCTGTACGCGTATCAAGTTCAACTCTTTTGGAGTGCGTAATCCAACCAGGCAGTGGTGTGCTTTGTCCCTCAATTATCACAAAGGCCACCTTGTACTCCTGCATGTTTTTAGGGTTCACTAGTGGTACAGTGGCAGTGCCAATAACAGGAATGGTTACTTGATTGTTATAGAGTGTCAGTGTCTTCTTCTGACTTATCTCCCTTTATGCCTACAGGTAAGTACTTCCGAGATAGCACATTACATGTTGCACCACAGTCTATTTGCGTCTTAATCCTTTGGCCATTGATTAATTAAAAAATGTGCCCATGATCTTATTTGGGTATTTTTTGCATTCTTTGTCTTCCACGTTTCAATTTTTCCTATCACATCTACTGTCATGACCTCAAAATCCGAATCAAAATCAATATCTTCAGTATCTTCATCTAGTGCATGGACTCTTGTCCTCCCTTTCATTTTAGACGTGGGCACTCTTTTTTGACTCGGAGCACCTTGCCAGCACCTTTGAGAAAAATGGTTCAGTTTTCCGCAAGTTGTACATGTCTTACCATATGCAGAGCAATTGGTTTTCACTAACTCATGTTTTCTACCACAATATCGACAGTTGTTTGTGAATTCTTTCTTTGCGTTTTTTTGCTTTTGGTTTACAACTCTTACTTCTACAGACTCGTCCGTGTTTGTCAATTTCATGGCTTACATGTGTGTTACTGTGGCCTCTGCAGCTTTACATAATATAACACACTTATCTAAGTTGAGGCTCGATTCTTGAAGCAGTCGTTTACGCAAAGTGTTATCAGTTATACCACACACTATTCTATCTCTGAGGAGATCATCGGAAAGCTTCCCAAAATCGCAAGTCGATGCTAACTCCCTCAATCGAACCAAATAGTGATCGAAACGCTCATCAACTTTTATTGAACTGATATCTCTCATAGATTATATTTGTCTTGCCTTTACAATACTCTTCCCAGAATTTCAAGATTGTTTCCATTTTTAGTCTATCCTCCTCCAATTTGTACGGGAGGTTGTTGTGAATATCGAGTGCATCTCTGCCTATAGCAGTGATGAATGTGGCCACCCAAATTCTGTCGGGTTTGTCCACGATAGCAGTTACAATTTCATAGCTGTCCCACAGCTGCCTAAATTTTTTCCAGTTGGCTTTCAGATCATCAGTCACCTGCAATCGAGGTGGAAGTGATATATGTGTGGGAGTTAACACTGTAGTAGTCATAATATCAACTACAGTTAAATAATAATAATAATAATAATAATAAGACGATTCTTATATAGCGCAGATCACCGTGAGGTCCCTATGCGCTTGAGAAAAAGAGAAAGAAAGACAAGAAAGGAGAAAATTGTTTGCAATTCAAGTCTTCTCCACACAGTCAAAAGTTCACAAAGGATACTGAAAAATGAGAGAATGAAAGAAGCTGAGAAGGCAGAAAATTTAATTAAATTAATTTAACTGTGATAACATTGATTGAACAGATGTGTTTTAACCGGGTTTTAAATTGATCAGTAGTTTCAGCCAGTTTAACATTTGGTGGTAAACTGTTCCAAAGGATGCACAGCAGCACTTTGAAATGAGCGAGAACCATAGGATGTAGTTGTAATTACTGGGGCTGTCAGAAGATATTTGTTTTTAGAGCGTAGGTTTCTAGCTGGTTGATACTGTTGAACTAAATCATGGAGATAAGCAGGGGCTGTACCATGAAGACACTGATAAGTTAACAATAAAATCTTAAAATCAATACGAGACCTAATTGGAAGCCAGTGTAAATTCTGCAGTATAGGGGTGATGTGATCATGAGAACGAGTGACAAGCCTAGCTGCAGTGCTTTGAATCAGTTGTAATTTACTAATTTGAAGGTCAGGTAAACCGTACAATAAACTGTTACAAGAATCAATACGGCACATAACTAAAGAATGGATCAGTTTTTCAGCAGATTTCTGATCTAAATAGTGTCTTATGTTACCAATTTTATGAAGGGCAAATGAAGCAGCACGACAAACATGATTAATATGATTATTCATGGAAAGGTGAGCATCAAAGGTCACTCCAAGGTTTCGAGCTCTAGGAACAGAACAAATGGAGATATTATCCAAGGCAATAGTACAATAGTACAAAATAAAATGCAAAATTAGCTATATGGACAATCTCTCTGGAAGACTAGTAGCAAGTCCAGTTTTTGATTGGTGCAAAGAGACGATCATGGCCATTAAATTCCAGTAAACTTATCTTTCAAACTATTTAGTGCTAACCTCGGATTTACATATAGCAACAGAGAACCTAGTGTCCATTCAGTTTACAAAGCACCGTTCATAAAGTCATCCACAACATTTAGTTCGTCCCACGTTGAACGATGGCACTATAACTAACAGTGTCCAAATCCGTGAATGTCGCGAATCTTTGCGTGTAGAGGGGGAGAGAAGGTTTCGATTCTGACACCATGTAATATTTCTATAGTTCTATTAAGGATAACACTTGATTAAGAGTGATTGTTCTCTGGCTATTGGTGAACTGAGGCGTATTTATTAATGGCCATTAAAAGAAGACTAAAGGCGCCCCTTAAGACAAAGGGTGATAGACCAACTATTGTTACCCCAGGGATATTCTGACAAAAATAGTGGTTTGAATAGTTGATGCTCTCATTAGGCTGCGATATGTCTGAATGGGGGGGGGGGCTAACCTTTTTATACATACATGAACATTAGCTGACAGCCAAGTCCCATAGACAAACAGAAACTTTTATGTTCTTAATCTTCCAATTTGCACTTGCACTATTTGCTTGAAATATATAGTGAAATTAATTTCTTCTTTTAGATCCTTTCTGAGTAATTGAGCTGGAATGAAGTGTTGATTTTGAGGAAGTCAAATTACAAAAACATACAAGAAATAATTCTTAAATAACCAAATGGTCAGATTTTAATGTTATGTTAAAATATAACCAAATAGTAGAATTGCATTGTGAAACGTGGTGTAAAGCTCATGATGGTAGCAATCAAAAACATAATTCTGAAGCGCTTTCACTTTTTAAGAAAAGTGTAATAATTTACAGTTTAAACAAAAGAAAGAGTACTCTTAATTTTGTAGTGATATTGTAGTCTTTCGACTATTGACTTGACGCTTGAGCCAGTCTTGTAGAAATTGGTAGTGTAGCTTTATTTATCCGTTGATTACACACAATCACACACACACACAAAACCAAGCCGATCCTCAACTTTCTCTACATAATTGTGATGACCGTAGCAATGTCCCGACCCTGCTCACTCATATAAAAGGTGAAATCTACTCCATCTAGTAACAGCAGTTCGGCAAAATCAGTGTAGCTTATCAAAAAGGTCGAGAAAGTTCGAGAAACTTTTAGCCAAGCATATTATTATTAGTACGCACCAGAGTTGTAAACATGTTTTACAACCTAAATGGCTCACAAAGTATCACTAATAAACTAAAACAATGAATACTAATTGGATGCAATAAGTAGTTTCATTTTATGGAAAAGATTACACAATTAAATAAATGTTGTCAACAGAACTATTTTGCGCTCCTGGCACAACCCAAAAAGAGTATACGTGCGCGACCATTAAAAGTGAAGTGCGCCCTCTGTTGATCACACTCAAAACGATAATTTATGCTATTTAAGAAAAAGAGCTACATGTACAGTACATGTATGGTCTCAAAAACCTTTTCACCACAATTTCATGGTAGAAAGAATACTAAATATTTGAATGTATTTTCACTTTTTTCTTGTTAAAGAGCATGTACCCCTTTGATAACAAAATCATTGAATTATAATCTAAAACTTACATTCTGAGAAATTAGGCTGTCATGCTCATTACAAATTTGAAAGGGATCACAGCTGTGATTTGTTCCCATAATAATGCACACATAACAATTTTAATGCATTTTCACTATTTTCACAAGAATTTCATCAACCTATAAATATCGCGGAATCTGTTGCTATATAGGATTCTAGCCAGCAAATCGTCATCGGGTAAGCTTGGTGGTCGAGAGGTTAAGACGTCTGCACTAGTAAGCAGGAGGTCGTGGGATGTTTTTTCCACAGACACTTGGAAAGGACTGAGTATACAGTGCTATACACACGTTGGTGCAGGGCATAATTAAATCAATTGTTTATTACCCGACGCAAGAATTTCATCAACCTAAATATTTTCTTGTTAATGACACAATAAAATAATAAGTTGAAACTTTAACAGGTTGTTTCTCTACATCTTTCTGGATTCTTATTGAGTTTGGATGCATTTACAGACATTTTACCATTTTACTTGTTTTATAACATATATATTTCTTGATTCAAAGAGAGTAAGCATTCTCGTAAAAGCAGTTTTGCTAACATTACCAGTGTTGTACCTTGCTTTAAATCTTTGGAGAGAATGATGAGTTGTGTTCTTGATAACTTACATGCAGGTTCAAGCCGAAACAGCGATGGGTAAGGGTCCTCCCAGCACTCCAGTTTATCACGTAACCCAGGAGGGAAGTAAGTATAACACAGGAGCAGATCCAGGGTCTCAACACAAAGGGGGTGTACTGTAAAACAGGGGGCACACTGCCCAAAAAAGGGGCATGCAAAAAATGTTTGGTAAATTTATATGCACAGCGAAAAAAAAAAGTTAAGAAAGTTTGTTACATTTATAAGGACTAAGGTGGGATTAGAAAATATCAGAATTTTGGATGCTAGGCATTCACTGATGCAATATCAGTGTTTTCAGGACCAAGTATTACAGGTGTAGCCAGGAATTTTGAACGGGGGGGGTGGTGGGGGAGATCATTAACTCAAGAATGTTGACAAGGAGGGGCCATCTGCCCCCCCCCCTTGAAAATAATGCATGTACAAAAACTGCAAATTTTGCTCTTTCCCCTTTTTGTGCATCCTTGTCACTGAGTGTACCTTGTAGATGAAGTATTACGAGGTGATTTACAACTATTTCCGGGCTAATATTCAAAATCCAAAATCCCCCCAACAAAGCTACTTCCACAGACATGCCACAACTCTATCCGAAAAATGCTCAAAGTGTGATGATTCACACTGACTGTATTTTCCTCTCTGTTTAAACATGGAGGAAGGAAATATGTATAACTTTCACCGAAATCATGATGATATCATAGAATCGTCTATTGTCATGGCGTAGATATAATTTTTGTATTTTCATTATAGAAAATGCTGCTTGTTATAGCAACTTTTATAGTACCTCATACAGCTTCTAGCTTTATTTCTGATCGAGTATATTTTATAGAAATTGCTTTTAAAATATCGGCTCACTTCCGGGTTGTATTTCTACTTCTTGCATGGATGGGTGATAATCAATGTTGTCAAATTAGTATTTATAACCGGCATAATTCATGGGGCAGTGACCTTCACACATTGATGGACCATTGATCATCATCATACATATTTCCAAGTTCTCGGTGATGAGAGTGCTCCCATCACTAGAGAGAATAGGACAACTTGTTGATCTAACTGGACCAAAAACTGTCTTCAGAGATGTGTAGAAACCCTTTAAGTCGTGGGCATCTGCCAGTTGTTCGAGTTCTGTTGCTTTTGAATCCCACCACCTGTCTTGCATTTGACGGAGCTGTCTTTGAAGGGATACTTTTGTTTCTTGAAAGTGCTTCAAGGCAGCTGCTGAAGATGGATTTGCGAGGTGCTGAAGATGTGCTGCTTTCTTATCACGAAGGAGGTCCTGAATTTGAGCATCATTCTCATCAAACCAGTCAGCATGTTTCCTCGATGGATGACCGAGAACGTCAGCTGATGCACTGTGGACAGGCTGCTGAAGAAGCGCCCAATGGCTGTTAACTGAGTCAGTCTCACTTGGATCAGACTGGCTGATGGCTTGGGTAACAGCTAACTGCAAATTTGTGCGGTGATTGACTGAGGACAGCTTGGATATGTCAAGTTTCCTTCTGGATTGTGGTGCTGATTTAGGTCTAGGGGTATGCAGTTTCACACGAGTACGAATGAGATGGTGATCTGTTTGACACTCTGCACCCCACATGACCCGGGTGATGCATACGTCGTGAAGGTCACATCTCCTTGTGAGAACATAGTCCAGTAGGTGCCAGCGTTTAGAGCGTGAATGTTGCCAAGAGTACGTAGAACCACTTGTCTGACGTATTGAATAACGTATTTGTAATGGCTAAATTCAACTCCTTACAGATTGAGAGAAGCAACTCTCCGTTTGAGTTGAGACTTCCTCTACCAAAGCTGCCAAAAGCAAGAGCTCCCTTCCATGTTCTGTTGTCTTCACCAACCCGTGCATTGAAGTCGCCCAGAACGATTATTTTCTCATTGGCAGGGATGCCTTGTAGCAGCCGAGAAAAGTCTTCATAAAACTGCTGTTTAATATCTTCACTGCTTGGTAACGTTGGAGCATAAACACTAATTATATTGAGGGAAGTCTTGCTGTTGACTGGGAGCTTTAAGATCATCAGCCTGTCTGAGACTGCAGTGGGGGAGATGGTGAGATTTCTGGCAATGCTGTTTGCCACCGCCAGAGCAACACCTGCTTCTCTTCTCTCACCAGCCGCCCTCCCTGTCCAAAAGAAGGTATAATTCTTTTCTCTGAGCTCCCCAGAACCAGATAGGCGGGTTTCCTGAAGAGCAGCTATATCGATGGTGTACCGAGAAAGCTCCCTGTCAACAAGAGCAGTGCGTCTTTCAGGTCTATTTTGAGAAGCAGATTGCGGACAATCCAAGTACCTAAATAAAGTGATGTCTTTCATGACTAGTCGATTTATTCCGTGTATTTCTCCCACAAAAATCGGAGACCCGCTGACCGTGGGCAGCCAGCCAGGTTAAAAAGATGGACGAGCTTTGTTTACCCCGCCTTTTATTGGGGCGTCCCCGGATTGGGGCAGGCGGTGCACCCCTAAATAGGGCCGCCTGGTCACTTGGAAAGGACCTCATACGCTTGTCGTCCTCAAGATGCATACGGTCATCACTTCCAAGTCGCTCATGTGCAGAGATCTGTGTTACCAGCTTCCAGCTACTCAAGCCTGCCAGCACCGCCAGAGGCCCAATCGCCATGAGACTTGCACAACTCAAAACTCAAAACTCTTGGGGGGTCTAACTCCGACTGCCTACGCCTAGGGTTTATAGTGCGGCATACCTTGCGCAGAAGTACCAGCACTCTCTGGGTTCCAGTGGTCTGTATCCAACGGAGAGCCTAGGCTCGACAGCTGGAGAGCACGGGAACTGCCCCGCAGTACCTAGAAGAGGGAAAATGTCCCCACCACTAAGGCTAAATCCAATCCTGCCATTGACCAATTTGTAGCTCATCTGCCATGAAAGGATACCGAAAAACCACTGCTGCCTGGTTTTGCGGTAGATGGCCAACCAAGACTAACGAGCTCTACCTGCCCGGGTTTGCGATCAGAGTTTTCCATCTCCTAGGTAGACTGCTGACCTAAGCTAACGAGTTCTACCTACCCGAACTTTAATAATAATAATAATAATAATAATAATAATAATAATAATCAATCATCATCATCATCATCATCATCATCATCATCATCATCATCATCATCATCATCATCATCATCATCATCATCATCATCATCATCATCATCATCATCATCATCATCATCATCATCATCATCATCATCATCATCATCATCATCATCATCATCATCATCATCATCATCATCATCATCATCATCATCATCATCATCATCATCATCATCATCATCATCATCATCATCATCATCATCATCATCATCATCATCATCATCATCATCATCATCATCATCATCATCATCATCATCATCATCATCATCATCATCATCATCATCATCATCATCATCATCATCATCATCATCATCATCATCATCATCATCATCATCATCATCATCATCATCATCATCATCATCATCATCATCATCATCATCATCATCATCATCATCATCATCATCATCATCATCATCATCATCATCATCATCATCATCATCATCATCATCATCATCATCATCATCATCATCATCATCATCATCATCATCATCATCATCATCATCATCATCATCATCATCATCATCATCATCATCATCATCATCATCATCATCATCATCATCATCATCATCATCATCATCATCATCATCATCATCATCATCATCATCATCATCATCATCATCATCATCATCATCATCATCATCATCATCATCATCATCATCATCATCATCATCATCATCATCATCATCATCATCATCATCATCATCATCATCATCATCATCATCATCATCATCATCATCATCATCATCATCATCATGTCCCGTTATTTCAGTGTATTGATTCGCTGTCCACCATTGCCCCCTTCTGCTTCCATCTTGTTGTACTAGTAGTACTACGGTACTAGTACTTGGCTAGTTCGTCTCTACATTTCATCGTCGTCGGTTCACATTGATTTCACTAAGTTTTTTTTAATTTTCATATACTATCCTTTTCTTTAAACTATCGCCGTTTTAATTATTCGTCTTGGTAGTTTTTTGTTTTTGTACTTTTAGCCATTTTTGTGGTACTTCATACTGGTACATCTTGTCCATTATTTAGTGTGTCATATAGTTTATTGACCGCGCGCGACGTTTGTACTATGCATCCTGCATACAAGTGGTTATGTGTACACACACAGTCAATACAACATAATGTTTACTGCGTGCGCGCCCTCTATACGCTGTTCATCGTCACTATACCAACTAGCAATCACACCATTCTTCTATTACCTTTCATTTAATTCTTGTTGTAGTTTCATTTACCAACACTAACTGGTACCCACTCTTACTCTGTTTTATTTTTATATAAACTTCATCAACATTTGTATTACTTTTACTAATAACACAATTGTATCAATTTCGTTTCGTAACTCTTTTTTAATCAATATAAACATCAATTTAATTTTTTTCTTGAACCCATGTCAAATATTTTTTATGTTATTCAGAAATAAATACCTGCAACTTAAAAATAATGTATTTTATTATCATTTTCCAATCATGTTTTTAACCTTCTTAATCGTTTAAAAAAAATAAAAAATAAAAACATTCTTATAATAAATCATACAACACATCTAGCATCCACAACCCTCTATATTTTTTTTAGTATAAATTTTCTTCCTTTCGTGCCGAGTTTGACAAAGTCTGAATCTTTATAATTAGTCGTCACTCTCATTCTACGCACTTCTTGGAATAGTTTTAATCCATTTGTCCACGGTGATAGAATTAACGTTCTTGCATATCGTGAGATATGTTTAGGGCTAAATAAACCTTATGTTTATTTATAATAAACACGGCGACAGATCGGCTCTCGATTCAAGCGAAAATATTTATTGTTTCCCGTCGTATAATCATTACCAAAAGTGTACTCCTTGTAGGTGCTACCAAGTAGACTCTTGAGGGTAAGTTTCAACATCGGCCATTAAAGATCTTGTGGCTTTTTACTGTAAAAACCTTTTGGATTTCTCCGATTTCGGAAGACTCTTTACAACGTACGTTACTCAGTGTATAAAGTCAGCAGTGAGACGCGCGTTCCATCTGCGTCCTTTAGAACATCTTGATATCAACTAACGCTGAGTGAACTACTGCAGGGTGAAATACACATCGCTTTTGCATGTAATTTCCCCTGAAACAATACAACTTTTCTCACAATTTTGTGATGATAATAATGAATGCTATGCAGCATCAACTCAACGGTGAATCAGCGACGAACTCTCAAAGAGGAAGTCCATCGCCCGTTCTGGTCGGTATGCTTGAGCAGGTACCGCCAGATCGTATACACATTGCTCAGAACAATAACAGAATTCGTGCTGTAAACAGGAGAAAGTGGAGTAAGGACGATAACAGAATTGCAATGGAATGTTTTATAAGGAGCAAGCCAGAGAACAGAGGGTACAGAAGGAGAATGATTAACATATGGCAGGATAAAGGCATGTTTGAAATAAGCGAACAGCGGCTTGCTGACCAGGTAAAACAAATCAAACATAATCAGTGGCTAACGAAAGTTGAGGTGGAAGAAATGAGTAGAATAATATCACGGACAGAGGCTGGGGATGAAGAAGTGCAGGAGGAGGAACTGGACAACGTGGTCGCTGGTGAGCTGGCAAGTTCCCAGAGTGCAGATGAGGTCAGTGGAGTTGTAGAGGATGGAACAGAAGACTTGACGGAGGAAGAGCTAGAGATTAGGAAGAGGATTGAAGAGGTAATGGTATCGGTAAAAGGGACAGGTAAGTGGAGTATTCCTGCATTGCGTCAGGTCCCAAGGAAAAAGCTGACAAATGTGTCAGCTATGGTAAGTAGAATCCTTGGGACGGTAAGTACTACTAATCTTTCTGAAATTAACGATCTTGTCTTTGCAGGTGCAGTTGTAGTAGCGGAGAGATCAGGGGTAAAATCTTCACATTCACAATCACAACATAAAGATAATAAACCTTGGTGGAAACGCAGACTCGAGGGCCAAATTAATGAGTTACGCAAAGATCTCAGTAGAATAGAGCAAATGGATAGAGGTGCAATGAAAGATTCAGATATGAGGAACAGATTAATAAAGAAGTATCAAGTAAAAGGAAAGGGGATGAGTGTAGTTAAGGAGGAAATAAAGCAAAGGGTTAAGGCGAAGGCTGCGAAAGTAAAGAGGTACGATGACAGAGTCTGGCAGTTTCATCAAAATCGCCTATTCAGTACAAATCAACGTCAATTATTCAAAGAAATGGACGGGAAATGTGACAACTCACAAGTGGGCCCAGAGCCAGCAGAGGCAAGGAATTTCTGGGGTGGCCTTTGGGATCAGCCTGGTGATCATAACAGACAAGCAGAATGGTTAGCCGACGTGAAAGACGAGTTAAAGAATGTACAACAACAAGAGGGATTTCAGATTGATGTGAGCAAGGTGAAGAAACAGTTGAGGAAAGTGCCGAATTGGAAAGCCCGGGACCAGACCAAGTGCACGGATACTGGCTAAAGAACTTCAGTAGTCTTCACGAAAGAATAGCCCAGCAGCTGCAACAATGCTTAGTGCGTGGCAACGTTCCGACGTGGATGACTGAAGCAAGAACGGTTCTCATCATGAAGGACATTAAGAAGGGTAACGTTGCAAGTAACTATCGACCTATTACATGTCTACCCATGATGTATAAACTTCTGACCGGTATCATTGCAGAAGATCTGTATAGCCACATAGAAGATCGGCAGTTATTTCCAGATGAGCAGAAAGGTTGCAAGAAGCGGTCAAGAGGAACGAAAGACCAACTCATCATTGATAAGACGGTGCTAAAGGACTGTAGGAACAGGAAAACTAATCTGGCCATGGCATGGATAGATTACAAGAAGGCATACGACATGGTATCACACTCGTGGATTATGGAATGTTTGGATATGATAGGGGCAGCTGATGCGGTGAAATGTCTTCTGGGTGAGAGCATGAAGACATGGAGAACAAATCTGATGGCCAGTGATGAATGTCAGACGAGGTATTTTCCAGGGCGATTCTCTGTCTCCACTGTTGTTTGTTTTGGCGCTGTTCCCTTTGACGATGATTTTGCGGAAGGTTAGTGCGGGATACGAGATGACGAAGGATGGATGCAGGATTAATCATCTGCTCTTCATGGACGACCTGAAGTTGTTTGCGAAGAACGAGAAAGAGATTGATTCCTTGGTGCAGACTGTACGGATCTTCAGCGATGACATCGGCATGAAGTTTGGTCTGGAGAAATGTGCTGCGATGACCATGAAGAGGGGTAAAAGGGTACATTCGGATGGAATTACTTTCCCAGATGGCACACAATTGAGAGCGTTGGGTGAAGAAGAAAGTTATAAGTATCTTGGAGTGCTTGAAGCAGATCACGTACTGCACGAGGAATCAAAAGAGAGGCTTAAGAAAGAGTATATAAGACGAGTGAAGAAGTGTTTGAAGTCCAAGCTGAATGGAGGGAATATGATAAAGGCGATCAACACTTGGGCTGTGTCGCTGATGAGATACAGTGCAGGAATTGTCGAGTGGACTAAGGCAGATCTAGATGTTGCTGACAGGAAAACGAGGAAAGTGATGACGATGTACGGTATGTTACATCCTCGGTCGAATGTCAGCAGACTCTATCTACCGAGGTCAGAGGGAGGAAGAGGATTACTTAGTGTATCAGACAGCGTTAACATCGAGAGAAGGAGCTTGCAGTGTCATGTTCGTAGTACTCGGGAAAAGTTGTTGAAGGTTGCACAGAAATACATGAAGGCAGACGAATTAGGTCCAAAGGAGTATAAGAATCAAAGAAGAGAAGAAAGAACACGAGATTGGCAGGAAAAACCACTTCACGGCCGATTCCTGAGATGTACCGAAGAAGTGGCAAGTAGCAAGAGTTGAGAATGGTTGAGGAGAGGAGAACTAAAGAAAGAAACCGAGGGTCTGATTACTGCAGCGCAAGACCAGTCTCTGCCGACGAATGTGATGAAGGCAAGGATCGAGAAGTCAAATGTCTCTTCATTGTGCAGAATGTGCAATGCGGCGGAGGAGACTGTATTTCACATTGTCAGCGAATGCAGAGTGCATGCTCAGACAGAGTACAAAGGCCGACACGACAAGTTGGCCAAGGTGATCCATTGGGATCTGTGTAAGAAGTACGGTGTCAAGGTGCAATCGAAGTGGTACGACCATGTGCCGGAAAAGGTAGAAGAAACGGACCATGTCAAGATTCTCTGGGACTTCAACATCCAGACAGATCATGTTATAGAACATAGACGGCCGGATGTTGTTGTCTTGGATAAGCATGAGAAGATGTGTCATCTTATCGATATAGCTGTGCCGGGTGATAGTAGAGTAGCTTCGAAGGAGAAGGAGAAGGTGCAGAAATATCAGGATTTAGCGAGAGAACTCCGCAAGCTGTGGCAAGTCAAGGTCAAGGTTATTCCTGTGGTAGTGGGAGCACTGGGTACAACTGAAGGCGTTGGAAAAACAACTCAAGGAGATAGGAACATCTGTTAGAGTAGAATTACTACAGAAGGCGGCACTCTTAGGGACAGCAAGGATTCTGCGAAAGACACTCGAGATCTAAGGCTACGGGACGTAGCTTGACTCGAGGTGTAACCGGAAGAAAGGAAAACAAGATCTTTCTTTTCATGCTGTGCTAACGCGAAATAATAATAATAATAATAATAATAATAATAATAATAATAATAATAATAATAATAATAATAATAATAATAATAATAATAATAATAATAATAATAATAATAATAATAATAATAATAATAATAATAATAATAATAATATATAATATAATACACACACACACACACATAATAATAATAATAATAATAATAATAATAATAATAATAATAATAATAATAATAATAATAATAATAATAATAATAATAATAATAATAATAATAATAATAATAATAATAATAATAATAATAATAATAATAATAATAATAATAATAATGATTAATAATAATATAATAATAATAATAAACAGCGTGCACATATCCACCCTGCTGGGCGCTCAAGGTGCGAAAACAAAGAAAAAACATTAATACAAACAATATACAATGATAGCATAGGGGAAAAAATTACGTACTGAGATACATGTACCTACAATGCAATTACAAATATACATCATCTTTGAAGAATTGTGACATAAAATGAGTTTTAAGCATCGACTTAAATCTAGTTATACTATGACAAGATTTGAGTTAAGTTGGAAGATGATTCCAGAGTCTTGGAGCCGCGAAAGAAAAAGATAATCACCCCAGTTCCGTTTTGAAGTTGGTTCCTGTAGGAGTGACATGTTGCTGGAGCGCAAATTGCGTGATGGAGTGTAGACTTTAAGCAGTTCAGAAATATAAATTGGAGCAATACTGTTAAAAGATTTATGAACAATTAGCATAAGTTTAAAAACAATTGTCTTTGAAACAGGAAGCCAGTGCAGTTCTTTCAAGACTGGCGTGATATGGCATGACTTTCTGGACAAAGTTACAACACGAGCTGCTGTGTTTTATATGTGCTGAAGACGAGATATTTGATTCTGCGGGAGACCGTAAAGGAGAGCATTCCCGTTATCAAGCCGTGATGTGACAAACACATGTATAATTTGTTCAGCAGCACTTTTATTCAAGTATTTCCTTATTCGGCTAATATTTCTGATATGAAATGATGATATGCGAACAATGTTGGAGATATGAGGTTTTAAAGTCATAGTCGAGTCAAATATAACACCCAAATTACGTGCTTGTGATGAGGGGTTATCTGCGAGTCACCAATTGTAATAAATGGAAGAGAAACTTTAGATAATTGCTGACGTGATTCGGTTTTTTCGTCATTCAATTTCAAGAAGTTTTGTCTCATCCAACTACGAATCTCTTGAATACATTTCTCCAGTGTTGTAATACACGAATCGACAGGTTCTTGAGAAGATTTAAAAGTAATGTAAAGCTGCGTGTCATCAGCGTAGACATGGTAATTTAACTTATACTTCAAAATGATATCACGAACTGGAAAGGTATAAACAGTAAACCACTGTGGGCCGAGCATGGAGCCTTGGGGTACAGAATAATCAAGAATAACAGGCTTGGAGATAGCGTTACCAATACAAATATGCTGAGGCCTATTTAAAAGGTAGGACTTACACCAATCCAGGGCTGTGTCATGTATTCCAAGATGATATTGAAGGCGGGAGAGAAGGATTTTGTGATCGATCGTGTCAACAAAACTAATGCAGTGATTTTTCCATCATCCATGACAGATAAAATGTCATTGTTGACGCGGAGAAGAGCAGTTTCCGTTCCATGAAATGGTTTATAGGCTGACTGAAATGTGTCCGACAGGTTATTAGCACGAACATGGTCAGAGATCCGTGATGAAACAACTCGCTCGATGTTTTTCCAAGGTACTTTAAATTCGCTACCGGTCGGTAATTCTTGAAAACTTCCTTGTCCAAATTGGGTTTCTTCAGGAGTGGTTTAACATGAGCAACCTTCTGGCTACCAGGGAAACAACCGGAAGAAAGAGATCTGTTTACAATAATTTGTGATATACTTAGCAAACACATCAATATTTTGTTTTATTAACGAAGTTGGTACTGGATCAAGTTTACATGATTTTGATGGCGATTTCATGATGAGTTTCTTGATCTCCGTAACACGAGTAGGCTCAAACATAGACAGTCTACAATGTGGATCCTTGCGTGACGGTGTTTGTGATAGAATGGCAGGTACTGAGGGAAAAGAACGACGGATATTCTCAATTTTTGTGACAGAAAGTTTGAAAATGCATTTGCGAGGTCCTGATCGGAGTGTGTAGATGGAAGCACAGGAGTTTTGGGTTTATGAAGCAGCTTTTCAACAATGTTAAAGAGTTTTTTCTGATCGCCAGAGCTCTCTTCCACAAGAGATGAGTAGTGAGCTATTTTTGCCTGGTTAATCATGTTCTTCACAATATCACGTTGGTTACAGTATTCTTGCCGATGTACTCCCAAGTTTGCCATTGTCACGCCATTTTCGTTCAAGTTGACGGCGGATTTTCCTTGCAGCACGAATATCATCATTGAACCAGGGGGATTCAGATTGTAGTTTAACAGTTCGAGTTTTTTGCGGAGCATGATCATCCAAGATGTTACGGACAGTAGATTCAAATAGATTGACACAAGAATCCAGCTCACCATCTTCAAGGTTTACATTTTCCAGTTGAGATTCAATATCATGACATAAATCTTGGATATTTACATTTTTCCAGTGGCGAGTAGTTACAGAAATGGGAGGTTTTTTAAGGTTCATATCTGCCATTATTGCATAATGATCAGATAAGCCGGGATGGATAGTTATATTTGAGATGAGAGGTGAAGTATTTTCACGCGTCAAGACAGTGACCATATTGATGAGTGGGTGCTGTGATCTGTGCTGGATAAGTCCATGAGCAGAGAGCAGATCTTTAAACTGATTTGCATAATTGTTTGAAGTGATGTCCATATGAATGTTAAAATCGCCGGTTAAAATAATGTCAGATGGGTGCAAGAGATAATCCACAATTAATTTTTCAAATTCCTGCAGAAAAATTGAGAAATTTACATGTTTACCATCAAAATCCCTTTCTGGTCGATATACTCTATCTTAATAAAATGCTGCTCTTGTAGTACTTGTACATCTGACACTATGTATTCACATCGAGTTTGGAGAAAGCCATTTGGTTCTTTCATCATTGCAAGTAGTCTGGTAACATTTTGAATGTGTTCACATCGCACAATATCTGCTTCCAGTGGGGTGCCATGGCCGAGCGGTCTAGCGCATCAGACATGTGTTCTGATGGCTGAGTCATTAGAATGTGGGTTCGAATCCTGACTGCGACCATGATACTTGTGTTCTTGAGCAAGACACTTAACTATACAGTGCTCCTCTTCACCCAGGAGTTTAAATGGGTACCTGTAAGGGTAGAGGTTGATATTGTCGTTGAAAAAAGCTTCCAATGCGCTACGGTAGCTCAGGGCTGCATATGCCCCAGGGAGCTGAGAAAGTGTAAGGATTGATATAATTGGCCCAGTGACCTCCACCGCATTGCACATTCTGCACATACAAGAGACATCTGACTTCTCGATCTGACTTCTGGTCTTGCGCTGCAGTAATCAGACCCTCAGTTTCTTTCTTCAGTTCTCCTCTCCTCAACCATTCCCAGGTCTTGCTACTCGCCACTTCTTTGGTACATCTCGGGAATCGGCCGTGAAGTGGTTTTTCCTGCCAATCTCGTGTTCTTTCTTCTCTTCTTTGATTCTTGTACTCCTTTGGACCTAATTCGTCTGCCTTCATGTATTTCTGCACAACCTTCAACAACTTTTCCTGAGTACTACTTACATGACACTGCAAGCTTTTTCTCTTGATGTTAACGCTGTCTGATACACTAAGTAACCCTCTTCCCCACTCTGACCTCGGTAGATAGATTCTGCTGATATTCGACCGTGGATGTAACATACCGTACATCATCATCACTTTCCTTGTTTTCCTGTCAGCAACATCTAGATCTTCCTTAGTCCACTCGACAATTCCTGCACTGTACCTCATAAGTGACACAGCCCAAGTGTTGATCGCCTTTATCATATTCCCTCCATTGTGCTTGGACTTCAAACACTTCTTCAATCGTCTTATATACTCTTTCTTAAGCCACTCTTTTGATTCCTCGTGCAGTACGTGATCTGCTTCAAGCACTCCGACATACTTATAACTTTCTCCTTCACCCAACGCCATCAATTGTGTGCCATCTGGGAAAGCATTCTATCCGAATGTCCCCTTTTACCCCTCTTCATGGTCATCGCAGCACATTTCTCCAGACCAAACTTCATGCCGATGTCATCGCTAAACAGTCTGCATCAAGGAATCAGTCTCTTTATTGTCCTCCATCAATCCTTTGTCATCTATTATTATTATTATTATTATTATTATTATTATTATTATTATTATTATATTATTATTATATTATTATTATTATTATTATTATTATTATTATTATTATTATTATTATTATTATTATTATTATTATTATTATTATTATTATTATTATTATTATTATTATGTATGTATTATTATTATTATTATGTATGTATGTATTTATTATTATGTATGTATGTATGTATAGATAGATTATGTATGTATGTATGTAATATATTATATGTATGTATTATTATTATTATATGTATTATTATTATTATTATTATTATTATTATTATTATTATTATTATTATTTTTTTTAAAATTTTCCGTTGAAGCTATACAGCTTCTTTTATTCAATAATTCAATCACGAGTTAACACAGGATAATATTTACAAAGAACTTATACAAGGGGAATATGTACATAAAAGAAACAATTTACAATAATGAATCTTTTAAATTACAAATTAAAATAAGACATATTGGTGGCCTGAAAAAGGCTCAAATTAACTTAACGAAGCAATACAAATAAATTAACTCCGCTAGAAATTATATTAAGAATAATTTATGGTTTTTAACTAAATCGTACAGAAAAAACAAAAGAATTTACCTTATTATATTATATTAATTAAAGGTACAATGGAAAAGGTAATAAGAGCTACTATAACTTTTGTTATACATTCTTAATTTGTTTAAAATTTAAACTTAATTTGTTTGTTTTCAACAGTACATAAAACTGAATTCTTGGCGTATATTGATTCAAATACAAAATCAGTTAACCTTGATTTTTCTAACTTAATAAATGTCTTTAAATTATTTATATACACCATTAGAATATTAGTGTTTCTACTTTGACAACCCATTTGAATACCACATCGTATGTTCCATATTACTCTATGAAGTCTACCTATCAAAAAAATACTCATGTTATCAACATTATCACCTATTCCTAAAATTCTTGCTGAATCAGTTAAGAGGAAGCATTGTTTTTGGGTATATTTCTTTATTAAGTTTTCAACGAAAAGCCATGCATCTATATGTACCAAGCATGTGAGAAATACATGTTCGATGTTGCACAATGGACAAAGGTCGTCACTCGTAATCCCCATGTGTTTAAGCTTATTTTTTGTAGGTAAAATTCTTTGTTTTAATTTATACCACAAATTTCTATCATCGTGATCGAGTAGAGAACAACCATTATTTATCCAAATTGTATCCCAAGGAGGCGAACTAACAAGATTAAGTGTACGTTCCCAGGCTTTTTCAGCGACTGGCGGTGTAAAATACAATTGTACAAGATTTAAGTAAATAATTTTAACATTCAGGTCTGAAATTTTTATAGTATCGTTACCTAAATTGTCGTTAATAGAAGCATTACATAGACAATTATTTGGGGGGCCTTCCCTATTTTCTTTAACGTATTCCATTCTTATGTTTTTCCTTAAACCAGCTACAATTCTTCCTGCATTAATAAGTAAAATATTGCATTTTTGGGCTAAAATATCATGTGAGATAATCTCTTCATTTATTAGCACCTGATTTAAAACAGTTATACCTTGCGGTTTTAAAATTTTGCTGTCCATTTCGACATTTGGGTGTCCTGTTATAATGGAATTTTTCCATAAGGGGAGACTGCGTGTTTCATTAATACAGGAGAAAGTCTCATTAAAATCGCCTCCAGCTATTTGGAATAGCGGAATAAGATCTCTATAAAAGGTTTGAGCACTCGAAACAATAACCTTTGGATTGTTGAGAATATACCAACCTAGTTGGTTGTTCCCACTGGCATGAGATATACAATAATCAAACAGATTTTTCCATTTGCCAGTGCTTTTCATATATTTAGTAATTACATATAATTTTAGTGCCTGTAATTTCCTTCTGATGTCGATTAAACCAGTCCCTCCGAATTTTTGTTGTCCAGTTATTGTTGTTCTTTTAATTTTGTCCGGTTTATCATCCCAATAAAAGGACCATTTAATTGTTTCCATTTCCTTTACATGTTGTTGTTGTTGTTGTTGTTGTTGTTGTTGTTGTTGTTGTTGTTGTTGTTGTTGTTGTTGTTGTTGTTGTTGTTGTTGTTGTTGCAGATTATATTTTATTTTTTATTATATCATAGAAGAGGCCAGTTGTTTAACCCCAGTGGCCCTTGGATTATTCTGAACTTGAGACAAAAGTTGTTTGGACAAATTGACTTTTTACAATATTTTACCTTGGAATTAGATAATACAGTTTATGTTGTTTAGTTTTCTTATGACATTACATGTACCTCTCTTAAGATAAGGGAAATGTCAATTATTGATTGTCAGTTATGCACTGTTGTATCCGGATCTCTAGTGGATTTAGTAGTGATTACAACCTGGAAATGCTCACTGCTACATTCCATCCTCTCACCCACCTGTTAATTACTAATAATATTCAGACTCTACCATTACTTCCAGTGGCAACAGAAGCTTTTTCTGTATTAACAGATAAATCACCAATCAGTGAACGATGTGATCTGTGACATCACATGTTTACAAAAGAGCCCAAAGGTCAAACTTCACCGGGCACAAATGTACATTGGTCTATGAAAAAACCATAAAATCTGATATTTTGTGATATCAGCATATCCGGGCTGTACCAACTGTACAGAGTACAGCTCAGTGTCATGCTTAAAGACGGCCTACACTCCAGAGTCAATAGCAACAATAATGGGCAAATGTAGAGTGTGCACAACAATTTTATAATAGTTTATAATTGTTGAGGAAATACTGTCAAAAGTCATGATATTAAATACAACTTGATTGAATAAGGTATAATAATATTAATGTGTATTAAGTAAGGCCCTGACAAAACAGTCACTGGATGTGGTTTAATGGAGGTTACTTTGAATGAGGATAATTGGAGAAACAAAATTGAGTTTTCAAATTCGGTGAGGATTCTTTTCAGTTGCAATTACTTTTTGTTTGTTTGTAGTGCTGACGGTTGCTCCAGCTAGATCAAACAATGCTGTAATTGCTGTCATTTGTGTGGTTGGTGCTGAGGTTGGTGCCATCGTAATTTGTGTTGGCTTTGGCATTTTCATTTACTATACATGTATGAGAGTTCGCAAACGGAGGAAACAACATACACCCAATCTACAGCAACAAATTGGTGGTCTGGAACTGGTAAGTTATGACCTGAGCAGAGCCATTAATTAATTATTATTTTATTATTATTATTATATTTTATATATAAAGTACGTTTATCATGATGTTATTTGTTTCATGACATTGAAATGCATTTATTATTGAGGTTTTGGCTTTTTTTTTGCAGGAGAGAGGTGAGTGGCAGCTGTCTCATGAAAACAAGTTTTAGGGCAACAAAAATAAAAATAAAACCTCTTTTAATAAAGGCCAGTGACTTTGCCCTCGAACTGTTATTAAGCACCAGCGATCAAAGGCCAGACATCTTGGCTAAACATCATATCTCATTATATTCCCACATATCATCGATGAGAATTTGATTGAACTGGAAGTTCACACAAATACTGTGTGTTTGTTCCAACAAACACTTAAGCTCTATTGTTTAATTTGTAAACTACTAGTAGACTGTTCTGTTGTAATACGTGTGAAAAAATACTATGTAAATGAAAATCTAATTGAAAAAAATCAGTAAGACCCAAATTGTACTGCAGAAACACGTATTATTTAGCTGTACAGTTGCTCAACATTGACTTATCCAATTTGCTACCACTCACTCTGGCCAACATTGATGTGATCAAAATCAGTAATTTTTATCCAATCCAAAGGTGTATCAAACAAGGCATAGTGGTTATATTTCATTGTAGTTACAGTAGGGCCTACAACCTGATAATTTGTATTTTTTTTTTTTTTTTTCAGCATTTGTTGTGCATTTTAATTTGGGTGTGCAGATTACAGGGAACAATGGATATGGGTTATAGGACAATGGCCTGTTAGTTATTCATGCTACAAGAGTACAAGTAGTTGCAGACACCAGTGTGACTGATTTCAAGTTTTTTTGTTTGTGATGGGGGCGGGGGGATACATTGCCTTTTCAGCCCACATGTTTGAAGCGAGGGCATTTAAGTGACAACTGGTAAAACATCCATGGTACAGGAAAACATTTGTTTCAATAAATCTGATGCAATATTGCAACTATATGACTGAAAACATTTATAATTGTGGGATTTTAACTCATACCTGTTTGACAGCAATGTGGAGAATTATTGCACATTAATTTGCTCTGTTTTATTGCACGAACAACCCAACATATTGTGCATGATGATTTGGCTGTAGTGCAGGCCTATCCATGTGGTGATTGACATGAGCACAAGCTAAAACGGCATTGTTTTACCCTTCCATGTTAAATCAATGCTTCTCGGCATCAATCACGTTTCTAAAAACACGAAAATGAATCGTGTTTCGTATGAACGTAAAGGAAAAGTAGCGACCATGGGTCATGGGGTCACAAACAATTAAACCAGAGAGATATTGGAGATGTACCAGCGTCTTTTGGATAAAGGTGGGGGGACAAGTGAAATCTTATTCAAGTAGCACCTCTGGGGATAGGTTAACAAGAAAAATACAAATACCACACTTAAATATACATAATTCAAGTTATAAGGTGACTACCTCCGCTGACGTAAGTCAGGCGGAGGTAATAAATTCACTTGTGTGTGTGTGTGTGTGGGGGTTCTTCACGGATTTGCATGAAATTGAATATGTTGAGTTGGCTACACGGACCAACCAATTAGATTTTGATGAAGATCTGATTTGCATCTTTTTAGGACCATATCCATCGCTTATCAGTGAGTTAATAAGTAGAACCGATAAGGTGCACACTAATTAACTATTTACTTATAACCCAAAGTTTTTGTTAAGTTTCAAGAATTGTTGGGTTCAGTGGGTTAGATGTACGGCTGTCCAGTCCAAGACCCTGGTTCGAATCCTGGGAATTTTTTTTGTTAACAAAATTTATTGGACAAGTACATGTAATCATATAGGATAATTGACAACTTCAAAGAATTCGTTTCTCTGAAATTCTGCCCAGCTCTTCTTGGCAGAGGTTTGCTTTGTCTAGTTCCCTTATATATATTTATAAATAAAATAACAGGCTTTCAGATTTCTGTCTTTTTTCTTCAATTTTGATTGGGTTTTAGTCTTATGTTTCGTATCAATTTATATATTTAATTTATTGTACTCATTTGCTAGTTCTTGAATTTAATTTATGTTAATGGTGCTTTTACATGGATTTCTCAATACAGACGAATATTGCCACAACACATGCACATGACGCCAGATCCTCAACATACTATGAAGACGTTGGTCTTGATAATGCATCAGCATGAAACAGTTGGTGTTGGTTCATCATCGACATATGAAGATGTTGGTTTACCTTCATGGGCCCATCACTGGATTATTCCATGGAATCGAATGATCATTGGGGATAAAGACTCTAGGCGGTGGACACTTTGGTGAAGTACGATTTGGTGGAGTGATGATAGAAGGAGAGCTCTCGAGGGCTATATCAAACAACTTAAAGGTACGCCGGCTGCAAATAAAACCCCAGAATCATAACATTATTGCCGGATATCCACACAAAAGTTAATGTGACAGATCCAGATAAAATACAAAACATAATGTGCATACAATGTACTACAATGGGAATGCTGTATTTTCCTTATCAGTTAAAACTTACATGTAAACCACTCCTACACATTATTTTCTATTATTTTTATCATATATCAACAAGTGTGTGAAATTATATACACAGTGTTTAAAACAAATTACTGAGAATGTTACTTTTTATCCCATTTTAAATTTCATAATTGTTGTCCTAGCGCAAGCATCCCCAACTGACAGGCAGAACTTCTTGGGAAGAATTCCGAACTATGACGTTAACTGGGCATCACCCAAACATTATCAGGATTCTTGGTGCTTGCCAACATGAAGGTGAGTCATCAAATTAACTTATTATTATTTTTAATTGTAATCCCCTTTTGCTCTTTGTTGTGTAATAATCATCTCATTAAATAAGACTTTGGGGATTTGCATGGTTGAATATTACAAATGTATTTGTAGGGTTGGGATGACCTAATATGTACTTATCCCATAGAAGCATGTTGTTTCTTCTTTATCAATAAATTCAAAGACAATGGTTACAATAGACTATTTTAACAACACACGCATGCTTACATCTGGGGCTTTGGCTTTACCTTCCATTTCTGTGTACATTTATGTATAGTTTATAATCGAACAATCAACGTAGTTGCGTTGTAAGTTGAGGTTTTTCAGTGGTGTAACATTGATAAACAAGATCTGGGGAGTTAAGGACAGTTTGCAGTATTTTGGTGTTTGCAAAGAGGTCTATGGTGACAAAGTGTGTGAGAAAAACGAAAAGCAAGCTTGTTGAAAAGTAACTCCCATGACTATTTATTCATGTAGAAAATATGCAACATACTTGTAGATCTTTCTGCCATTTCTTTGGTTGGTGGACCTGAGATTGAATTCCTTGTTTTAGTAGATGACGCTTCTCCTGACAGCATCTCCTGGCAGCACGAAATGAATTAACAATTTCCAACTGCTCTCTTAGCCCGGGTGCTAGGTCGATAGCCATCCGAATGCTTCAACCTAAGCCTGGTGAGTTGGAGTGAGTTTCATGGGTTTGAGATTTCTTCACCTGTGGATCCATCTGGTCTCACATTGAACTTTGCTTGGTCTGGTTTCTCCTTTCAAAGTATTTCTGGTCCGAGAGCCAACTTGATGTCAAATGAGGGCGCTGCTCATTGTTTACTTCTGCCCAGGTTTGGTGACCGCGGATTATCGGGTCAGTGGGTGTGAACAGTGATCAGCTAGATCCTCCAGGAATATTATGGTTTTCTTTGATCTATAAATCCTTACGTAAGGAGGGTAATTATCTCACCAGGTGGTTATATTGTTTTTTTGCTTTACATGTTATTCAGTGGGTTGAAATGTCCCAGTTTGCGGCGTTGTGTTTGGCGCGGTTATATATGTCGTTGAGTGAGGTGAGTAGTTTCCGCGAGTAAAAATGCCTCTTTTTAGATGGGCTCGGCGGAGATCGCACCAGATGTTTGATAGCAGGAAAGTTTCGAGCTAGGTTCGGGATATTTTACCCAGGAAAGAGGAGGCAATGAGTTGTTAATTTGGACGGTAGAAACGTGTGCAACGACTGGTTTTAGATAGATAAAAGAATAAACAACAGAAGAAAACCCAACGATTGGCGTCAAGTCAAAATTCTCTTGATTGAGTTCACTACAAAATGGTAACACGGATGGGGTGTTATAATTACGTACACTATAGTTGGAACGACGAGTACTACCTGATTGGCGCCGCCTACAGGATCCAAGACGGAAGTAGACAGTACATGGTGGTAGCCTGCTGTTGGTGTGGGCGATGTGGGACAAGTGTAGTGACCAGCAGCAGATCTAGGACCACAGCAAGGGCTACCGGTGCCACACAAGGAAGTCAGAACTGTGCATGTATGTTGTTGTGAATTATCAAGGAAAACCAGTCGATGCTCGGATTATCACTGATATTTTGTAACCGTGTAAATGGTTAGATTAGATTGTTTGTTTTATTATTAAGTGGTAGAGTTGTGTAAATTTATTATTAAGCTTACCTGGGCTTCAAGTGAGATTGCTCATACGTAATATATACCCACGTTCCGTTGTGCAGCCACTTTGACAAATCATGGCCACGTCGGAAGCTGGCTTGATTGAAAAGTTAGTATTGGGGTTGACGGAGGCACTCCAACAGGATAAGAGTAAGCCCAGTGCCCAGCGTCCAATTAAATTATCGAAGTTTTATGGCAAAACCCAACAAAGGTAGCGGACCCTACCTTTCGCGAGTGGTTGGAAGAGGTGGATATTTACGTAGAGCAGTGTCGCATCCCAGAGGCAGAAAGGGCAAGTGATCGTGCACCATTTAGCAGGTACCGCCTGGGATGAAATAAATGCCATGGGGGTTAAATCAGATTACAAGGCATTGGTGTAAGTTCTCCATCGCCATTTTGGGGCGGAAGAGACGGTACAGTCTTTACAGAAGGCTTTGTATGGATAGGATGGCCCAGGATGAATCCCTTATGGATTATTCAAGGGCATTGATTAGGTTTGCGAACGGGTGTTAGAGGTTGCAGCCGAAAGTGAAAATTGGCCTCAAGGGGAATAGAGACAAGGTCCTGATCAATCAATTTGTGGCGGGGCTAGAGATCAAAATATTTTGAGTTGCGGAGTGAGCTATGCCGGGGCAGTCATTTAGTGACATGAGGGATGTGCCTTCGAATTGTATAGGATATCGAAAGGGCCCCTCGGCAGCGGCGGAGCCTGGTCAGACTGAAGTTAGGGTGGAGGAGGGTGGTTTGAAAGTACTGGGTGGTGTTTGATTTAAATTCCATAGGGTCTCTCACGCGAAAGTAGGGGGGAGCCAAATT